>JAWQEG010000194.1:0-81383 GCA_033782935.1 Petrolisthes cinctipes
TATTATTACTACTATTATCATTATTAATAAAAATAGCATATTCATGTCAGGGTCACGGATTATCCCAAAAATATAATAGAAAAATAATACAGGTCACATGTGTGTTTTTGTTAGCATCTTGTATAAACATACTTTTCTGTGCATATATACCGGCCAAGATCAATAGAGTCTGAATGTAAGAAAAGTATTAGTTGTTCGAGAAAGACTTGACATGTACAGTCGGTAGCATAAATAAGTTCACCGCATTTCACCTGCGTAAGTATGAGCCTAGTGGTGATGTTGTAACACTATTGAAATGCAGAGATGACAGACATACATACATACAAACTTCCATGTATTAAATTCTCATTCTCATTCTCTCTCTCTCTCTCTCTCTCTCTCTCTCTCTCTCTCTCTCTCTCTCTCTCTCTCTCTCTGTTAGAATAAAAACTGTTTCAGAATGTAACTTTAACTGGTCATATTAGCGTTGTTTATTCCTCCTAACAATACACCCTCAATGGTACTACTAGGGGATCATTTGTTTCGTGGCATAGGCTACTTTGGAGGGATGACAGACCTTCAAAATCACCAACAAGAGAATCTCCCCTTAGGTACATACAAGGGAAGACGAAGCAGGAGGAGGGGGGGGGGGGAATGGATGGGAATTTATGTTGCCGACTGTACAGTATATACTTCCATGGATGAGATGTAAGCCAACAGTTGTGGTAAGAGCATATTGGTGTCAGGGTTATAGGTTTGCCATACAATATGTCACAAGCAGTATAAAACAGGTCACAGATGAGTTTTGGAAAGGAAATGATAAGTAGGTGTTGAAAGGTGAACACGCTGGACTCTTTAATTTAAGGGGAGAGTATACTTTTGGTACATTGGAGTGCCTTGATTCCTACAAAGCATGCCACCAGGAAACAGGACCAGATTAGCAAAAGTAATGGTGGCCTGTTGCCTGGAATAGTTTGGAGGAATCAATTACTTCAGATTTACCAACACTGTACTGCCCCCCACCCCTCTCCTTTAACGTACAGTCCCCCCCCCCCCATCGATGTAGTAAGAAAATTGGGGGTTAGTGAGTCTTTCAAACATTGCCACGAAACACCACCCATACTGAAGGAGCCTATTTTGTGGCATAGCCTAATCAGGAGGAAGCAGAAGCCACCAAGTTTCATACTCAATCATAGGGTCATTAAGGGGACAGGATATTTTTGGTTCATTGGCCTTGATTCCCCAAAAAATATACCAGGGGAAACAGAGCCAAAATAATAATACTAATGGTGGCTTGTGGCTCGGAATAGTTTGGAGGAACAGTTGATTCAGATTTACCAACACTGTATTACTCTCTTACACCTACACGTCGGTATATGGACAGACTACCAGAAGCTCTGACACTGTTCACACTTAATTGTTACTTATGCTGTAATGTTAGGTCAACTGGCAAAAAAAAAAAAAAAAGAAAAAAAAAAAAAAAAAAAAAAAAAAAAAATAATAATAATAATAATAAAAGCCCCCTCACCACACACGATACTACCCAGCAATAACATTCTTTAAAAAACGACCCTTTCATTACACACTAAATTCTGGACTGTGTAGGTTACTCATATACTGTAGGCTATAGACAGAACAGTATTCAGCTATATAATATGTTTGAATAATGTCCCCTTCACCACACTCGTAGTGTAGGCCTAACTCGACACAAAGCATTTAGACGGAAAAGTGTGGCAGCGAGGCAATAAAGTTGTCAGTTCTGGTTATTGTGTTGGATGAGTGTGTGCCAATATAAATATTTTCCTAAACATATAGATGAAAACTATCGAACACGCATAGCCCACGAACACCTGACACATGTATAGCTGCACTTGGTGGAAATACGTGTTAGTGGTTGAGGTGAATAGCCCTTATTGTTTCCAAACAGTCAGTACATAATGTATATATTCTTGGTAGATTGACACAACAGCAATAGTTGGTATATTTGTGTTTAAACATGTTTTGTGTAGGCCTACATTACAATATTGACATTTAGCAGATATGCATCTATTGTACGTTATTTATATTCTCAAGACAATGTATCGATACTTTTCAAAATAGTATCATCTTGGATACACATTTCCCATATATTACAGTATCGACCAGTAAAGGCAGGGGATGGGGGGATACAAAACGTTTGTCTAATGTCTTTAGGTTATGTGCATGTAACAACCTTGTAGGCTAAGTGCGGTACTAAGCCTTACCCTCTTCATGTTCCCAGGATATGATATACACTATACGGTATAATATATACACTACATCTGTTACCAGTGACTTATCTTATTATACTTGTATACCATATATCTTATATTGATTAATGGGTCCAGTAGTCCAGAAAACAGCAGCCATTTGTAGTTTTGTACATAAACAGTTGTGGTCAAATGTTTCGATACAAATGAAGAGACGTAGGCAAACACGTGACACCTTCCCTTAGGTAGTAACATAAAATAGATTCCAATAATCATATTCATTAGCAGCTTCTAGCGTGTTGGAAACAGGTTCACCCTTATCAAAATGAAACTTTCAAAACCGCCATTTACTAATGATAGAAGTGGAAATAACAGCAATAAAGTTTAATGTTTTGCATATTCACTACCTCAGAACACACACACACACACACACACACACTCAACGTGGCCAATTCTCGAGAACCAGATCACGCACTACCTTCCCCCTCCCTTCCTCACACACTCACTCCCTCACACACTCGACGTGGCCCATTCCCGAGAACCAGATCACGCAACACCTCACTCACTTGTGCCACGTCTCTCTCTAGCCTCATTCTTATGCCGTATGCCTCCCACACACACAGTATACACAACATACACAAAACACGGTTTGGGGACACAACTGCTTTGTAACGAACATGTATTATTGAAGTCTGGTATAAACACACACACACACACACACAAAAGAAAGGTAGTGCACGTGCTGCATACATAAGCAATCTCATTGTTAAATTTAACACGACTGGGATCATACATACACATACACACCTTCAGGAGATAAACTATCGGAACACTTTCGTCGGCTCCTGCTGCTAACAACAACAATACCGAAAGTAAACCTGTCACTGGTAGACAAAATATATACATGGAAGAAAAGTTCAAATTTGTAGAATGAGAATCGCGATAAAAAAAATTTGTATTTATGTCTTGTTGAAGTTTCGAATAATTTGACACTTCACTGAGCAACTATCAACTCTTGCATTGTTTTTCTCAACTGGGACAGACCCAATTCCTCACAAGCATATCAATCACACCAGTCAATTTCTCACAAACATTATCAACCACACCTTTTATTCTCTCACAAAAACATTGACTTTACCTACCATTCACTCACAAACACATCAACCACACTTTTCATTTACCAACAAACACATCAACCACACCTTTTATTCACTCACCAACACATTTCCACACCTTTCATTTACTCACAAACATATTTACCTTACCTATACCAGTTACTCACATCTACTAGGCCTGCCATTTAATCACATCGACATTATCTGCCATTTACCCAACACGGCCTACACATCTACCATTTCCTCACGTCCAAACACACACACACCTGACCTGCCATTCGCTCATACACTGTATATATATCAACCCGGCCTGTCATTTACATCATATAGAGGACAAAGTCAATGTGACATCTCCGTGTAGGCCTAACATCATCCTTACCTATATAACTATGTAAACATCTGCTGGCCTGTCATTCCCTCCCTTCAAATAACTACGCCATTATTATTATTATAATTAAGGGGAGATGCTTCTGTTGGTGAATTGGGAGGTCTTTGATTCCTCCAAATTATGCCATGTAACAACAGATTCCCTACCACTGATGTTGTCTGCCTGTTTTCTGGTAAAATGAGTTAGGAAGAATCAGTAGCCTTCCAATTTACCAACAAGAGAATCTCCCCTTAAACAACCCCTTAGGGGGGTATTGCCTGTAGTGATGTGGGCAATACTTTAAGGATTATTGGCACCCCTTCGGCCCCAGTCACTCCCTTTCAGTTCTTCAACTGTCCCTCTTTTCTTTCTATTTCCTTCCTGTTTGATGTCTCACCTCTCATTCACTTTCTTCTTGAGCTAGATGACCTCGCTGTTACGGCACCTATTATCAATCAATCAATCCCCTTAAACAAACAGTGTGCGGGGGCGAGTGTTGTTATAGTTACAGTACAGGTGCGCGCCATGTTGGAGGTAATCGTGGGGCGCATGCGTCAAGATGGGGGGGTTTGCGTCCTGCTTATATGACACCTCAGCATTGAACTCTTCAGAGTGGTTACTACTATAGCACTGCACTGGTACGTAACAACAGCTCAGTCTTTCCTCCGCTCTCGTGACAAGCAGTACCACTTCAAAAACTCTTCTCTCTTATAGTAAGTAGTCTCTTTTTCCCCAACTATCTCCTTTTTTTTTTTTTTTTTTAACTGAAGTATTTAAGCGCAGTCCTTTTTTTTTTTTTTTTTTTATCACATTGAGATCTTATTATCCAGTATCATAGATATACGTATATAGTATTCACAGAATAATGTAAGAATTGAAAACAAAAACATAACGAAAGAGTGAGTATCCAACACTTAATATATAACGTACGTTATAGGTCAAAATTTTAGCGTATATTTAACAAGTGCCTATGGCGATATCTTCAACGAGCGTTTGAGTCACTACCAGAAGAAGACAAAAAATAGGAAAGAGATACCATGCTGAAAGGAGAGTACATTAGGATAACAGGGAGTGACCAGGAACTAGAGCGAGTGAATTGGGCCAAGAGCGACAATTAAAGTATAACTGTGTGTGTGTGTGTGTGTGTGTGTGTGTGTGTGTGTTTCGGCAGATAAGGCTTTACAATACAGTAGATTTACGTACTTGACAACTCTATATTTACATTAACATTTACGATGATAAACGACTCAGACAACAGATGTTTACTTAAAACTACAGGTGTTATTTATTCAAAAAATATCAGAATAGATATTTCACACCTATCTAAATATTGTCATATCTCATATGTTTGAATATATAGGCTACATGAGTATCTGTGTGTGTATGAGAGAGGGGTCAGAAATTCAAAATGTTTGATGGAGGAAGTAATAGACAATAAAAATTAAAGATGTATACAGGTCATTCATTAATCCGACCTTACAGTTGTGTATATGATATAATGGCGTAGTCTATTCCAAACTTACTAATTGAAGACTTTTGAGATCAAACATATAATATTGTTGTGTGTGTGTGTGTGTGTGTGTGTGTGTGTGTGTGTGTGTGTGTGTGTGTGAACCTCGGTAGCATACAGTAAACAAAATATATTGTTTTTTGGTATCCTACAAATAACTAAGGTTTATGTGTGAAAGACTATGATAGGATGTAGTATGATGATGAAACAGGTGTTGTGTGTAACAGTAATAGGTAGTAGCTCATGTTATTGTTCGCGTCTGCGGCTGCATCTGTTCCTGCCAAACACTTACCATACGCGTGTACACATGTTGCCAATTCAGCCATCTTTCCAACGGGTACATTTTCACTATTTGCATGAACTTCTTCGTTGGTGAAATGAGATATATGCTAATGGTTGGCTGGCGTTCACATTGGCTAATTCTGTCTATAATTGCTCCACTCCAAAAGTACTCACAAACATCGATAATTTAAAACTTCAGCCTCACAAAGAGATGAATTGGCAACCATACTTGAGCAACTGTTTGAGCGCGCGGTACTGTTATAGGATATATATATATATATATATATATATTATATATATATATATATATATATATATATATATATATATATATATATATATATAACTGTTTGAGCGCGCGGTACTGTTATAGGATATATATATTATATATATAATATATATATATATATATATATATATATATATATATATATATATATATATATATATATATATAGCTGCCGTATACGGGGGTCTGTTCTCTCATATATTTATAATCCAAACGTTTATTTGTTTCCTCTTTATTCTTATATCTGAGAATTACGTACTTGTCTGCAACTCATTAACACCTGAATCCAAACGTTGTAGCCAAAGTCATAATGATTTGAATTGAAAAAAATGTGTCTAGGTATCTCAAACGAAAATGGACATAATGTTTTACATCTCTCATTCTTTGTATTTCACAGGTATGAACATTAAGCGGGCTTCTAGTCTTTAATTCTAACTTTCCTCAATATAGGAAAAATAAAATTAAACTGGAATAAGATGACACACGTCAAACATAGTAATCACTGATTAAGTATCGAGATTTGTTTCCGTTGCACTGTTTGCAAATCGTCGACGAGGGTGGGAATTATATATATATATATATATATATATATATATATATATATATATATATATATATATATATATATATATATATATATATATATATATATATATATATATATATATATATATATATATAGTGAGTGACTCCCTCACCTGCACGAGAGTCAAAAAGTGGTGTGAGGGAGGGGGAAACATTGGCTGATCTGTAGCAATACATCAACAACACCTGTGCTGTCAACCAATCTCACCACACCAAGACCTCTTCTCACGCAACACGACAATACAGTCCCCTCCACCAACACTTTTCCTCTTATTTTCCCTCAAATAATAAACTCCACCAACAACACACTCTGCCAACACCCACCAACTTACCACCTCACATTTTCCCCCAACACACTTCACTTCACATTCCCACCAACGCACTTCACCAACACCCACCTCATATTTTCTCTTAAACAACGCACTCCACCAACACTCCAATTCACATTTCCTACCACCAACACACTCCATAAACTCTCCAACTCACATTCCACTTACACACTCCACAAACACTCAACCTCACATTCCACTAGCACAACCCACAAACACTCCACTTCTCACATTCAACTATTGCTGGTTTCAAATTTTCAGAGTAAGAGTATGAATAGATAGATCAGCTAGGCTACTTTCTAGAGCTGGTGGACAGTTGATTAACAAAATCACTATGTTAGTCCATACAAGAACCCAAGATGTAACAAGTGTTTACTGATTTCCTATAGATGGTACACGTGAGGATGAAGACAAGACAGATTACACTCACCAGGTCTTGCTTATACTGCTGCAGGCTGGTTGATCCTGTGTGTGTATCTGATGCCAGCGTCACTCCATGCAGTCAAGGTTAAGTAATCATTCATCCACTAACTTCTCCCTGAAAGAGTTGAATGGGACATTGTCAACCATCATATTGTACTGTAATATTTTAATGCATCAACCCTCCCCTCCCACTCTTATTATTAATAATATTAATTAATAAATTAGTCCTCTACTCCATATCCGCTAACCACCCCTTCCGAGTCGATTTTTTCTTGACTACAACCTTTAGTACGAGTTGAATGATGTAAAGTTTACCATAGGTGTGATTTATTTACATTCTACATCCATAAAAACGAACTCTACCAACAGCTAAAGAAAATAATGATTACGTCGATGCACCGCCATGCAGAGAATCAACGAACCACAAGAAGACAGACCGACATTCAAGACGGACATTCTGCGATGCTTGTATTCATGTCCTTCCAAGATGACAATGATAAACGTGGTGTAATGAGCGAACGAATAACAGGGAACTGGGAGATAAAAAGGGCCATATTCAAGAACATTCGTGGTACATACGATGACTCCATTAAAAAAAAAAAAAAATACAATAAAGCCATCGTACCAATACCACACCATCGTCAACACCACCAATGTTCTTGCATATATACGACCTAAATTGTGAGGCTGGTATGGTAGATAGAACTATTTGTCTCCACCAAGGTACTCGTATTTATATTGATATCATTATTATTATGCACAAGAATTATTTACATTTAGTCAAGAGCCACTTTGCTTATCTTTTATGTTTTTACTGCGTGTGTTATGATGTGGGTTTATGTGTGTCATGATATGGGTTTATGTGTGTACCGGTATCTTTGTTTGTGTATGTGCGTATCTTTGTGTGTGTTTATGTGTGTGTGTGTGTGTGGGTATCTTTGTGAGAGAGAGAGAGAGAGAGAGAGAGAGAGAGAGAGAGAGAGAGAGAGAGAGAGAGAGAGAGAGAGAGAGAGAGAGAGAGAGAGAGAGAGAGAGAGAGAGAGAGAGAGAGAGAGAGAGATTTAGCTTTATTGTATGCCTTACTTCCCAAATCCCCCACAATCAATAAACCTGAACGTGTCTAAATCGGTGGAAGGACATCCTATCCAAAACGAGCTTAAATAAATATATAATCAAAACCAAAATTTTACGAAGTCATAAACTAAATTTAGCACCATATGCTTTATCCTTTACGTTGCGTACCATTTTATATATCTTACTAGAGGAGATTCAAATTCTTACGTATTTTTAAAGTAAATATTATCTATTAAAAATTACTGAATAATACTAACTTTTTTTTTTCTCACTTTTCAGATCACATTCACGATGACCTCACAAATGCAGCACCAACTCTACCAGAAAAATGGGATTGGCTATCATCCCATTCTTTAAACCACACACACACACACACACACACACACACACACATATAAACGAGTGAAAACATTTCACTGTGCAACACAACCTACAGTATCTTTATATGGTCCAAAAGTTATAATAGAATAAGTCTATGGTAGTTATAGAAACCTTAATTAAACATTTACGGTATATAATAATAATAATAATAATAATAATAATAATAATAATAATAATACTTACAAAAATAATACTATCACAGGTTTCATTTATATTACCGGTAGGAGTAGTATTGTTTGTATTATTATTATTATTATTATTATTATTATTATTATTATTATGACCAGCACTAAAGTATGCCACACTTACAGATGAGGAAACCTGGAGTTACCTGAAGGAGGAAAACGGTTAGTATAACACACATACACACACACAAAACACAACACCAATACAACACACACATAACAAAAGTCTATGGAACCTTCAAGCCGTGTTTAGTTCCTGGGCCTCTGATTTGCTACAAAGAAACCAAATTTATAAAGCTATCCTTCCAAACGTTTACCCTAACAATTCTTTCATAAGTACTTCCCTTTTGACTGTAAATTGAGAGGTTTCAGCAGAGTTCTTCATTACCACACAGAACAAATTCCTTATTGACCTTACTCTTATACATTCCTAAGGTGGATGTTTCGGAGTGTACTCAGTCCACTGAAAAAAAAAGTAAATAAACAAATAAATAAATATATCAAAACACAGATTCCTTACTCGTTTAGGCTACTGGGGTGGTTTGTTTTGTGATATAGTTTGGAGGAATCGGTAGTAACCTTCTAACTCGTTCAAAACTAATGATAACTATAAAGGGTCAGTATATTTTGATACATTAAAGTGCCTTGATTCCTCCAACAAAGTAAGCCAGCAAACAGGACCAGATTGACAAAGATAATGGTGTCCTGTTGCTTGGAATAGTTTGGAGGATTCAATTGCTCCAGAATTACCAACACTGTATACCTTCCCCTTAATTCATCAGGTGTTCCAAAATGGCCTGAGCTGTTCCCGTTCTGTGGTGGGCAGCGACAGTCCCCAGTGGCCCTGGTGACTGACGAGGCTGGTGGAGAGTTTATATACCCCTGGATGCCGTTTAACTTCAAGAACTATGACACTACACCCACCAAAGCCGAGATTAAAAATGAAGGTGGACATACAGGTAATAAGTCTCTCCCTCCTCCTTTCCTATTACTAGTATCGGTCAATCTTCTATTGCTTGTATCGGCCCTTTTTCCTATGCCTTGTATTTGTCCATCCTATTCCTAGCTTGTATTGGACCATCTTCCTATACCTCTTATCACTAGAATATTTAATGAATGAAGCCTAGTACTCCCTTTAACGGACCCTGTGATGTAGTCAGGAAATTGGAGGTAAACGAGTCCTTCAAATATTGCACAGAAACACCACCAATATGGAAGGAGCCTGTTTCGTGGCATAGTCATTCACTATCACAGGTCCTTAGACACACACACTCACTGACAAACTAACTGACGTTGTTTGTTTTTTCCCGTGACAGCTAAGGTGGAGATCGAACAGGACCCAGTACCAACACTTGTGGGAGGAGACCTGGGCCACGCTTACACCTTCCTCCAATTCCACTTCCACTGGGGAGCAGACGACACCAGAGGATCTGAACACACCGTCGACGGCAAAGTGTGAGCCAGACTACTTATAACAGTTCCTTCTTTTGTTGTTCCCTCTTTCCTTATTCTATAAAGTGAGTGATTCCATCTTTCGTTCTCTCTGTCCTTATCCTAAAACTTGAGACAGTATTCCTTCCTTTCGTTTAGGCTACCCTCGGTCTTATTTATCTACCACTCGTTGCCCCTAGTCACTCACTCACTATCCACCCTCTTCACTTTATATGTAGCCTAATAATCCCTCCTCACTATTATACATCCACTCCTCCTCACTCTTTATCTATCCACCCCTTCCCTACAGGTATCCGGCCGAGCTCCACCTTGTACACTTCAGAACGGACTACGAGACTGTTGCCAACGCCGTCAGGTTTTCGGATGGTCTGGCTGTACTTGGTATTTTCTTGGAGATATCAGATGAGGACAACCCTAACCTCAAGAGTATCATCGATGGACTGCCTGACATTACAGTACACGGTCAGTCACTCGCTTCAGGGGAGATTCTCTGGTTGGTGAATTGTAAGGTCTGTGAGTCCTCTAAGCTATGACACCGTACAATTGAGGGCGTATGTTTCCTGGCATAGTTTGCAGGCATCAGTAGCCCACAAATTTATCCTCAAAAGAATTTCCCTTATACTGATACTATGATAATGACTTGTACCGTGGTGTTTGTTGTCTGCCACGTGTTAACTATTCAGTCTTACAAACTGTTCCACTAAACGAGACATATATATATATATATATATATATATATATATATATATATATATATATATATATATATATATATATATATATATATATATATATATATATATATATATATATATATATATATATATATATATATGGTCTCATAAGGACGGGATTCTGTCTGTAGTTTCCGGGCATAGTCTGGAGTAAATGAAATCCCTCCAATTACTAACACAGAGCAGATTGATTGATATTAGGCACCGCAACAGCGAGGTCATAGAGCGCCCGAGGATGGTGACTGAGAGGTGAGACAGTAAGCACAAAAGGTGACAGATGAAAAAAAAAAGGACAGTTGACTCAAAACAGATATAGGCTAACACTTCTCGAGGGTATAATATATACAGTGTTGGTAAATCTGGAGCAACTAATTCCTCATAATAATTCCAAGCAACCGCAGACCACCATTATTAGTCATTGTGGTCCTGTTTCCTGGCATATCCTACGGTACTTTGGAGGAATAAAGGCGTTCCGATGTATCAAAAGTGTATTGCTCTTCTTTAAATATGACGGGTTAATTTCTCCTGCAGATACCAAGACGGACATCCCGCCCTTCCCTCTGCGAAATCTGCTTCCTTCCGACACGACTGGTTTCTTCAGGTATCTGGGCTCCCTAACCACTCCACCCTGCAGTGAGGTCGTTATCTGGACAGTCTTCAAGGATGTTATTAAAATATCAAGGAATCAGGTCAGGGAATACAAAAGTTATACTGTGTCCCCATGAAATATAGATGTTGTGTAGTATTATAGTTATAGCATGTGGAATGGTGTTATAGTATAGTTAGTAGAGTTATAGTATAATGAGGGAATAGTGATGATCGTTATGTTGTTGCAAATTTAGTTGTGATATAATTATGGATGGTGGTGATGATTATGTTGTTGCAACTTTAGTGGTGATGTAATGGGTGAATGGTGATGATGGTTGTTATTGTTGTAAAGAAATAGTGATGATAATGGTGAAGATAGCTATGTGTTGTTGCAATTCAGTGGTGATAGTGGTGATATAATGGTGACGATGGATATAATGTAGTAATAATGAGGGTAATGGTTACGAAGGCTATGTTTGATGGTGGGAGTAATGGTAATGATGGTTGTTGCAATAAAGTAATACTGGTAATGGTTACGATGGCTGTGTTTGATGGTGGGAGTAATGGTAATGATGGTTGTTGCAATAAAGTAATACTGGTAATGGTTACGATGGCTGTGTTTGATGGTGGGAATAATGGTAATGATGGTTGTTGCAATAAAGTAATACTGGTAATGGTTACGATGGCTGTGTTTGATGGTGGGAGTAATGGTAATGATGGTTGTTGCAATAAAGTAATACTGGTAATGGTTACGATGGCTGTGTTTGATGGTGGGGTAATGGTAATGATGGTTGTTGCAATAAAGTAATACTGGTAATGGTTACGATGGCTACATATTGTTGTTGCAGTTGGCAGTGTTCAGGACGCTGTTTGACAAGCATGGAGACCCACTCGTTGACAACTTCAGGCCAACTCAACCACTCTTCGGTCGTGAGGTGGGACACACACACACACACACACACACACACACACACACACACACACACACACACACACACACACACACACACACACACACACACACACACACACACACACACACACACACACACACACACACACACACACACACACACACACACACACACACACACACACACACACTCTATCAACTACATTCATCCATTCGCGCTCTCTCTCTCTCTCTCTCTCTCTCTCTTGATCCCGTATTCAGAAAAGCAATATTGGCAATAAATACCTGTCAAGAATTCAACACGATGCATTACTTGTTCTGTTTATTCATTATAATGTCTATTTACTTAAGCTACAGGTTACTTGTGTTTATTTACAATGCTCACAATATTTACAAACTGTGCAGGTGCTGATGAATGCAGAGAAACCTTTCTGGTCATACAACAATGTTTTCGGTGACTTCGGTGAGTTGTCGTATGTGTGTGTGTGAATTGTAGATGTATAAACTGTTAGGAATGTATTAATAACACGTAAACTAATAAATTACCAAAAATAAATCAGCCGTCAGTACATAATAAAAAACGGATAAATAAAAAAATAAATAAATAAACATCTGATGAAAAAAAAAAAAAAAAAAAAAAAAAAAAAACGTAAAAATAATATATAATATGTGTGTGTAAATAACTTATCCATTTCGGTGAAAACAGGTCCCGAATTCTGGGAAGATCATTTCCCGATGTGTGGAGGGCAGGGACAGTCCCCCATTGCCCTTGAGAACCCCAGTCAGACCCTCCTTCCACTGAATCCCTTCATCTTCTTCAACTTCGACAAGACACCCAAAGTCATGCACCTCGAGAATAATGGTCACAGCGGTAAGTCCCAAACACACCAACAAACTACAGGTACTCCACAACGTAAACAACAATACGAACAACTACTCCACTACGTACACAAACAATACAAACAACTACTCCACTACATAAACAAACAATACAACCACTCCACTACGTAAACAAAACAATACTGTAAAGGGTTCCTATATTACTATTACTATACCCAGAGGTAGATGGCTGTTGCTGGGGTTAATAATGACAAATACTGCATGCTTTTGATATATTATAACAAATGAACACATTTACAAATATTTACAGTCACAAACTAGAGTAATTACTAGCCTAAAGGGGAAAGTGGGGAGTCTTGACTGCGGGCGGTAGTTAATGTAAGTCGTCATTCAGGACTTCCCCTCGATGTAATGGAAGGTGAGGCACTGTTCTCCCATACGAGTCCTCTGTCAATGGAGACACAGGCAGTCGTTCGCTGGTAAAACACTCCAACTGTCATCAGACGGTTATCACCACCGGCATTAATATGGCCATGGCGTAAAACAGGCGGCTCTAGCGTATCCCAGGACGGTCGTCCAGGTATACCGGTACTGGTCCGACAGGTCTCAAGTGGAGGTTAGGGAACACATAATACATAAACTAGCACACTGTCGTAAAAGTCTTAAATATATACCCAGTAACAACAACAATAATCCTATGAGAAAACTTAGAGCGATCACAACTCACCGGTCGAGGCAGGAAGGAAGGCGTGAATGACCACTGATTGTTGTTGTTATTTTTTGGGCATTAAGACAGCCTTTTACTTTTTTCTTCTATCTCTTTATTTTCATAATGTTCTAAATGTTGGGGTTGTCCAAACTTCCCTGACCTGGAATATGTCGGGGTCACGGCGTCGGGATATAAGTTGCTGAAAAAGGTCGAGGCGAGGAGAAGCGGTCATCCAAAAATCCGCGGTGACAGCAGGCGGTGGTAGTGATGACTAGCTGTCCATCCTTCTCCTCCTCTTCCTCTTCCCGGCTGTCTGCCATTACCCTCCATCTTCCAGGTCCATGTTGTCACTGGTGTCATCCTTGCTGGTAGTGTTAGAGGAGGCGCTGGTGTCAGAATCCTCCTCAGTCTCGGGTTCTTGTTGGGAAGGTTCAGTGGTGTCGGTGGTGGTGCATTGCCAACATTCCCCCGGTTGAGTGGGCGAGGCAGCATTAACCGACGACGGGGATGGGCCAGAGGTGGGGTTGGTGGCGCGTCCGTTCTGCTCCTCCCTCGTCGTGTGGTTGTAGATCAGGAGAAATGGCTATTGGTGGTAAGCCATTTCTCCTGAAGATGTCCAGGAGGAGGTCAGAGAGACGACCTAGCCCTTCTGCAGCTAAGGCAACAGCAGTCTTGGTGCAGACGGTGACTATGTCTGCCTGCTGCTGCCGTCGCTGCGGTGGTTGGGCATTGGCCGTCCTCCTTCCACGGGCGTGGAGTGAGCTTAGGACCTGCCCACCATCAGATCCGGCTACGTTGGTAGCCTCCATGCCCTTCCTCCCTTCCTCCACAGTGAAGGACACCTCCTCTCCGTCCACCAGTGATGGTGGTGAGGTGGTGGCAGTAGAGAGAAGGATGCCCTTGTGGATGAAGTAATCCTGGTTGATGCTCGTCACAATCCTCGTCATAACCACCCTTCAGGTGATTGAACCACTTCACCCTGCTAACAAGACGGTCGGTAGGGAAAGTGGTGGTGTTGACTGGACCATGGCTGGTTGTATGTCCCCCCTCTGACTACTGGAGCACTGCTGGCTCCTTTTATAAGAAGAAGATATAGGGCTTTATGCCTATCGACTCATATGGAGGTCATTAAGGCAGTCAGTCTTGTTACATCAACACATCTTCCCCCAGCCTACAAGGTTGCAATCCTTGCTCTTACAGCCGGGTACCTACTTTCTGCTAGGTGAACAGGGACATAGGTGGCTGGGAAAATTGTCCAACAATTCCACTGACTCTGGAATCGAACCCGGGATCTCTCACTTGCGAGGCAAGTTTTCTAACCATTATACCTTCAGCACCCCTCCTTTTATAAGGTTATTTTGAAGCCTCAGAACCCAAAATCGTGGTCTCATCGAGGGAGATGTGGTGCGAGGTCGTGACCCCATGAATCAGTTTTTACGAGGTGGAAATGTACCGATATGATTCCAACAGCTAAAGATTACGTGTGGAATGGTTTATAATATAACTATAATTCTCTCTCTCTCTCTCAAACCCCCGATATCACTTGAAATGGCTAATAAAATAAAATGTCCCACTCACTCACTCTCTCTTCTCTCCCAATAAACAGCCCAGGTCATGTTCGAAATGGAGGATGGCGTGGACATTCCTTCCTTCACAAACGGTGGCCTTGGTACAGACCAGTACATCGTGGCTCAATTCCACTTCCACTGGGGCAGCAAAATATCCCAGGGTTCAGAGCACACCATCAACGGAGCCAGGTTACTAACTAGGCTATAGGCTACGTACTGTACAGTCGGCCTCAGTAATTGGTACACAAAACACTGGTTAAAAGGGGTCGAATATCTTTTTTTCTGCACATACTGTATAAATTCTTCTGCTGACTGATTCATATATTAGCCAAATAACATTGCTAGAAAAGTTTCGTTTTAAGAAATTAATGTACTAAATTTTCTAGTTGTTACGAACCCTTGATGTCACAGTAGTGTATACGAATTCCTGAAGCCGACTGTACAGTGGCGAGCCATAATATATAAGTATCCAGGTGTGCTTCGGATAGCCTACAATATGACTCTACATGGTGATGGAGTAATAAACGAGCTCCAACAAGTATGAAACAGGAATATACGCGTTGTAATTGTTTCACTACTGGTATATCACATGATGCGAAACTTTAACAAGATCTAGATATTTATTATGGCTCGTGACTGTACAAGTCTCTATGTTCCTCAACCATCACACTTAATCAAAATTTATATCTAATAACATAGTTGTTGGTCTCTGCAATGTAATAAATACCGTACTAGTTAATATTATTCACTTTCATTCACTATATATATATATATATTTTCCTCAACTAATCCTTTCAATCAAAATTAATTTCTATATTTGGCCTATAACAGTTGGTCTCTGCAATATATACTGATTCATAATATTCACTCAAATAACTCACCTGATGATCCTAGACTTTTCACCACTACTGTACTGTAGCAACATCACTTCCCCTATGTGTGTTTTTTTTACGTTATTGTGTTGTTGTGTTACTGTTACTTGAGGCGTGTTGTTGTTACTGTTATCTGAGTCGTGTTGTTGTGTTACTGTTACATGATTCGTGTTGTTGTTGTTGTGTTACTTGAGTCTTATTGTTGTTGTGTTACTGCTACTTTAGTTGTGTTGTTGTCTTAGTTACTTTTGTCGTGTTGCTGTTACTAGATTCGTGTTGCTGTGTTAATGTTACTTTTGTCATGTTGTTGTGCTACTGTTACTCTTCTTGCCGTTGATGTGTTACTTTTGTCGTCCTTGTGTTACTGTTAATTAATTGAGTGCCTTATTAACACCCCAGGTTCCCGGCTGAGCTACACATCGTGGGATTCAACTCAAAGTACGAGACAATTGGTAATGCAATCCGCTTCCGAGATGGCCTGGCAGTACTGGGAGTAATGTTGAACCCCTCCAACACTAACAATAACAACCTCAACAGCATTGTTACCGGACTCCAAGGTGTAGTTGATGCTGGTAAGGTCATAATTTGTTAAGAACACTCGCTCACTCACTGTCTGTCTGTCTGTCTCTCTGTCTGACGTCTCATACTTTTTCCTCTGGTCCCAATTCCTCTCTCTCTCTCTCTCTCTCTCTCTCTCTCTCTCTCATGCAACGCGTGAGAAAACTTTTACTCACTTTAGAAACTTTAACTCACTACCGTACTAGGAGAAAGCAGTCACACACACTTCTTACATCTGAGTCACTACAATATGTATTGATACTTTTCTTGACAACCTTATTCAGGGGAGATTCTTTTGTTGGTGAATTGGAAGATTTTCTATTCCTCCAAACTATACCAAGAAAAAACAGATCCCCTATTTCAGCACTATTGAGGGCGTCTGTTTTCTGGCATACCCTAGCCTAGCTAGGAGGAATCAGTTGCCTCTCAATCTGCCAACAAGAGAATCTCCCCTTAAAGTTAAATTAAAATTTATGTAAAAAAAAAAACGTGTCTACAGAAACTGAAGTGGAGATTGAAGCCTTCCCACTCAACCAACTCCTGCCCTTCAACCTGCTTTCCTTCTACCGCTACCAAGGCTCCCTCACTACACCCGGTTGTTCAGAGGTCGTCACTTGGACTGTCTTCAAGGACAATATTCCCGTCGGTGATGCTCAGGTGAAGTTCATTTTACCTTTCAATGTGATTCAGAATATTTATCCTTCAATGTTATTCTGGATAGGCCTATCACTCTTCAACGTGATTCTAATATTGGTAGGCCTACAGTTCTTTAATATTTTGACCCACAGTCCCGGACACATTCATGCAAGAAATGGGACAGTAGAGCCTAATGTTCCCCTAAACAACACCACCACCACCACCACCACCACACCCTTAAGTAAATAATATATACTGCTCTTCCAATATGGTTTATATACATACCGGTATACTAAAACCTACAACCAAGCCATATGAACCGTACGGGAAGGGGCGGAGGTACCAGATATATATTAGACCGATTATTAAATTTTTCCGAGTGAATGTACGGTTGACCACGGGAATTCTTACACAGGCTATATGGAAAAAAGATGTAATTATTCTGGAAGTACTGCAATGAATGGTCTACCAAGTGATTCTGTGAATATAAAACAACAAACCTAATAATAATGTTGTATTGCCGTTACGTAGTCTTAAATTTTATTATCAGCGTGTGTACGAATTTTTGTGGCCAATAGTACATCCTTTAGGGCTCAGGCGACCCATCCACTCATTCACCATGTTGTACTGACCCACAGCTTGAAGCATTCCGTAAACTGGTGGATGACCTTTGGTTACCTCTTGTGGACAACTTCCGACCGCTGCAAGAACGCAACGGCCGGGATTTGGTAAGATTCACGTTAGTTAATTAGGCTATATTCCATTTAATTCACGTTATTTAGGCTATATTCCATTTAATTCACGTCAGTTAGGCTATCTTCCATTTGATTCACGTCAGTTAGGCTATCTTCCATTTGATTCACGTCAGTTAGGCTATCTTCCATTTGATTCACGTCAGTTAGTTGGGCTATATTATTACTCCATTTGATTAAGTTTGTTTGTTATAATCCATTTTATTTACGTCAATTAGTTTAATTTTAGTTACATATAATCCAATTTATTGACGTGGCAAAAATGAACCGGCTCCCTCATCTAATTTCTTGCCCTTTTCAGTAAATGCAATCAAAACACAATAGGTACATCAAATTTAACAACATTTAAACAGTGGAAGGTATATAAAACGTACTGAAGCTCATATTACTTACAAGGGACTACTTAATGAGAGCCTGTAAAGACATTTTAAAGAGTATGTTGCTTATGTATACATTTACACCCATTCCTAATCCAACACAGTCTAGGCCAATTGTATAATATGTGAAAAGATATGATTATAGTCCTTTCCAATGTAGATTAATTAGGCTTAATCAACAGTACAATTCATATAGATTATAACATACTGTACACTTTCCTTCTTCAGATCCTGTATGGTATATAAGGAGACGAGCTACCGGGGTGAGACCGTGAGGAGACTGACAGGAGACTTCCAAGAGACATCAAGCAGCAGTAACCTCCCATCAATACAACACTACTACCTAATAGGCTACCTACCTACTACCTAATGTCAACTACTTCCTAAGTTCCTACTGATGTGTTTCTCCTGCCTTTCTACTGAGTGATTTGCTTAATTTAAGTGGTCATTTTTTGTCAGGGAATTGGAAAGCTACTGATTCCTCCAAAGTATGCTGCAAAACAGACTACCACTCGTTTGCTGAGGTATCTGATAGTTCTTTTCTTGACATAGCTTGTAGGAATTGGTCTCCTTCAATTGGAGTCATTGTTATCATCGGTATAGCCTAGCCTAATTGTAACTGTTAGGACCTTTCGTATACTTGTACGTGTCTGTTAGATTTGTTTTTTCTTACGTTGAATTAGGCTTTTTATTATTTAATTAAAAGTTGGCAAAGATGAGCACACAATGGGCCTACTATTTTCCCATTCACAATGTACTTGTTTAAAATGGTGTCACTGGTTATGGTATTTCTTAAAGCACTGATTAATTAAACCTCAAGCATTGTGTGAATATTTGTTTCTTGGCATTAATAAAAATTTTCCTTCGACCTGTTGTTTTTCTGACCAGAACAACCTTAATAACAGAAGCGTTTGGTATCATAATAAAGATAGTAGCTAATTCATATCTAGGCCTACTCTAGTCTTCTGAAAATTGAGCAACCTAGGATAGCCTCAGTAGCCTATATATGTATAACATATCTGATAGTAGTAGTTTTGCATAAACATAGCCTAGTCGAGAGTGGGAGGCGGGAAACGAGACTGCACGCCACTGAACAAAGCACATGAAAGAAACTCGTATTTCTCTGTATCCATTTACAAAGTGCAGTACTGACACTGGAAGACCTTCTTCTTTGTGGAAGCAATCGTTAAAGGTAGATTTACAGCTATAGCCTAAAATATTGATACGGCCGGCACGGTATATACACTATATATATTTGGTCATTACTACAAGTGTAGGAATGACTATGAGAAAGAGCAGGTACATAATCAAAATAGTGTCACACACTCATCTTCTGTTGATAATGAAGTGGTTTGGTGAGTGTATGCATGAGCATAACAAAAATACCTATCAATTACTATTAGAACTCTGCACGCATTACCATTTTCACTTAGAGGGGGAAATTTTTGATGTCGAGGATTTAGAAGGGTACTGCATGATTCTTCCAAACGATGCTACGAAACAGACAACACTCCTATAGGTAGCCTAACACTGAGCTCGTCTGTTTCCCAACATAGTTCGGAGGAATCTGTAGCCTTCCAATTCGCCCAAGACATATATAAAGGACGACTGAATTTTCTGAGAGTTTAAAATTCACTACGGTACATTATTCAGCCTTTCCTTGTGATGTTTACGGTTTCTTTCACTAAGCATATTGTGTATATATATAGTTACGATCACAAAGCCTGCATAAAGTGAATGCAAGTGAGCCCTTTGAGGGAACCTTTTTAACCAGAACCGTATTCCAGAGGCCAATCTTACATAGTGTACTGTATAACATTTTCGTGGCCGTTTATTTCGTAGGTGTTTCAAGATTATTTGGTGTAAATATACACAGAAATTGTTAATCAGGTTCTTTAACAATGCAATAATAAAAAAAAAAAAAAGCTCACCTTGGCTACAGTACAGTCGGCGGCAGAAGTCCTGTCGCCTCATCTGCTTCACCAAGACATGCAGTGTTCATGGACTCGAGAAATACGCACGTTTTCTACACCTAATAATCTCGAGTCTATGAACATCGCTTGCCTCGGTGAAGCAAGTGAGGCGACAGAACTTTTGCCGCCGACTGTACAGTACCGTAAATTTCAAGATACAAACATGCTCCCCCAAGAAGGTGTAGGCCTAAACAGCCCACGATGTCAGTAGTTTATAGTCTACTGATGTGGGGATATAATTATACAGTAGTGATACGAATCCACCACTCACCACCAACTATCAGTAATAAACGAAGGCAAACTCTGACTGAACCAAAGCAATGCAGGAACTCGGACAACACTGATACAGTACGGTACTCTTGATATTACGTAAATAAATATACTCGTATAGGAAGTGGTACACAGAGCATTGATTAAAAGGGGTCTTTATTCTGCACATATATACTGTAGGCATTGTTCTGCTGACTGATTCAAGTATTAGCCCAATAACATTACCAGAAAAGTTTGGCGGTAGGAAATTAGGCCTAGTGTACTGAATTTTCTAGTTGTTACGAACCCTTGATGTCAGTGGTGTATACGAATTCCTGAGGCCGACTGTACACCACTTCGTTTCTGTCAAGCCACTCCATAATTCCTTTCCTTTTTCCGTCTCTTGTACCTTGACTTCGCTACACGAACATGTGCATACGCTAAGTGATTCCATAAAATATTCATAAGACAGGCTAGCGTTTTTAGTGTGAATAAGCAGATTTTTATAGCCTACTGTCGATTTTCTCTATAGTACAGTCACGAGCACTATTAAGTTTTCAGGTGTGTTTCGAATACCTAGAGACGGTAAAGAAATGCACAATAATTTTATGATCTCCACTGGAATTAGATCGTTGGGGAATTGGACTGTTTAAAGCTTCAACCAAAGCTGTATACTTATTACTTTATTAGTGCTTGTATCTGTACTGTACATCCACACAACGCTACCTGCACAAAGACCAATAGAAATCTAGAATTCTATTGGTCTTGCCCTGCACTATAATAATTATAGGCCTAATGCCAGCCGTGGGAAAAGTCTGAAAGCATGAGGAGAAGGAATTATTTCTATTTATGCCTGGACCTCTCACTTATAATTCTTTAATCGAACTGGCGCAAAAATAGCATAGCCTAATGTTGGTGAGCAGTAGTCTATCTACCTTGTTTGGGTTTGTGTGTTGAAGACGGTAGTGTGTGTGTGTGTGTGTTAGAGACATGCCACATCTCAACTTTACCAGATTCATGTGATTTGAAATCCATAAATCATAATTCTGTTTTCTAACTACTCACGACGTTGCTTAAAAGACCGCCCATGGCATTCTTAGAACAATTAGGCTAAATGGATAATGAATTAATGCAGCCCTTCCCTCCGCCAACGTTCTTCCCCACTACTCCCCCCTTCTCTCCCTTCCAACTCTCAACCCTTCTCATTCATCGCACAACTATTATAGGCTACAACCCTTCACGACATTATGGGCGACGAAATTGTTATTAATATTTGAAACCCACAGCTTGGGCAAGAACTTGCCAATGGCTACTTCATTGGGACTATAATTTATACTGTATAGTGTACAGTATAATACGACTCTCGGTACAATTGCGCCAAATCGACTGGTGTATGTATGTACATACTTTATAATCGTTGATTATACATGACCGAGATCGCTAGAAAATGAAAAGCACAATATTGATTCAAAGGTACGGTAGTGTAGTGCGCATCTTGGCCCTGGGGCCTGGGGAGAGATTTCTGTACTAGAACTAGTCAGTCCATCACCTAGTGTCACGCTGTCCATACCAGACACCAAGTAGGCTAAGACTAGCCTAAATCATTGTCCGGCTCAGGTGAGATTAGTTGTATTTCTTGCTTCATGCTCCCCTTCGACAAGGTTAAATTACGATAACAGAAACCTATACACTAGTATACAGGTTTCCAACCTCATTTGAGGCCACTGCATGGGTTCTCAAAGTGATGATATGCAACCAAATTTATGGTACAGTTTAAGAAGAGCCACAGATATAGAAAACAATTTTTTTTCCCAACTTATTATTATTATTATTATTATTTTTTGGATAATCCATCATTCCCTGTTTTTATATAGGCCAAGTGAAATAAAAGTGCGCCAGTGCATTTTGATAGTATTTGATCCCCCCCCCCCCCAAGTGGCTGGATTATGGGGTAAAACAAGTAGCCTAAGCACATTAAATAGCTGATTACGTATATATTTTAGAGTTAGGCCTAGTCTGACTTTACCTTACCTAACCTAAAATGGACCTAAGCAGACTACTGGACCCAAACCGGGGCAAACTATAACGGGACCTAACCTGGGGCAAACTTAAGGGGGGAAATCAAACATGGTCGAAAAGCACTGGCGTACTGGGAAATTACTTCATATAGCAAAAACAACCACTAACCAAAATAAGAAGGAAATTGGTAAGTAACTTCCTTTTCTGTGGCTCTTCTTTAACTATTAGCAAACATATTAGAATATTATTCATGATTATATTTGCTATGAACATTTTTTCTTTAGAAGGAAACTGAATTCTGTATGATTTGATTACTCTTTTGGCTATCTCTTCTGTTTTAATTAAATCATTATTTTTTTCCATATAACTTGCAGTAAAAGTGAGTCTGGGAAAATGAAGTTTGTGATGGAAAGTGTGTCGGCCATAGTGATGATGAACGTGGTTGGGATGGCATGTGGAATTGGACCAGAGGTTATGAATAAAGATCTGGTCATGATTCACGCCAGAAAAATCCCCAGTACATTCCTCAATTTCAAGACCACAGTCAGCAATGCGTGTAAGTCATTCCACCAAGAATCAACCGAGAGAAACAAAAATATACAATACGTTCATCAATATAACACTCACCAGTCCATTAAGTTAGTACTCTGTAGCATTTTCCTTCCTCTTGAAACACTTGGAATATCTTGGAAAGTGGAGACACTATAAATAGCACCAAGCTTTTGTAGGTATGGAGGAACGATTTCACACCCTTGATGGCATTCTCCAGGTTGGGTACCAATGATCATGAATGATGTCACTATTGATGTGTCCAATGTCTATCTTCCGTCACGTCTGTTCAAACGAATTGGAGTGAACGTAATACAGAAGCTCTAATAGGCTACACATATTAAATAACTATCACATTTTGGCAAGTTCATTATTTCATGGTCGGTGAAATAGCCCCATAGAAGCGAATTGGAGTGCTTTCTGCTTTGTGGTCTTGGGGATGTACCATGAGTTGTCCTAAAGTTAGATACGTACACGATCGTACTCACTTAACGGCTAAGACAATGGGCCGATTCCACAGTCGTCAATATTTGTTGGCAAGCCAACAAATATTGACGACTGTGGAATCGGAAAGGCTTATTTGTAAAGGGTCTCACCATGTTCGGGATGGTATTTGTTCGGGCTGTAACAAATCAACTGTGGAATCGGCCCAAAGAGTCGATTTCACAGTGGTATTGGTTTGTTAGCTTCCCAACCACTGTATTCAATATCAAGCAAAATACCTCCCTAGCTATTTTGAAAAATCTTGGGTGATATTGCTCAAGTTCAATATCATATTGAATTTGGTGCTCGCGTGAACGGGAAATAAAGTCAAGTTCAATATCCTTTATTGGATATTGGGCAAGGTATCTTGATTTTGCCCTCGCGTGAACACGCCTCTATTGTTTACTCGCCAAATTCATTAAATAATTGACCCATAAGACATTCTTTCGTTTGCATGCTTACAAACCACTACGAATGACTGTGGAATCGACCCAGAGAATCTAAAGTTGGCCTTGTCACCCTCAAAGTACCTCGATGATCTTTGTCACTTTGGACACATTATATTTCCTTGCAATGGCGGTTTATCCCTTTAATGGAGATTCCTGAAGGTACGATATCCCTCCCAGCAAGTTATTCAGTCTTGGATTAGCTTGCACTTTTACTGCCAATCAGTTTTGGTAACCATGATGACGTAAGTATGACATTCAGACTGTCAGACATGGTGGATGGAGTGTGTTGGAGGCTTGGACATAACAATAAACAACATGGCAGCAGAGTCATGTAATATGAATGATTTCCACACAGCAATGGTTACCCTTGTAAAGACCAACCAATGACTCAATAAATGTATTCTTTGTAACCTCCTGAACACGATAATAACCATAGTAGAAAACAGTCACACCATCACTGTATAAAAATGAGCAAGTAACGGACAGATCCATGTAACAACACATCTGCCACGAAGTCTCAAGGACACTGAAACCAGTGAGTGACTGTCTGAGGCTGAGCGCATCCCAACATAATGAGAATTATCCTTGGTATTATCAAGGATTCTAGTACTGGGAGAAGGATAGACCACTCCATGTTATTTTGATGTTTCTGTGGCTGGCTGTGATGGTGGCGCCTCTAGCGGCCATGGGGATTCAACACTCCAGCTCCCATCTGATTCCCTTTATTCTGATTAATTTTAAGCCTAATTTTCTTTACTAGTAACGCACAGGACCTTTGATACTAATTATTTGGCTATAGGATAAATAATTATATTCATTGTGGTCAAATTACATAATAAATTACGATAATATCTACGACAAATCCCTAATATATTGCTAAAAAAAACTATACCTACTACAGTATATACATACAGGAACTCCAATGCGCGATGATAATTACCTGTTTATGACCCCTACAGTTATGTTCTCAACAATATTTCCATGTAAAAATACCAACATAAGATATACATATAGTTTATTCTTAAAACTATAAATCAATGAGCTATAAGTAAGCCTACTGTACAACATTGTTACTCCCACCACCACTATGTGAGAGCATTCTTGCTTCCTATATTCTTACTGGCCGTGAGAACAAGACAGTTATCTTTACATGTGCTTGAGAATAAAAATAATCTTGCTTGGTGTATGTATTAATGGCAAATTACATAATAAATTATCCATTTCTAATATGTACGACAAAAATCTAATTGCTAAAGCATCCATACTTTAAGAACATTTATGGATAATACTGTAGCCTACTATGAGTAGCTGTGTACTATGTGTTTTAAAATCAATGATTTCCTGCTTCCTTTCTTAAGTTGAGAGGCTCTAAAACTCAGGAGTTACTTTCATTATACATTGTTTTTTGCAAGCCTCAAGCCATAGTTTCAGTATATCTGCAATACTTCATCCTAACAGTCAAATAGATATACAGACTACAGTACAGTACTTAAGAAAATAGAAAGGATAAGGTAGGTTCTCATCATCTGACACCAGTTAATATCATTGTCATTACCCCCAGTATAAATACATTTGACTATAGAAAGGATAAGGTATCATTTGACACCTGTTAATATCAATGTCATTACAACCAATACAAACACTGTATAACTATAGAAAGGATAAAGTATCATCATCTGACACTGCAGTTAATATCAATGTAATTACCACCAAACTTAATACTGTGTAACTATCACAATAAGTCATCTGTACTTCGTAGTTTGTTAAATGATAAGTTATCATCATCAAACACCAGCTAATATCAAATTAATACTGTATAACTATCACAATCAGTCAAATATGTATTCTGTAGCTTTTTAAATTATGTAAAAACTCGATTTCGTTTCAGGATCTTTTGAAAAGCGGAAAATTGATAGGTCCTTATTCCAGTTAAAGTTGGTGGAACAGTTTATTGTTGAGCAGCACCCATTAATCCCCATTTCAGTCACAAAATCAACTTTAGCAAACCAAAAAATTAGAAAAAAAAAAAAAAACACACACCTCCTGTGTAAGGCGCCAGCCGTTTATTATTCCCCATCGCCGCTAGGTTGCTCTGCTGTACCGCGACGACCAATACTCCCATAAGAGTGGCCTATCCTTTTCCCAGTTCTAGAATCCTTGGGCACACCGATCCTGACAGAGTGACTGACTCTGTATGAAGCCTGAAGTTCCATTCAGTTCCAGAGGGAAGTAGGCATCTTCAGAGTCACATGTCTGCCCTCTGTGCTTTTATCAATGGACTGCACTTACGTACTGTACACTCGCAATCCAAAATATGTATCCAGGCTTGCTTCGAATAGCCTGATCGAGTACTAAGTGAACTCAAGCAAATATAAAACAGGATAAGCGTTGTAATTGGTTCACTAGTATGTCAAATGATTCGAAGCTTCAACAAGACCTGGATACAAATTTTGGATTGCGAGTGTACACTCGCGCACCACATTCTCTAGCCCACCTGAGTTTGGGGCGGCGATATGCCTCGGACCCTTTCTGGACGACAGCCCACTGAAACTATCACAAGGTCAGACCCGCACCAACAGAAATGCTTCGAAAAATTGAAAAGGGGTCTGACTCACTGTGTCATGTAAACCTTATATACAACTCTTTCTGTGGTTATACTATACAATAGTATTTTGGCTGCAAAAATCAATATATTTCATTACTGGATTTTAATTCCTCAAATATTTGCATGAAAGAAGGACACAAAAGAATATACCAATAAGCTTTCAAGAATTACAATTAATTAAAACGAAGCACTTCCATACCACCCAGTGAACACACAGGTATTCAGTGTGTGTGTGTGTGTGTGTGTGTAGCCTACTGTAACATCAAGATTCTTCCTCAGAAATTGTTTCCTTAACGTGATTAATCTTATGTATTTTGTATAATGATCTAGGACGATTTTTTTTGTTTTTTTTTGAAAGTTTATTTTGATGATAGTGACTCGTCCTGAAGCTCAGTGTTTTCCTCAAACTCATTCTTCCTTCTTTCAGTCATTCTGCCGTGTGTGATCTAATTAAAATGGCGTTGCTTTTCAGATATTATTTATTACTTCACATTAAATATAATCGACATTGTTGTATAGGCCGAGCGTTTGATAATGAGATAACACCGTATTTGTATGACAATGGCATGTAGTGAAATTTAATTTTTATATCAATATGCAGTAATTACAGTCCCCTATGTATCCATGCTTTGGCTGATTAACATTAACAAAAGTAAGGTGAGATTAACATGAAAATGAACATGAAAAATATTGCGTGTGTGACCCCGAAACACCAGCAGTGTGTCTCCTCTCCGTATGAAAAGATGGAATTATTATAAGATAATATTGAGAACGTATAAATTGCCAGTTGATTAATGTGTAGGAAATTGTCGTTTGTTATAGCCCTATACTGTATATGTTTTAAATTGTGTTTGGTCATCCTTACATTATTGGTCACTATGTTGCGGTGGAACCATCATTATTTTTAACCACTGAGCTTAGACGGCCACATAGGTGAACAGATATTGTCTAATGATATTCTCTCTCTCTCTCTCTCTCTCTCACAATAAAGACACACACGCTCACGTGCGCCGAATAAACCTCTGAGTTCACTTGTTGATTTGAAGTGTGTTGTTTAGTTAGTGATTTCATGAGTCCTCTGGCAATATTATTTCGTGTGCTAGTTCATTATAAACTACGGGGATAGTATATTGCAATAATTATATACATAAATGTCATTCACACAGCCAAAATATGATTGCGTAGCCTTAAAAAACAATTAGCTTGCTTCGGTTCGAAACGTATGTTCGTGCTTGTGTGGCATCTTAATCGTTTGAGTGGGCTGTCGTCCAGAAAGCATCCGAGCCATATCTCCGGCCCAAACTCAGGTGGGCTAGAGACTGGTGCGCGAGTGTACTTACATACATGTGACTCAAAACGTATCCAAGCATCATTTGGAAAACTCAAAGCTATATTCTTAATAAAAGTATAGAAACCCCATATCATGTATACATATAGCACTATAGCACTAATTAAACAACTAATTAGACACTCACTCTAGAGTCTAGTCTATCTACCTTTCAGTGAGGCTGGGACAATACTCGGGCACTGTTGACATATCACCTTTTCTTTCCAAAATATTCACTTTCATTTTAAATAAGTTTTCTTACTGGGCTGACTAGAGCACAAGAGTGGGATGCAGGGGAACCTTCCATGGTGGGGAAACGACCAGAAAGAAACTGTATTGGCCTATGTCAATGTCACGAGAAGCGGCAGGCACCGTCGCATATCTCTGTTGCATAATTATATATTGTCATGAGTAATGGAATGTATACAAAGTCCAAAAGTAATTGTTTTACCCTTATATCGTTGATCATTCATAAAACCATGAAACCCTATTATGAAAAGATGTAATTTTATAATAGTTGTCTAATAGCTAACAGTATGAGAAAGGTCGTCATTAGTCTGTCAACGGAGATGTGACAGTGAATGACACCAATATGGGATTCCCTCACACTAGGCCCGTCACACCCTCGTTTCTAAAACAAAGTAGTTCTACAGTATGTAATAATATTATAATTCTTTAAGAGGGTTTACTTTTCCTATAGGCAAGTGTAAGCTGCAGTGTTTTATAATCCCGGATTGCCTGTGTGTCACGGCCGAGGTTATCAACACTACGTCAGTCTCGTGTCAAGGGAGTCATCAAGATGTCCCCTACACTTCCCTAGAGGACAGCAATAACACCTTCACTTTCTACTGGCGCAGTGAGTGCATGGAAATGGATCAGAGGTTGGGTCGTAGGACAGATCGGATCGCTTCGTGCGGTATTATAAGAAGTAAAATAATGTTTATGTGGCAGCTAAATAATTAAAACTTCAGCTGTCCAAGACAAATTACACTGAACTTTACTCAGCTAGGTGATATTGGCCACAAAAATTCGTACACACGCTGTTGGTTTCGAGGGCTTATAACATAAAAAAGTGTAAGACTACGTAACTGCAATACAACATGATTATTAGGTTTGTTGTTTTGTAATCACAGCGTCACTTGGTAAACTGTTTGTTGCAGTACTTCCAGAATAATGAACTCTCTTTCCATTTAGCCTGTGTAAGAATTCGTGTGGCCAAGCGTACTTCCCTGCAACTTATAACACTGGAATGTACGCAAAATGTGTATCTAGTATCTACAAGGCCATATTATTTAATTAAAAGGGAATCATATTTTCACCAGGATTAACAAAGCTAGGAATTAATCAGAAGGATATCGATACATATTCGTCAAATAATAAAAAAACAAAACGCACTAATGTATTGTAAATGCATGTATGTATGACAGAGTACGAGCGTGTGGGCAATTGGTACTACCGAGTGGAATTGGAGGAGGCAAACTGGTTCCATGCATCCGGGGTATGTAACGCGGAAGGTGGCCAGTTGATGGTAGCGCACAGTGACCTCCTCCAACAGCACCTCATTTCACTCTTCAATAGTCATGGTAAGCAAGAGAGAGAGAGAGAGACAGAGGAAGTTGTACTTCCTGCTTAGTAATATTTGTTCAAAAGGTTCACTTAAATGTCACACTTTAATTTGTCTGATGCCTGATTAAAGAAAGTGACAATTAAGTCGTCACCGTTGTTCAATTAAATATTATGACACATATTCATAATAATATCAGATTCATCCCTCACCAGTATTATTTCATTTAGGACTGAGGACAAGCTGGATGGGTCTATTCGCTCCTTTTATAGATTCAACAGCATTGGAAGTGTATGCTGGCAATTCATCCTGGGAGTTCGCAAGTGGTGAGTGTACATCATCATTAATACTCCATTTCCTTTATTTCAAGGGGTGGGGAGGTTCTAGCGCCAGTGCTGGACACCCGACAGGCAAGAGGTTTAGCTCCTTGGCCATATGAATTATGAACCTTAGTTAGTGGGTTAATTGATAGAGAACGGGGTCCCCAACCTTCACTCGCTCACCCCCTCCCGTATCGACGTAGGGGATACGAAGCTGACTACACCGTCGCAAGAATGGTCGGCGATGAGTGTACAGTTATGACAACTTATCTCTAGCCTATCCTATAAAAACAAAGCAAAAGAAATGCAGTGTTAGAGAGAGAGTGAGAATCATGACGTCAGTAAGAATAATTATTGATGATACTGGCTTGTTTTTATTTTGATTATCGGATTGCCCAATGCTATTACTACTTTATTATTTAATTATGGACGATGGTCATCTGATCTCTTCAACCAACTACAGTTCAGTATTCCCTACATTTCATTACTAGACTCCACCCGTTATTCTTTTTATTGATATTTTTAGTACTGTATGAAGCAAGAGTGTAGCAATATAGATAGATTGTTTGTACAGTAAGCACAAATGCAAAAAGTAGGCGATTACTATTACTGATAAATTCTATGTAAACATATAGTTCATATAACTTTTCCTCAGGTTACAAGCTACAGATGCACTACGAGAAGAACTCTTTGGGCAACAGATGTTTCGGTGCCTACATCGAATCAGTAACGAAGGTAGTTTTCACCAACTCAGAATTCTGTGGAACTCTTCAGTCATATATATGCCAGCGAAATTACTAAGCTACACTATCATAATATGGTAACACATTCTTGGCGATAAATTGAGGGGCTGTTGATTCCTCCAAAATTTGCCACAAAACAGATACTTTATTAGTAACACTGAAGTAGTCTGTTTCTTGAAATAATTTGGAGGAATTAGTAGTCCTAAAATTCACCAAGGGCATAAGAAGACGGTATGGGTACCGAAGAACATCAAAGCCAAGCCAAGCCAAGGGTACAATAGGTGACAACACTTAACACTACACCAACCTAGTGCTTCTTAGTAATAAGATCACATTGGACAGCCTTTGGCATGCGAGTATCTTAACTAAGCCACCATCCAGTCTCCCAGAACAGGGAGTGAAATACTGTAGTCCCTCTACTGTCGCCATACAAGGTTGAGGGAGGAATAATACGCGCCGTCGTCCTTTCCTCAGACTACAGCAGTTGTACTGTCCACTGGTGAATCTACCGTGTCGGTCGCGTCCAAACTGACCCACTCCTACCTTCAAGGGTCGTGGAGAGGGTCCGGGCATCTGTTCCTGATCAATTGAGGGAGCAACACAAACATCCCTCCCCTAGTCAAACCTCTTTTAACCTCCTCTACTCGATTGTTACCTCACAACCCAGCACTAATCTCACCACCCACCCTCTTGGATCGGCAGTCGCTAGCCGTGTCAGCACCATGTGTGTGATCCTGTGACCCTCTCCCCATCACAACACATTCCCTTCTGTTTTTTGCCTCCATCATTCTCCTTCTCTCTCTCTCTCTCTCTTGGTGGGTGACCATGGGGTGCCTACACCTTCTGCAACAAGCTGGCAATCTATCAAAATATTTAACTGAGGAAAATAAATTAGCATTTAGCTGTAGTCACCTCCTTCAGACAAGGGATCAAGGCATCAAAGCTACTGTATTCTCCATGATATGTAATAATCCTAATAGTAATATTTCTCCAAGTACTGTACAGTAGTAATAAAATCACATTAAAATATAGTGTAATAATAAGGCAACAGAAATCCTTTGTACAAATAACACAGAGGCATTTATTCAGCTTAGTTAAGAATATACAAAGTTATGATAGCCCGCATGTACATGATGTCTGAGGTGTTTAAATGAGTGGTTTCATGGTGATGGTTTGAGTAATGGCATAAAAAGGGTTGCAGAAAGTAATTTACAATATAGACATTATCTTCTCCGTCATTATCCGGGTCCAGATCCTTGCTTTATTACCATAAAAAATCTCTCCACATGTGAGTGAATTACTGGATGTTACATGCCAAAGGATGCAAACACAATACAGTAACACCCATGATATTATGTAGATTAAACTAATGGTGAGGTGGAGCTGCTCAGTGGCTGCCATACTCCCCTGGTCACCAAAATACACTCGTAATGTTGGTCAAAACAATGCCTGCGGGTATCACATGAGCAGAGACGAGAGTCACCATTCTCATTTCACTTGAGGAAAACACTCATGGCTAGTTGGCTGACGTAGGGTAAACATAAGGGACATTATGAACATTATTTTGGACTGTGTTGCAATGAGGGAGCCAAACAAACAACAATTTATTACAAAGGCCTAACTATAATTTACTATGTACTATACTGTACACTGGCCAACAAGTACTGCTTTCGATAATAAACTTTTTGCACTACTTTATTCAAACCCTCCCCATCAGCAATTAGGTTATAATTATATGAAATATATGTAACATCAGCATTGTTATTTGGTGACGGTTAGCAAAATAAACAAGCTCCTGTTTGTCTGGCTCTCGTTGCTTGTGTTAATATGCCAGCCAGACCCCCCATGAAAGACTGTGAGGTTATGAAAGACTAAGTGCTCTCTGCTCTCACCCTGATATATAATAAAAATGCACTAGACACCTTTGGCTGTTTGAGATCTTCCTAACATGGCAACTGCTTAATTAAACAAATTAGTGCAAGTAAAATATGCAGGTCACTCATCAATTCATAAATACATGCATAGACAGTTTGTGCTCATCACAAATACTGATGTACAGTAAAATGTACTGTACATACTGCATATACAATCCTTCAATATGCATTCTCATAACTTTCAAGATAAAGTTAGACACACCAGATCAACCTAATTATGTTTACTTATTTGAAATGCCACAATCCATAGTATTCCAATGCCATGAGGTTCAGAGCATCAAGTACTGTACAGATGAAAACAATTCTCAGACCATTTTCACCCATAACACAAGTGTGGATTTCCATTGCACGTTAACACCTCAGGGAGGAAACGCTTATCTTCTCTTTCTGAGCTATGTCCTGAGCAGCCAGTTATTGCTGAATAAATGTCATGTTCATTTGACATCACCAAGATTTAAGAGTTTCTTTGTGATGAAACCTTCCACAATTATGACTTTATCTCCTTTACACATCATAAGGCTTTATAACTATAATGCTCATACTAATTATGTACTGTAAAATGCTTTCACCTGCACAGGTTTCAGGATCTTTACAGTATTCTTATGGCATATCATAAGATATTTGTTCACAAAAGCATATTTTAAGTATTACAAAAGCTTAATAACAATGTATAAAAAAAATACATTACTCAGTGATATCATCTTAGAAACATTTTTAATTTAATTCTGGCCAAAGTAACACATTATTTATGTTGATATGCAAATTTTAGATTCCATCATATAAAGTATCTCCCTCACAACCTTCTTGATAAAAACACTCCTGAGCACTTGCCCTTAAAGCTTTGGGGGGCTGGCAAGCAATAATTGTCCTTACATACTAATGGTCACACCAAACCATTGCCTTTAAAACCTTTGCTCTCAGAGCTGCAACTGCTTCTCATTTTGAAGGTTAAACTTTTGGCAGTCCATCCCAACTGAATGACCATACAGCCACCTCCACGATGCTTTTCCCCCATTCAAACTGAACTGGCTATTGTGGGTGTATAGTTTTGATGGTTTGCCATTTGCTACAGCAGGCAAGAAGAAAAATTTTCACCAGTAAGAATCTGTTTTCCTAGAGATGTCCACACCTTTGCCACAAAAACCAGTGAGATGAAAGATGGGGAAAGAATACACCTGGAGGTGAAGCAGCCTGTAATTCCTAACATTTATGAGCAAAACTAATTGCAAAGACTCTCAATTGACTTTGCTGCATCATCATTACCCATATTAATTTACTTCTAAATCTTGATGATCAATCACAGAACAAATTTTAACATGTCTGAAAGCAAATAACTTCAAAATGAGTGACGAAGTAGATGGGTCGAGAATAATGTTCAGCAAGACAAATGGTTGGATGACCCTACTGTTAAAACTCTATACACACAGCAACAGCTTAAGTCTGCTCATCACTCAAGAGGCAAACCACACTGGTGCTTCTAACATAAGTTTTTACAAGTATACCAGGCGCTTACTCCTGCTACTGAACAAAAACAAAGTGGTGGGCAAACATCAGAAGTTAATGAACTGAAGACCTTGAAGGTATACTGAACCAAAATTCAATGACTGGTGGCAGATGAACAGATGCTGTATTATGTTAAACAGCAACCAATTTACAGTTAAATGTTGCTATGCAAAATTAATTGACCAAACATGATACACATATAACCAATATAAAATAAATGCTGTATCTACAAAAGAAATACTCTTCTGAAAAATACCAAGCACAGTTTTCCTCATATCACCTTAGTGATATGTAAGGATTAACAACAGTAACTGGAAGGGACTATTCAGTTGTAATCTCTGAGCAGATTTCAAGATCAATTTATATTTCACTACAACCAATAAACTATTTAGTTAATAAACATATTTTCTCCTCTGTACTGTTCAAAGCAAAGTATTTTTATAACAAACAGCTGTACCTCCAGTTGATGTCAAATGTATCCATATAATATTTTTAAACATTCAGGAACATACTGTATATCATTTGTATATATTTATCAAATAAAAGTGAAATGGCAAACTTCTCATTTACCCTACATCCTATTCATCTGACAATTTGTTTACCTTAACTGACATACAATGAGGAAGCACTATGCTAAACTTCAATTTACAGGAGATTAATTCTAGGCTATGTATACCAATGGCAATGAAATATATATGTATATATATGCAAACTCTGTAACCATTAAACAAAATTTTGCATCATGAACAGTTTTAGATCTTTAAATGTTACAAGCCGTACAGTTGCAAAGTTCTATAAACAAACTCTCCACTACTCACTAAAGGTAAAGTAAGGCAACAAACTGATGAAACCGAGGAGACTGGGTATAAGGAAAACATGACACGCCGAATGAAGTAACGGGTTATGCATTGGCTAAGGAGACTCTACCACAGGGATACTGGTTTCACACTCAGTAGTTTCACATTTAATGTAAATGTATTTCCTTATCAAGAATTTGCCTGGCACTAGAATGACATAAAAGAATTCCTCACTTAGCAAGTTGAGTACAGTACACCGAAACATACCGAATCCATATGGAAAAGTACTTTAGTGTCTTCTACAATCCATCTGTCTCAGAGCACTGTTAATTATGGCTGCATTAATACCCAATCAATTCATTTCCTTCACCAGTCAAAGTTTTGTATTTGTATGATGAAGCGGCGAGTGTTAAGATGGTTTATTTGAAAAGCTCCTCCTTTTTCACAGACCTGGTGAAGACTTGCTTTCAACTTATATTCTGATTCTGATAATCTTTCCAAAATCTTTAGGGATCTATTTGAAATGGCAATGTAAACTCATATAGAAGATTTTTACAAAGTAAATCAAACACTGTACATACATTCCTAAATTATAAATGAACATATTCCATGACTGAAAGTAAGGACTGTGGTTCATAATAATTAAACAATGGCAACGGAGACTTCAAGCACTGAATATTATGCATAGAAAAGTACATCCTAGAGTCTAACAAAATCTTTTGATTAACAAGCACAATAATGGCAAAGCTCAAGTTATCCTCTTATTTATAAAATGTAACATTAGGAAGGAAATATTTTACAAAATTTAATATTTATTTGAATAGAAAAAAAAAATGCTTCTGAGGAGTCATTCACCTGCATGATAAAAAAACGTAACCCGTACCTGATTACAGTAGTTACATAAAATCAATCCTCCTGGTTACAAGTTATTTAATTTTTAAAGCATTCAATTAATATTCACCTCAGGAGTGTAATACCAAAAAAAGTCTATCTGAACTTAAAATGTCCAAACTGGCCTGTATCCCCAAGTCAGAGTTTATCGGTGATGCCATACCTTGTCCCTCTCATGATGTTGCATTTAGTTTGCCACCCATAACATATTATATACATTTTCTTCATTTTTATCAAACAATACAATACACTATCATACTAAATTATTATTATTGACTGAAAACACACTTTGTTACTGCAATAATATATAGCACTCCTGCACATGCAACACTACTGTTATGGCATTATACAATTATTGTGTTGCTGCATAATAACTTGATATGGTTTGTTATAGGGAGAGATGCATAGCACCACCATATATATATAAATTTTTTATACATTCAAGACAATTTGAAAGCTATGGGAAACATGGATTAATAAAACTTTCCTGTAATGTGATTAACCTGACAGTAACTTACTGAATCACGTCATGTGACTTGATAAAACCAGGTACGGGTTAATGAAACTTGCAAAACTACAATATAAATCATATGTCCTACAAGATCTTTGTTGTAAAAATTTAAATGTAACTCCCTTTCAAAGGTGGTCCCAAAATCCAAATCATACCTATTACTTGACTTAAGATCCTTATCTCATTATAGTCCCATGGCTTGATGATGAAATACAAACCAAGATTTCTGATGGCTGGTTCAAGTCTCCAGGCAAAGTGCTAACAAAGCAATATAGATTTATGATGCAGCTACAATCGTACAACTTCAAATATAGAGGCCTATGTATTATAATGAAGTGCATTTTAGAGTCCTCAAGTTCATACATCTTACCACTAAAAACAAAATACTGTACACATAAAACTATCTGCCATTGTTAAAGATAAAATAAGACAATCACTCAGTACTGTAAGTCGCTGCATGCTTGCACCCACACTAATACTCCACTAAAAAGAGCCATCCAAGAGAAAACTTTATGTGTACCAGCTCTTTAGTCTACGAACTGTATATCACATTAATGAGACTTAAAACTGGTGGCATGCTCAGAGTAACCAGATTTCTGAAAAAGTCTGATATCAACAAACTGGAGGATATTGATTCCTTTTAGGAGCCCCTGTGGCCCAGTAGGTAAAATACTGTCAAGTGAACAGCTCCATGGGCACTGTTCAAATCTGGTCAAACCAGGGGGGACCAACATTCAAATTGTACTTGCATGTATATCCCATGTTGACACCCTGTAGAGTTTATGCTGTACAAATACTCTTCACACATTTACAGTCATTCTTTCCTTCTGCATTTCACACATGACATACCTCCCAATAACCAGCTTTCACAGTTGTGAAGAGGTCGGATCATGCAGTGGATCAAATGACTTTTATCAAATAATGTGCCATAAAACACCAACTTTACTAAGGAAGTTTTTTCTCAATCCAGTTTTTTTAGAAATCAACATCCTCCAGTTTGCCAATAATATTTGCCCCATTAAGTGAAGAGTATGGCGTTGAGAGCTTGGTTGTGTCAGTCACTCCGCCCACCACTGAGTGCAATCTATATGCCAGCTCCACCACAACCAAACAAAATTTACATTATGGGTTAAAATCAAATACATAAAAAAAGGAAATGCTTTGTGGTTATTAAGAAACAGGTTTATTTCATGGCAAAACCTTAGTTTTTCTTATGGTGCACGGTATCTCACTTATTTAATTTAGCATCTTAAGATCATTACAAAACTAATACAGTAAATTATACTGTTTTTCAATAGATTACACCATGTACCTTTGTAAATATGATACAAAGATGATTACACCATCTTGTATTCTCCCTGACAGTTAATGTTTGATGCAAAATAATTGCTGAAGAAAATTGTTAAGATATATCTCCAGCCATAACAAGTCCATTGTACTGTATCAAATGACTACTAAATCATACCAAGATAATACCTGGAAGCAATGAGGATAATCAACACAAAAATTGGGAAGTTTTGCTACTGAGAAAGCATCAGGGGAGCAAAGTTAGGAGTACTCGTGGGGGAACTAATCAGTGACAATAAAAAAAATGTATAAAAACTATTTCTTCATATTATGAAGGAGTTACTGTTTACACTTAATATAATCTCTGTGAACAATTGTGAAGCTCCTAGACTCAGCTGCCAGCCACTTGTCTGAAGGCAATTATCCTCCAAGAAATTTGCATTTGATCATACACGATTTGATCAGTTGATGAACTATTTGCATACCCCTTATACAGTATATGTACGGTGAAAAACAATGGATTTCTTTCAAGAGTAAAAGCACTTTAAATAATATGAATAGTTTGACAGAATTTAGTAAGCATCTTGTATGCAGATGTTGACTATATCTATAGCAAATATTCTATCATCTAATTATATTAATTACTTATTCTAACTTTTCACTGCTTTTGTCAATATACTGTGTGTATTTCAGTTATATCTGTAATCATCTTGAGTCGCTGATGGACATGAATGTTTGTGGTTATGGTAGTTCTATACCCAGTCACAACAGGATCAAGGAATACTGTAAAACATTTTCTGAGATATAAGCATGGAAGTCCTTGATATGCTTTACACAATGTCATAGTAATGAGGTTTTGCATATAGCATTGAATTTTTCATTTAAGCTGCCATTTAATAAACTTATATACAGTAAAAAATACAGTTTGGTTAATTTCAACACATTTCAATACTTAATTACTTACAATAGGATGATTAACCAGTGACCAGTGTCTTCAATTAATAAAGTAATAGACACATCAAGTTATTGCTATGTACATGACTGAAGAAATGTATCCCATGAAATACTGATGACACTCACTTTAGATAATCTGGCCAATCTAGAATACAGCTATCTGGATTTTTCAAAGCCTTTGTACACTAACAAATTCACACACACTGTACTTTGTAAAAAACTTGCAGTTTTCCAAAATTTTACAATATTTAAAATTTACAAGTGGTGGGAAAGAGACTGAGCAGCTGGAGATGAACAGGTGGCTGGGAGTCTGGAGCACGAGGTGAGGGATGAAGGTGACAGTCATGATGGATGGGAGGGTTAAAGTTCCATGCCTTGTGCTTCATCTTCAGAGAAATCAGACATGGAAGATTCTGAATCTGATGATTCAGCCTGAGCAGCTTCCTGTTCCTTTAAGGCTTCTTCTGTTGCATATCGCTTAACATAATCTGAAAAATGGTTTAAGTTATTGAAAGGCATTGAGGACTTCTTCCTGCCAGATGCAACAAAGCCTCCGATAAGATATATAATTTGCTGAAATGCACTTACTCCCTGATTATGCACACATGAGTCTTTAGGTAATGTTACAATATTAATATTTATTATTTAGCTGAGAGAGAGAGATCCCTGAAAAGAAGGTACAGTAAAAGAATATTAAATCTCACTAGCTAATGCTGTATTAGAAAATACAGTAGGTTCGCATATTGAGCGTGTTCGCAGTGCGCGTTTCACCTATTAAGCGACAAACCCCCAAGTCAGCACCTATTATATTCTTATGCGTGATAATTCCACAAAGAACGTTTTTGTAGCCAAAAGTGGCCTAAAACCGCAGCCGTTCCCAAAGGGGCGTCTAAATCCGGTTTCTGTGTGAAACTAGCCGCTCCCACAAATCCACGCTATAACCAGCCGCTCCCCCCAGCCAGCTTCTCCCGCTCCCTCGTGTACTGTGTACCCCCCTCTCCATTGTCGCCGACTTGTTGCCCCCAACCATACACCCTACCAACCAACACATGCCTTCACCATGCCAAAGGTCGAACGTAAGAAGAAATCCCTGTTGCACACTCTGAAGCTTCAGGTTATTAAGGAGGAGGGAAGAGGAAATACATCCACTGTAAAAGAGTTTCGGCTGGCAGAGTCAACCATACGTACAATATGGAAGAACAGGGAGGCCATTATGCGGACTGTGAGGAGTTATGGTGCTTCTGCTCTCAACAGGCAAAGTCGTGCCAGTAATCCAGCAACTATTTTGATGGAGAGGTATCTCGCTGTCTTCATTATGCGTAAGTTAAAGGAGGGAGTTGCATCATCTTCACGTTACGTCAGGGACACGGCCAGGCCAAGCTTTTCTATGCAGCAGCACAGCGTAAGCTTGGAGTGGAGAAAAACTTTTTGGCGTCTGTGGGGTGGTTGATGTGCTTCCTTAAGCATAAGGAGTTGAAGCATGCAAATTTCACTGGTGAGTGTGCATCTGCTGATGATGAGGCTGCCTGTGACTACCTGGAGGTGCTGAAGGGGATAATTGACGAAGGAGGCTACAGTCCCCATCTTATCTACAATGTGGACAAAACGGCACTGTATTATAAGGCAATACCAATGGGAACATACATTTCAAAACACCACAAACAGGTTCGAGGGAGAAAGATGGACAAAAGCAGGATCACAGTTATGTTCACAGTCAACGTTAAGGGTTCCAACAAGCAACGACCGGGCTCAGTGGGGCTGACTTGATTCTCTGTGAATATTAGTTATCCCCCACAGGGCTAGAATAAAGATTGTTGTAGGATCTGGTCACTTTCTAGTGGATTTGACGAGATCTGCCCACATGGATTAAAAATCCACGTGAGGTGTACTGCAACCGGTGGCCTTTTTTTTTTTTTTTTTTTTTTCACTGCCGTGTGGACCGCCAGCACATGGGTGTGCATTTCCCTTTGCATGCAGCAGTGTAAACTCCCTCCCCCTTATGGTCCCTTCAGGGCTGGTCTCATGGAAGGTAAGGCCTCACTTGTAGCTCTTGTGGTAACGTGGACTTGGGCCCACAGCACTGGCTGTGGGATCAAAGCCTTCCCCCCAATCTCCCTGGCGGTCGGAGGCCCCCAGACTCCCTGGTCCAGTAAGCTCTGGTCCCATTTCCTTGGGATGTGCTTCGGTAGCCCAGGCATATAGGGCCAGCCCCTCCTTTATTTTAATTTGTTTTTTCACTGCGACCAGAGTGTACCAGGGGTCTGTGGGGCAGGAGGCTATTCTGCCCCGGGAGAACATCAACAACAACAAGCAACAACCAGTTGTCGTACACACAGCAGCTCGCCATCGGTGTTATAAAAATCTGTGGGATATAGATGACAGTACCACAGACAACTCGACCATGATAGCCTTCCTCAAGAGCTCGGGGCTGTTCGGCCAGACAGCTTGAGGAACTTCAACAACATCAACAACAACTCGACCATGAATCTCATTGCAACGGTGAAGCAGTTCTAACGTCAGCAAGTGTATTCCTACCTGAGGAGCTCAACTGAGACTCAGGTAGAGCTGGCTGCACTGGAGAAAGTGGTGATGAGGTGACAGCGAGAGAGAGGACAACCCCAACACACCATCATGACTCCCACCCCTTGCTAACCAAGACGAAGACAACAACAACACCACACCACCACCAGAGATGTCAGTTATATTTTGGCATAAACTCACGGTAAAAAATGCTGTCGACTTCCTACTTATAACCTGGGACAACGTCAGTGGGGTGACAGTAAACCATGCTTGGCGCCTCCTTGTCACGCACTTTTGTGCCCCACCACCAGAGACAGCCATTCAGCCTTTGGCAGAGGCAGCAACATTGGTGGCAGCTCAACAAGTCCCAGGTTTACAAGAACGATGCTGCAAGAAGCTCACTCAAGCATCGAACAAGATCCATTTAAGATTCTGGAGAGTGTGAATGAGGCTGACACAGCACTACATCCCCACGAACAACAACAACCACAACTGCAAGCTATGTTACCAGTAAGCAGACTCAGCCACATTCTCTGTGCCTTGGATAAGTTCAAACACAAGTTGAAGACAACAGAAACCTCCAAGTAGTGAACCGATGAAGTAATATTTGCTCTTGACAAGGTGTTCAAATATTACACCGACAGGCACAAAGCTGAAATAAGCAAGAGGAGACAAAGCCTAATCACTCATTACCTAGGCAGAAACAGGTAGAACAAGAAAAACAAAAAGAGATCAATGATAACACTTCGGTTGTATCTACCCTTGACTTTGAAGGGTTTATGGACGAAGTAAATGAGATCAACACTGAATGCAGTGCTAGTGGGAGTGGTTGTGGGTGAGGGTAGTGGTGGTGTGGTGGCGGGCGAGGGTAATGGCGCGACCTTGGGAGGAGCACCAGGAAGGCCGACATAGTGTCACGGCCAGCCTCGAAAACCCATTTCTCACTTCTAGTGCAAGATCTTATATTCATTGCTACTGTGACTCATAATCAAATCACAATTACCAAATACTATACTGTACCCTGGATACTGGCATATAAGATCTATGTAAATAGTCAGTGTGAGGCAGTGGCCGCCCATAAATAATTTTCCCCATATAAAGATGCATTCATATAATGCGATTTTTATGTACGCGAGCTCCTCTGTCGTCCAAATTGTCGCGCAATAGGCGCACCTACTGCATAAAAATAAAAACAAATAAACAAAATATAAATGTTATGTGGATGAAGACAGACAATACAGGTACTGTATATACAGCTGGTCACACTCCCGTGAGGCCCACCCAGCGTTGTCAACGTTGGCCGAGATAACCCCGAAACACTAGTTGTGAGCTCTGCTCGCTCGAACCATTCACTGGTGGGAGGGAGAAGTATTGGGGGATTTGAGGATGGTAGGGGGGGTGCCTATACAAGAGAGGTGAGAAATTATTCTTGGGGAGGTGAAAAATGAGTGGAAGCTTTAATAAAAGTACGAAAATACACCCGGTTATCAATTATTTATATACCGATATTCGTGTCAATTATTAACATCATTAAATGTAAGATTAAGTTTTTAATATTAAGATGTAACACAAAAACAACTGAGGTAACATTATTGTATACTTTTTTCGTATAATATTTAATGGTTATTATCAAGCACTAAACGCTGAAAAATACTTACACAATAACTGAATAAGAATCATGAACCAGAATGCTCTTTATTAAATGAAGCAAATGTGAATACCTTTATATTACATGTGTCAAGTGTTGATACCACTAACACACACTTCCATTTCCCCCGTATCTACCTAACAGTTTATAATCGTGTCAAATATCAAGGCACTCATTATCCCTCACATGATACCAACCTTGTAATATTCTGAATACTTTTAATAATAGCTCGTTGTATTGAATATAGTGAACACGTGCTGTTTGGTAATTTACTATAAATCCCTCAGTATTTCATCTGTTTCTAGGTAGCAAATCTTTTTATTTTGGCAGATAATACAGGTGAGCAGAGGCCAGGGAGATTGTGTCTGGCACCCACAGGCTTGTCAGCTGTATTTTTTTATTTTGCATTAATTAGAGACTGACGTTGACTCTAGTCTCGTTAGCCCAAATTAGTTTTGATACTCGAAGAGGATTATGAGTTGGTTGAAAACCACTAAACTGGTAAGGGTATTGAAGACTGAGTGTGGAAATATTCCCTCTCCAACATGTTGGTAGTCCTGATGACTTGAAGATGTGTAAGGTGGTGCAGTCAGTCAGTTCACAAGACAAGATGTATATGGAAATTCACACTAATATCAACCTTGTAGCAGAAGACAGTAAAGACCAATACGGCATCAAATACAACAGTATGAGTAGTGGTAGAGTGTATAAGGAAAGTCACACTAATATCAACCTTGTAGCAGTAGACAGTAAAGACCAATACGGCATCAAATACAACGGTGTGAGTATTGGGAAGGTGTTGTATGATGGGAAACAAAGGATTTCAGACCTTAACACACCTTCAATAAAGTTTAATTTTAAGAAATGTTGAAAATAGTTGCCAGCTTCTTTATTAACATGTCCGATGAAACCTCAACTGTGCATCCCATGCATTACTTGATGGAACTATTACAATGTTTAAATAATTATGAATATACTTCTCTCGCAACTCATGACAGATAAAACCAATAGAACCTCTGTCACCAACATTATTATGTTATGTGTGTGTACTGGCTTATATATATATAAGTATATTACATGCACACAGAAAAGAGAGATACACACAGAGAAGAGAGATACAGAGCAAATAATAATTTTTGCTACCAAGAGACCAATGACAAAACAAGGGCTTCATAGTCGAATTCCAATATTTCAATACAACAGTCTATTATTAAAAGTATTCAGAATATTACAAGGCTGCTATCACGTGAGGGATAATGAGAGCCTTGATTATAAACTGTTAGGTAGATACGGGGGAAATGGAAGTGTGTTAGTGGTATCAACACTTGACACATGTAATATAAAGGTATTCACATTTACTTCATTTAATAAAGAGCATTCTGGTTCATGATTCTTATTCAGTTATTGTGTAAGTTTTTTTCAGCGTTTAGTGCTTGATAATAACCATTAAATATTATATGAAAAAAGTATACAATAATGTTACCTCAGTTGTTTTTGTGTTACATCTTAATATTAAAAACTTAATCTTGCATTTAATGATGTTAATAATTGACACGAATATCGGTATATAAATAATTGATAACCGGGTGTATTTTCGTACTTTTATTAAAGCTTCCACTCATTTTTCACCTCCCCAAGAATAATTTCTCACCTCTCTTGTATAGGTATCCCCCCTACCCTCCTCAAATCCCCCCATACTTCTCCCTCCCACCAGTGAATGGTTCGAGCGAGCAGAGCTCACAACTAGTGTTTCGGGGTTATCTCGGCCAACGTTGACAACGCTGGGTGGGCCTCACGGGAGTGTGACCAGCTGTACATATTGGCCCAAGAAGTTCCTGAATATGACTGGGTTAATAGAGTTAAAAGTTACACATATACTATAATTCAAAGAGATTAATTGTACAACAATCAGATTAGTCATTGCACATTACTGAAAAAAGACTGGTTTCACTTCAATTGTCATGGTATCATCCATATGAAAATGTGTAAGCCTCTCAATACTTGAGGACTGGATTTTTTCCGTAAATTTGATTTTATAAGTCTACTCTGACATGTCTATTGATTGTTAGGTCATCCTAAGCCTTGCTATCTGTGACGCTCTATCGAGAAAGAAAGTTAAGTGTATAAATCTTTATTTCTATTATATTCCTACCTGAAACCTTCTTCTTGTATTCTTCTGGCTTGTGGAGGTACATGGCAGCAGCATCCCCATTCAAGGGGTCAATTGGGTTGGGATATGTTAGGAGTTGCGGTAGGAAGCTTTCAAATATGTTGGAGAGATCTGAAAATTAATAGATTCCCATCAAATTCAGGCACATCATCACATTTGACACAACTGAATAAGATGTATGAAGTTAGTTATATGAAAAACCAATTGCTATGTATTGCTGGTAATGTGACATAGTATTCCTCTGAACCAAGTAACAAGACAGCACTTCAATATTCAATAACATTAAACCATATTCATACATTACTGAATAGTGTGACAGACTTCTGGCCAAATGCATTGTGGGGGTTGAATGAATCAGTAACTCTTCATTTCACCATATAGAGATACTCCCCTTAAAGAACTTATGTTCCCTGTGAGCACTAAAGAGGGCCATACCTCATTCAGTGATACCCTAAGCTGTCATTATGGATATGTACGAGAGGTAATTGGTACTTTACCTTACGGTTGGCTTAGAGCAGCTTTATGGCCAGGTAGTACTGATCTGTAACCCCTAAAGAGAACCACAGACAGAAAATTTTGGCTACACAAGTTGTAACCAAACTCATGTTAGACTTTTTTTTTTTTTTTTTGTAGGTTTCCATCATCAATTCCCCTTAACCTTTTTTTCAACTGGTGGGGGGCTCTAGGGCCATAGCCATAGTGGAAATTGAACAGGAGGGACAGAAATATCCAGTAAAATGGGTCCCATTCACTTCCCCTTTCAACCCCATGAAATTCTCAGCTCCCCTCACCAAAGTCACTAGGTTTTACTTGTAATTACTGTGTACAGTACTGAGAATGGGGAGATTTCACAAATTTTGAGTACTATAATAATTTTAGTAAAAACTAGCACTTAGTTCAGGAGGATTATATGGCACTAAAACAGACATGGGTATGGTGTTAAAATAAACTAAATAGAGAAAAAGGGAGAGAGAATGGACTATAAATAAAAGTCAAAGGAGTTCAGAATAGTTTGTGCATTTGCAGCTACTGTGCTCACAATTCCACTCTCTAGAATCATCTCGAATCATGAGCTGTATCTTTTCTGCATCATTCCTGTTTTGTCCTCCTATAGCTTCCTTCTATCACCTTCTAGTCTTTGTTGATACAATTTCCAGTTACCAACTATAGTATTGTACTTCCCTTCATTCCAACTCTTCAATCAGTCCTAGATCTATATGCATGGTTTGGGCACTGGTCAAAGGGTCATGTTCACTAGCCTTAATCCTGAGTGATGAAAGTAAATTTTTAAAACAAGGGGTGGACTTACCATACAATGCAGTCCAGGCTTGGTTTATTACATCCAGACAGACTGTTCCTGATACTTCATCAATATTGGGATGGTAAACCTTGTTCATGAAGCCAATGCTTGGGGATTTGAAGGGGTAATGCTCTGGCAGGTGGACACGAACTTTCCATACTCCACCTTCATAAGGAGCTGTAACAATCATAATGAATTGTCAATGTTTGTAATGTAAAGAGAGATTCCCTTGATGGTAAATTGAAGGACTAGCGAACCCTCCAAATAATGACAATCTCCCCATAAGTGAAATATTTTCTCTACTTATCATATCCTCAAGTTTGAATAATTAGATATGGAGTCAAATTCAGTAATTATATATTATACTTGATTGTAAACCCATCAACACACATATTTTTTCAAAGTACTGTACTGTAGTAATGCCAACACTAGTTTGAGAGTTGATAATGTTCTTTACAAAATTGATATACAATACACTGTAAAGTAATATCAACTATAAGTGAATAATGAATATGATATAAATTAGATAAACTTGTGGTAATTATCTATTCTATTGCCGTTTTCTATTACAATGTTTTTACCTTCTTTACCCACTAATTTATACCATTCTAAGACACACTTCTTCTAAGTCATTTTCTTCGGAGATAGGTCAAGATAGGTCATATTCAAATGGGGCATTTTGAAATTAGCCTGACCTTACCTGACCTGACCTATACTGCAGTAGACTACCGGGATCTAACCTGGGCAAACTACCGGGAACTAACCGTGGTAAGGTACCAGGACCTGACCGAGGCAAAATACTGGGACCTAGCCGGATCTGGCAACACTTCTACAAAACGGCAAGGCAATAGTCTAGAATCTCTAGATAAATACCAAACTTGTTTATTCTTTTATGTAGAAATCGTCTAGTGTACTTACTTCCTTTGGGTCCATAAAACTTGACACAGAACTCGTTGAGACCATTTAGCATGGTAACTTCATGTTTCTTTTCAATACTGCATCATAGGTTAAGAAAAATGTCATCAGTATATCAATACTAGACTCAAATTTGAAAAAAAAAAAAAAAAAAAAAAAATTATTGGGTGTGTAACTAGATGAAAGACGTGCTATTTTTAGTTCTGCTGTAAGTGTAGCGTGGGGGTGGGGTAGTGCTGATTACATCACTATATTATTATAACCTTCAAATGAATATAATAAACATTATATACAAATGCCAACAGTGAAACATATGGTATATTAAATATTTATTGCATCAAAATATTTTGCCGACATAGGCTACACGCAATGGGGACAATTAGCCTATAAATTACGGATACAATATACCGTACATAAAACCGAAAGCCTCTGATTATGTGTTGTGTAGTGTGTATATATCTTAATAATACTGTACAGGTAAGGAATGATAGGCTGAGGAGAAATATTTACATCATCATTAAGGTGAAACATGTGCCAACCACCTACGGTACGATACAACAGTCAATAATGTTCCATCACACTGCCAGACGCACAATACACAGTTGACCCATCTGATCCATTGTTAAACTGCTAAGTAACAAAAGGAGTACAGTACATTTTGTTTCTACAGCTACCAATTACACATCTGCCTTCGTTAAATACAAGAGGTGACAGAGAAGAGCTAAAATGAACAGCGAATTGTTCAATAATCTAACTTGGGTTACTGTACTTTCTCATTTCACTCTACACGCTCAAGACTCGTAGTGAGTTGCCAAGTTTTGAATAAGGTGACTGCATGAACAGCTGACATTGTAACTTGTAGGTTATATCACAATTATTACCCAATCCCAATGTCTCTAAATCATCTACGTAAATAATTATGTCGATACGAAAATTCAACACAAACACCATAAGCGCTTAATCGAAATTGGCATCGTAAATTATTACTTCTAACACTAGGAATTGATACTGGGCTTCAGAATATGACAAGGATGCAAACCATACAGATATTTGGTGTTGCGTAGGTGCGCAAAATATCCTATAGCACAAAAGAAGTTGGTGGCATCTCGCCCCCCTCAAACATTCTTGCCATGCTCGCTTGGGATATCCTATGCACACTACATTCTTTGGTAATAATAAAAAATTCCACATACGTTTGTGTTTCTACAGGCTGTGCAATTTATGTGTCAATTCTTTTGGCATTACAATGGTCAGAGTAAAAACATTAATGAAGCTTGCTGTGTAGCTAAACAGAACACTGTAATGGTAGGGCTTCACTGAGTATCTAATTCAATGATGAAGGTACAGTATCAGGTACTGTACATATAATTGGTGCAAATTTGCACAATCTTGAAATCCCCACCAAAGTAAAGCATTAACAATGTAAAATATCTTCCTATGCATTCAGCATTTACCACTACTACAGCTAATTTCACAACATACATCAATTGTTACAATAATAACTGTACTGAATCTACTCTATTGCAGTAATTACTATCAACAAAATTGAATTATGCAAGTGGTAGTTTACTTCAATGAAACCCCCTGAATATCATGCAGAAATAATCTAGCATCCCAAGAAAGAAAGGGAAAGGATAAACAGAAAGAAACAAAGAACAGCTGGGGCAAATTCAATCTGGAATTTCACAGGAGTCTGAATGTCAGAAAAAAATATTACAACAAGAAAACATTTATTGAATAAACGTTACTATACCATCTTACAAAACAGTGAATGAAAAGTTTTAAGGTAAGAAGTTTTAGTGTACTATGTGAGGTACAGTACTGTAATAACTCTCAAGAATTTCTTTCTCCATGCCCTAAGGCAGATTCAGGGAACAGTGATTGCCTTCATCAACAGAAGAAACCTGAACAATTGTTGGGCACTGATGATGATAAAAATAATTAGTTACTGAATTGTATGAACTTATGCTAGTGTACGATCAACACTCTTCCCTTTTTCCTACAGGAAAGAAGGTAAGAGCTTTAACTACAGCCATTACATGAATTATCAGATTAAACCATGGTTGCATACACCAGAAACTCCCTTTTTCATCCATACTGCCATAATCACAAGGTGCATACTCAATCATAACCACCACTTTCACTTTCACATGTATCTTCCATTAACCAATACATGGTAATGTTCCACCAGAAAAAAACAGGCACAAGCATAAATAAACAGAAAGAGAATGAGAACATCAAAACCTCCCAAACAAATATAAAAACAAAACACAGGCCTAAAAAAAAAGGAAACATAAAAACTCAGAGTGACACTCTCTCTGGGTGTGTGTAAAGTGAAATGAAATTAGACATGTAAGGAACACAGCAGAAGTGAAGGGGTTTTCCAGAGAAATGGTACAGTATGTAAGTAAAAATGTTGGGTATTAATAACAAATAAGGGATATATGTATATAATATATAATGCTGAGAGTATTAAAGTAGCCAAAATGCAAAATAACACAATACAGTACTTTCATGTTTATTCGATACACATGTGGTATCTGGCATAAGATCTGCTTTCCTTAATTTAATCTCTCTGCACTTATATTTTTATTCTATGCTAAAAAGTTACTGTTTCTGGTTGTCTCATCTAGTGGGATCCATAACAAAGGAACAACCCTGAGAGTACTAGCACCTCCCCCCTCCCTCACATACAACAATAGAAGTGTATGTATTATTATGCTAATCATAATTTAAGCTAATAAACATCATTCAGAAGCTTAATATTACTTCCAATACCACCACAATGATGGAAAGGATTACCATGTGAGGTACCTTAGTGGCAATGGACTGCTCCCTTCTTCAAGTTTGAGGTCAATGACCTGAAGCACCAGATGTAAAACATCAATAAAGGCTTCTCCTCAAAAGATGCTTTCATTTACATCCTGCCTACCTGTTTTAATCATCACTAGCAGTACTGTATGTACTGTACTGTCATATACTGTGGTCTCAACAAATACAAGTCACTTTTGTGTGAAACCTGGTACAAGAAAAGTTTACCCAGAGTATAGTATATAATGATGCATGGCCAAACATATAAAGTTATAATAATATACTGTATACTCAATCTACATGGGATAGCCACAAACAAATTATCCTGTTGTTCACCAACACTCATCAATTTCCCCAGCCCATACTCGACTCCAATCCTTCACCATTTTCTTAGTTTCCTCACCATCTCACTCACATATGGTACATATCCTTAGTCAACTTCACCCACTCCTTAAAGCCAAACCACTTCAGTAGTTTCCTACAGGTAATCACCCGTCACATCTACTTTTGAATTTTAGAACTAGCCGATGTCCTTATTAATTAATCTGGCCCTCCATATAACTGTACTCCACATGCTCCATGCAACTCATTTCCACTGATGTAACTCCTTCACTTCCATACATCACACTATGATTTACAATACAACTGTGAAGTGTAAAACATTGCCTTCCCATGCTGCCTTTTCTATTTTCCATCATTTTTCCTTTGTGTACTTGTACCTGCAAGCTTTCCAGCCTGCTATATTATTTCTTGTACCTCATTATCCAAACTACCATCAAATATAATGAAGTCTTTAATGACCTCACTGTCTAGATACCGGTACTTAAAATAACTTGGATTTTTAACCTGGTCATACAACCTCATCTCACACATATAAAACAAAGACAATTAATTCAACTCTCCCTTGCATGATTAATCGGTTAGTTATTAAATTATATTGTATAACGTTAATAGATTATATAAAACTGGGGTTTGTAGTCCTTCACTTGTTTAGCTTTATTATCACTCAGCTCATAATATGGATGCAATGATCAAGATGCACTGAGAGAAAAGAAATCCCCATCCACAAAAAGAAACAAATTTCACAGCAGATTCTAAGACAAAGGAACTCGGTATTGAATGTTTAACAAAGGTAATGAGAACCAAGCAGTGTTATGGAACATCCTAAGTTAACAGAAGTCTTTGTTTTTAAAATATACTGCTTCATTAAAAATGAAATACAAACTCAAAGAACACATTGTCCTGAGAAAAACAAAAACACCCGAATACCGTAACTTGTGACTAATCTCAAACACTCCGTACTGTACCAATCAGTAGGGCACACATAAATAACACAAACAACCTAACTCAGTGATACAGAACAAATCACAAACAGAAAAACATGACCAGGTGGAGTAGGCTCAGTAATGTATCGAACAATTACAAAACACGACAAAGAGAGTGAGACAGAATAAAGAAATTGGCTACAACTTTAACTTTAATGGACTGGAACTCACTTTTTTTTTTTAATGGACCTGGACTCACTCAGCATGGAATAACTATTATAAACACCCAAGGGATCTGAATGTAGTTAGTTCCAAGCCAATGTCAATAATCAGATACTGTATACCCTTCACTGACCTCCGTATTTTACTTCTTGCTGACTTTAATAATTATGAACTAAGTGAAAAGTGCATTGCCTTTACTGTACATTTAGTGTCATACGAACTTTAATTCATAATGCTTTACCAACAACAAGCCTTGACCAGTAAATGATGACCAATAACCAGGATTGCACACTAACAAAGATTAGAATATTTGTTAAAGGGAAGCACTCCTGACATACAAAAATGAATGAATAAACATAATCTATTAATAATGGCTATAGTTACCTAAATCACACAGCTACTGAGACTAATGCTATAAGACTTAAAAATTTACACAAAGGAAATGCAATGAAACTTCCATAAAAAAGTAAAATACTGCATAGGTTATGACTGGCTGGAAACAAACCATACCATACTTATTTAATGATGCTCGGTAAATATATTGAAGAATCACTTTAGCTTTCTTTGTTATTGTTTATGAACAGGTTTTTCTGCTATTTTTCTTATATTTATTTTTAATTCATATTTTTGGCTGCTCTTATCATAATACTGTTTGGAAACAACTGTCCACCTATCCTGACACAATCCAATCACAGAGTTTGCCCCAGTCCTAATTAAGACCTAATTAGGTTGGTTAGGTTACAAGTTATTTCTTCACATTATTATGGTATAAATATGTACCATACAAAAAAAGAAGTATTAAAATGGGAAAAGGCTTCTATGTACCATTGGCTGCTATGTCCCAGTGGCTGATATGTGCCACTGGTGGCTACTATGTACCATCCATGGCTGCTATGCACTGCGGTTGCTATGTACCATAAACCAAATAGGGTATGCAGGGTTTTTCAACACATTGTATATAATAAAAATTGTTTAGTTTTTACTATACAACTTATCCTTAAAGTGTGGTGAAGGAATTTTGAAACACCTTGTATAGTATAGGCCTGCTATGCGTACGGTACCATAAGCCTGCTCATTCATTACGGTACTTCGAAACTCCAATGGACCTGCTCATTCATTACTTCGAAACTCCAGTGGACCTACTCATTCGTCACTTCGAAACTCAGTGGACCTGCTCATTCATTCCTTCGAAACTTCAGTGGACCTGCTCATTCATTACTTTACAACTCCAGTGGAGTGTTGACCTGCTTATTCAGTTATCCTTCTGGTACAACCATGGCGTGTGCTGTTTTCCTTTGTTCAGGATATGGGTTGGAAGTATACTCACCAAAGTCAACCAACAATGGTACAGTTGGCCACACATGAAGCTGGTTCGGCTTGTTACTTGTGAGGTAGCTACAAAAGAAAGGAAAGTGAAAAAAGATGTAGTTTGTTGACAGGCAGACAGTAAAATATTATCACTGTCTGCTTGTCAACAAACTATAATTTTTGCTCACTTTCCTTCCTGTTGTAGCTATCTCACAAGTAGCGAGGCATACCAGATTCATATGTGGGCAACTGTACATGTAAACCAGAGCCATGGTATATACTGTACTGTATATAGGAGCCGGTACATAGCAGCCCTGCATTGGTACATATAAGCCAAAGCGGTGGTACATAGCAGCTAAGAAGCTATTAAAACTAAAATAAAAAGGAAGAACAGGACCTACAAATTATAAATAATTTTCTTTTAACTGTACTTTGGACTTCACATTAATCTGAAACCTATCAATATACTACTATTGTATATATAGAGTGCCTATGATTCCAAAACTCTTACTACCCCTTTAGTATTGCTTAGTCAAAATATATTAATTTCAAGAGCCTTATAACATGAAAAAAACAAATATTACGAAATACAATATACAAACACACAAGGCTCAACAGAATCAATAAATCCCACAGTATTTATTAGTTTATGTAAGGTGGTATTAATTGATTTTGCGAGTTTTCTCCCCGTCAGCTGTAGTAAAATATGAGAACAAGGGTCCAGCTTATGTTGATTGGTCAGACAGAATTTATTCCACACATTTCCAAAATAACCTTACGTACCCACTCCATGTTTAGCATCATGAACTCCATTATAATTCTATAAACGGGAGGTAACCAAGTAGGAGGAGTAGGTAATAAATAGTGTAGTGTGAGTGAGGTGAAGTAGGAATAGGTTGAGTGCGTTCTGTGAATACGGACCTTGTACCCTCAGTCTCAACAACAAATGCATTACTCTACACCAATACAAACCTTATTATTATATCACACTATTTGGTAAAGGATACAGTTTGATAACATCTGTGTCCATACGCCGCTTTCCTGCACTCGGTGATGACATTTTGGTGGGTGTGGGAGGGCTTACAAGCCCTTAATCCAAGCCAAATGACGAGCTTCACCTAGTGCGACTCAACTCAACACACAATGGCGACCTTCTGAGACCTCATGACGTCACTATACTAAAAATCTTGACTTCTCACTCAAACAAAGGCACCTGCATTAAATGAGACAAAAAATGAACATCAAGGGTATCCTCTACATTATATATACAGTGCATGGTGCTATTAATAAATGTAGGTTTGCGTAGCGGAATAAATGTAAAATTCCCACACATTTTGTTATTGTTAGCCACACATCGATCAGTTGTCGTACGTCGCCATCTCTAAAACTCCTCCCCCTTATACTAAACGAAACTTATCGTACTTGTATTGAAAAGTTTTTATACTCAAAGATATATCCAATTATACTTTATCAGTGAATATCTAGTAGACTGAAAATGTGAATAGATATATTGTCTCCAAAAACCATGGTGGCATATTGTAGATGTGACAGTAAAGTAAAAAGTAGGTCTAAACGAAATCCCTCCCCCAAATGGTCACGTGATGAGATCAGCTGTCCAGTGTAAACAAATCTGGCATGGTTGTGTTGTGGCCCGTTTTCTATTAAATTGTTAGACTCAAACGGAAATAATTAAAATTAGACTTGTTTATCACCCACTGATAGGAAAATTGATAATGACAAGTAGTACTGGTGATGTGAAGAGTGTCTGGAAATGTGAAAGGGACTGGAAGTACAATAGAAATGTTATTTTACTTATATATCTTGATCTGAAGAGCATAGGCTTTGATAATGGCCACAAATATGTAAACTTTTTGCTAATATGGCTGATATTTCTGAAAGAGGAGTATCATAGTTTATTACATCAGTTGATTTGATTGGGAGCTGGACTGACTTGAAATAAGTTTATAGTATTGTTTGATTCCGTCGTGTTTTTCTGGTGTTTCAAAATTGTTCTAGTTTCTTTGGCATTGCTGTCGGAAATTTATAATTTGTTACTAAAACCAGACAGAACGGTAAATATTGAAAGAATTACCGTTATTGCGTACGGTTTTTCTACCTTCATTACCCACTAATTTAGACCATGCTGAGACTATTTTCTTCTATGGCATTTCCTCTGCAAATGCCCCATTTCCAAGATAGGGCATATTCAAATGGGGCATTTTGAAATTAGCCTGATCAAACCTAACCTAGACCACAGCAGACTACCGGGACCTAACCTGGGCAAACTACCGGAAAATAACCGTCGTAAAGTACAGGAAATGACAGGGGCAAAATAACGAGACCTAACCGGATCTGGCAACACTGCTACAATATGGTAATTCTTTCAATAAATACCGACAGAACTAGCTAAATTTGGAAAAATTGTAAATTTTACAGGTTGCCACAATAGTATTTTTGTGTAATAATATAGTAGTATATTTTGCACTAGTTTTATGGATGATTTTTTTCCTTTTAGTAATTTCTATTGCATATGATCTATTCTATAACTTAAGCCTAGTTTACACATGCACGAATAAGCTCCCGATGCCGTCACGAATAAGCGAAATGTCAAAATTTGGGGACCTGGCAGACGAATTTTAGATTTTTATCAATTGCTGCGACTTACCGTGGGTGCATCGCTGGTTCATTTGCAGTATAACACGAATGATCGGGGCGGGGGAAGCCCGGGGATTCACTGTTGGCTCTTGGACGACTAATTTGTAACGGTCATTTTACCCTTTTTTTTACCAGCGGTGTTTCTGCAGGAGGCCGCGGGTGTACCTGGGCATGCTCAGCAATGCACCCCTCGGCAGGCCGTAGGAAGGTTCCTGGGGTACACCGGCATAGCACCTGCGATGTATGACTCATCGAGTCAACCTGTCAGATTAGTTGGGGGTGCGCCACCGCTGCCCCCACGGCAGGCAGTGGGAAGGTCCCCGGTGTCCCTGGGGTACACCGGCGATCCATACCATCAGTCACAAAATCCCCAGGGATGCTTCACGACTTTGCCGCAGGTAAACCGGCGGCACCTCTACAACTTACCAGCGACTTATCCCCGTTCCACCCCAGACATAAAAGTATGCACATTTTTTACAATGTATATGAATGTTTATATCGCCGGTATATCCCGGTGTTTCCCAAGGTCGTGAAAAGGTCGGGGGGGTTTCGCAACGGTTGTCTTGCCGGCGGTGAACAAGAATGTCGGGGGCAGGTTGGGGGCAAGTTGCAGGTGTACCTACGGTGCACCTGCAACTTATTTTTAATGGGGTTGCGCCACGAAGAGTTAGGATGGACGCCAAATTTTCATGGCGCGACCTGAACTGCCGGCGAACCACCCGAATCGCCGCCGAATTACCCAAATAAGCTTTTTATCCAAAATTTCCGTTAATCGGGATGATAACGGGAGCTTATTCGCGCATGTGTAAACTGGGCTTTAGTCTTCCTCTCCTACCCTACAGTACTGTGGAAGAGTATGGATAATTGGTGGTTTACACTTTTGGGTTCTTGCTGAGCATGTATTAAACACCATTAACTATCGAGTTCTATAAATATCCAAACCTAACCTAACAAAATCGGGACCTAGGCTCTACCTCCATAGATACACTTACCATTCTATTAAATGCCTCAAATTCCTCCAACAATTGTCTACCCACACCTAGACATTCCTCAGAGCCCTCCTATTGATCTTGTCATGTGTCATCTCCAGGGCCATAAAGCAGCATACAGCTTCCTGTATTGGTGTTCTTATTTGAAAAATCGGATTCATGTAACCTAATCATTCTGAACAATTCCTGCTTCTTGCTTACCTGCTTCAGTCAATATCTCCGCAAATTACCCACACACTCAACAGGCTTTTCTCCCTATAGCTACCACACTCATCTGTGCACCTTCCTCCTATTTCTTTCCTAATCTCTCTTCTTATTTGATTAGGACCTACTTTCCCTCGTACACTACACCTAGTCATCTGCACCCTGCCTCCCTTCTTGTCTTCTCATTCACAAAAGGGTTCACTTCCTCTCACAATCACTTCAAGCTCCTCACAGTCAGTGTATGCTTCCTCCCTCACCTCTCTCCAAAAGGTTTCTTCCTACTGTATCACTAAATTTCTCACTCATTTTCCTGGTAAACTCCTCACTTCTAATCTCCTTTGGTTCTTCCTCATGAACCTCCTGATGTTCTTTACTGTACATGACTAATTCTCCTTTTCACCTCTGCCATAATCCCTCAAGGCATTCACTAAAACTTTTCTTCAATTTGTTTTGTTTTATTGCAAACCATTGGGTAGTGATCTTTGAATACTGCTGCAGAACAATCACTCCAACCGCCCCTATTCATTATCATGTTGCTAGCATATGCTTTCCCCATTTTTTCCTTGCCTCTTTGCAAGTTGAAAATTTTGACAAATAAGTATACATTAAAAAAGAAAAATACTGATCTACTAAATAAAAACATCTTTTGTTTTTCCAAACTTTTCTGTAAACCTACTTGTGGTGGGAATCCAATTTTCTCATCCACACTGCTTCCCCCTTCAACATAATAAAATTACTCTTCAGTGAAAAATAATTGCAATTCTTTATATGTAGGCAAACAATTGTAACAAAAATCCAAACAATTGAGGAGACTCCAATATGGGAAACAGGCTATACAGTACCGAGGTTACAGAGCAAACCTAAAGACTAATTCAGGACTATACAATAATGTATTACTAACCTGATGTTAACCTCAGTATGGTTTCTCTCTAATGGAAGTTTTAGGGTACTAAATTAAATATGAATTAAATTAATAAAAGAAACAACAACTTGTAATTTGGTAAATAAATGGGATTGCTGCTTTACAATATTTTAGCAACACATAATTTCACAAATGTATATCCATGTACAGCCGACAGAATAAAGTCGCATCCATCTAATGCAAATATGACCTGATAGTTGTATTCTGAACCACTTTCTATCCTAACATGTGTAATTTACCTTATGTGAAGTATATCTGTTGTGTTACAACATCAATATAGCTCATACATAATTGGGGGGAAATGAAGCGAACTTATGCTGCCGACTGTACATTCATAGCTGAGGGAATAATCTATTGACTAGCCACTGTGAGATCTAGCATACAATACCTAAATCTAATATTAGGTCATTTTAGCTTAGCTTTTATCTTCCAAAGAACTAAATGTCTTGTTCGTTCATAGGTAAAGTAATGCTTAAAGTTTGTGCTGTTCTGCTCCACAGTCCAGTCAACACGTGAAAGGTTCTGGCAGCATAACCAATCCAACTTCTGTAGAAAGTATTCATAGCAGGGAGCCACTGATTCCATGTCCTCCAAGGTAAACACATACCTGCATAAAGCAAGACTTTATCAAAACTGAATGAAAACTCGCTGCCATATGCCAAAAATGCCAAATCTAATGGGTTGAAAATTTTAACATTGCCTAAAAATAAATGAAATTGACTGTTGCTATCGTTCAAAGAGAAAATTCGTTCATTCAGAAATTTCAAACATCAAATATAGCAATTACTAAAATATAAGACACAACACAATTTCAAATTCTAACTAGCCAACTCTAGCTTATCAATTTTGTATTAAGTTTCTAAGCTTAGAATATACAAAAAAATAGACACAAGTCTACTTCATTATACGGTATTAAATTAAAGAACATAACAAAATACCAAGATGACTCACCTCTTTTCCATGGCCACATACATTGTTTTCTCCGGAGGTTCGCTCATCAAACGAAGAACAGTTGAGAAGAAGGCATCAGTCAGTTGGTTGTGGTATATCACTGAGGAAAGATAATCATTAGGAAACAGCCTCAGTTTCTAGATATAAACACTGGTTTCTGTATTTCTTTGTGTGTATATTCCTTGTCTCTAACTTGTGAAGGTCATGGTTGTACGAGTCTTATTTTTTTACTTTTTGTCCAAGATGAAGTGAGGAAGTAAAGTACCATTTCACAGGTGGACACTGGGTGTATAAGGATGAGTTTAAGTTACTAGGAGGGGATTAATTAAGATTAGGAGTGTAGGCCTCAATGATTAAATCCATTTTTTCCCTGTCTCAAGAAATAACCACTAAATAATAAAATGTGAATCACTTGCTATTAAACAAACTAAGTCTGGCTTTCACATACCATCAGCAACCAGAATTACAGAAACATCCTTCATCCGGTCTGCCAGATCATCAATGGTTGTATGGTTATAAAAGTCTATCTCCTTTACTTCTACATCTGCTTTAATCAATTCTGGATTTCTCTTGATATTTCTGTGGATAAGGTCCAATATATCACCTCTGTCCACATCTGGAAAACATATTCATTATCAGATTTATAAAAAAAATAATGTAAGTTAATATTAAAAGAGGTATACATGTACAATATAACCAAGGGACTGATGGAGAGATGCAGAGTGAAGGTTCAATAATGGAAGAATTATCAAAATGTAATAAACCTAGGGAAATATCTTCATAGGTAAATATTTTCTATATAATACATTATGTTATAGTACTTCTCTTGGTATAGGTGGTATTTCACTTGGCTACTTATGATCTGTCCTCACTTGTGTAACAGTTCAATATACGAGTATACAATAGTACTATAGCATTACTACATATAATTCACAGTTTGTGCCTTTAATCATCTACTTTCTGTACAGATTCATTGCACATGGCACATCTTACACAGATCAATAACTCTACTGTACATTGAGAGTTTACTGTACCTGTGACAGTGACCTTCTTAGCAATCATTGCAGAAACTATGGAGGTGAGGCCAACCCCTGAAGCCAACTCGAGTACGTGTGTGTCGGTAAGGATGTGGGGATGATTGAGCAGAAAGTCGGCCAGGAAAATCGCTCCCCGCCACACTTGCTCTCCCACCAGGTCTAGTGTCGTGGCATTCTGGTGTTCTGATAAAGGATCACAGTTAGTTTTCTTATAAAAAATAAGGCACCCTATATAGATAAAAACATCAGAATAAGAAAAGCCTTTAATCACAACATGTTTACTACCTAATACTAGTGGTTTAAGGAAGAAGAGCACTAACAGTACAGTGTTTGCCATGTAACTCTACTCTTATTATCATAACAGTTAGTAGTACAGTACCTTGAATTAATTCATTTTAGTTATTTACTTTCCAATCATCTTTCAGTGTCAAAAACAATACTGTACTGTACTGGGTGGGTCTAAGTGAGGATTGTGAGCGTCCTCTACCTCCCATAGCTCGCTCGTTCGTTCTCTCTTACTTATTGCTCTTCTTTCCTACTAATGAGGCGTCAGGATGTGGCGACCCCAGCACCCACCGGCAGTGAGGGGGGACTTTGTCACCCATTTGGGGCGGTGCAGTCAGCCTCAGAGGAGGGGTCTGGGTAACCCCATCCTCTGTTATAGGCGTATGGATGTGGCGACACCATTGCCTACTGCTTACGCTGCAATGGCTGCAGAGTGAGGGGCATGGGGAACTGTAAGATTTCCCTAGCAAATTTCATCATGGAGCACATTAGTGTGACGTGATGGGGGTACACACAACAAAAAATCTATCGTTACACCTTCTGCGTGATACAAAATGACACCACGAATGAAGGTTTTTGATAACAGCCTTCTCACATTGGTATCCCAGCGTATGTATGTTGCGGCCGCATCTGTAATAAAAAACCTTCATTCGTGGTGTCATTTTGTATCGAGCAGAAGGTATAACGATAGTTTTTTGTTGTGTGCACCTCCAGCGTTGGAGATGAACGCCTGGTACAGTATATGTATGTACAATACTATAAACTTCAAACTGTCTGTACCTTGCAAATCTTTTAAAACTATTGCTGTAATGAGAGGAGTATGTGGACTTACTAGGTGGGATGGAGAAAGTAATGAGAGATGTGGTATGAGTGAGAAGTCAATTGGTATTGAGTGGTGTGGGGTGGTTGAGAGAATGAAGTATAATACATTGAGGTGGTTTGGACGTGTGGAGAGAATGTAAGGCGAGGAGTTTGTAAAGAAGGTGTATGGAAGTGAAGTTGTGGGACCTGGTGTTAGAGGCAGACCCCCAGTTAGATGGCAGAACAGAGTGGAAGAGTATGCGAGGGGCAGAAGAGGGCTTGACCAAGTATGGAAGGAGTGTTGGAACAAGGAAAGCTGGTCTGAATATCATAAAGGTGTTCACAAGCAAAAACAAAGGCATTTCACAAAGATGTGATACTATCTCCACAGTCAAAATTATTAAAAGCATAGGACAAACAAGCACATTACCTCGCTCCATTGAACAGATGAGCTTGCATTCTACACCAGCAGCATACAGCACAGGCCACCAGCAACAATAAACAGTAGAGCCAGAGTATCCAACAAAAGTTATAGATAAGCAAAACACATACAATCATGCTGCACTACCTCATGCAATATATAAATAAGGCACAATCAATTAGCAATACTGTATGTACATACAAAAATGCTTGTTAGTTCTAAAGGCATCTGATTATCTCATGAGGACTTGAATCTGAAATAAATGGACTGCCAACCATTACTTAACAATCTTATTTTGGATATTAGGTTTATGTTTACCAGATACTTAGCACTTTAAGCTGTTTTATAGTACAACACGATACAGTATAGTAAAGAGCAACTATTTACATTACAGTATCAGCAAAATTGTTAGTACTGTAGATATATAACCTGGACAAGGGTACCAAAAAAACGATTTAATGAATTATTTTACTAGTTATGTATTACACAAAACAGTAAATACGAGTAGAAGCATAATTTGGTATACAGTAATGGGATTGGCAAAAGATTCATAAGGGTCTAATTTTGTATTAAATACCTGTACCAGTACTCTGATCACACAATCAAACTATACAACACAGGAAGATTTTAATTTGGCCCTTAAATTCCAGAATATTCCAGTGCTTATTCTACACATAATACTGCATTATCACCATCAAAATCAACCCTGGTCTTGTTTCTATATCAGATTGCATGGGTTGTGCTAAGGGGATGGTGCAAAAGACCTTCTGTTTGCACTTAAGTCTCCACATGAATGCATAAACAGGAATTAGAAATGTATGAACAAGAATTAGAATTGCAGTATAGCAGCAAATTATATAAAGGCAAAAACTACTAACAAAACAGAGGACGACAATACCTATGAGGACGCATCCTTCTCTTGTACCAAGATCCTTCTTCCTGGTAACTTGAAGGTCACCATCAGAGTCTGGTACAGGAGCTGACACTGGAGTCTCCTGCCCTGCTGCTGGTACCTTCAACTGGTCCGGCCACACAAAATCAAATCTTGAAAGTACTGCTGTGGAGACAAAATAACAATACTATTATAATGGCTAACTTCTCCTGCAGTAGATGTCTGGTACAATTACAGCACTTCAGTTGATTTAATGTAAACTTCCTTGATCTCCTCTCTTTTATACTACTAAAACTAACAACAGATAATTGTTCAAGATTCATCCACGGGCATTACCATCCCTAAATACGAACATGCCAATCTACAAGTCAAATACTGAATAATTACACAATCATCAGGACTTCATTTCCCCTTTAGGACAGGTGGTAAAACACATAGTAAAATGGGCCTCACCCACAAAAAAAAAAAGTTACAATTACATTATCAAACCCATTTCACTCTTCTGACTTGAATAACCCAAGGTAATGAGTCAAACTCACAGTCACTGTCCCTTTCAAGCCTACAAGTACGGTACATTCATCCACAACAGATTTTGTGGTCGAAGATTTATAATACAGTATTGATATACAGAATACAAACACAACTTTAACTAATGTACAATACAATCTCTAAAATACAACTAAATACATATACAGTTTCTCAAATACAACTCATGCAAATACAAGTCCTGAAACAAACATAAGGAATTTCTCATATACATAGAAAATTGCATATGCTTTAAAACACTGTAAAATTAATTAAGGAGTAGCAAAGCAGTAAAGAGGTCATGTATCCTAAAGCTGGTATTACACAATATCTTTAGGAACATACAGTACTGTCAAATGCCAACATGATTGTGAGTAATGCCAGTGATTTCAGTTTCACCATGTTAATGTCCATACAGAACATATACCATACAACTGCAGGCTCTTCCACACATGATAATCATCATTGGAAATCAACCCCCTTTCTCATATTATAAACCTAGAGAATTATGGGTAGAAAGAAAGTGATTAAATACATCAGACTGATACATAGGCAGACAGAGAAGACACTGACAAGTCAGGTCTCATGCAGGAAAGCCTCCAATCATACAGGTAGGCCTATGATACTTTTGTAAATCTTCAGAACTGCTATTGCTTTGTATCCAAGCAAGTGAGTAATCAGGGTGTAAGGCTTAAGCAACACTGATACACAACCATCACAAAAGAACAGAACAGCATAAAACATAACAACTCGTACTTTCCCATTTTGAGCTCCATAAAACCACCTCGCCATTTGCTCCTAAAAGACATTCAAACTCTTCATCCTCAATTTCTTTCCTTTCTTCCTCTGCTGGAGAGATCACATCTTGTACTGGGTTGGCACCAGCTGTTTCACTCATGGCTGCAACCCAAACTCTGCTGAATTTAATATCTAACCTCCTCCCTCAAAAAATACTCTACTGCTGGAGTTCTCAAGATAATATTAGAGCAAAGTTATCACAAAACCTTAGAATATTTATGTAAGCACTGTACCACATTACAGGCCGTGACCTTCCTCAGGAGCTCGGGGCTGCTCGGCCAAACAGCTTGAGGAACTTCAACAACAGTACAGTACTGCAATATTTTCTGTGTCATTCACTGTTGTAGCAATCACTAGGCTCACATCTAAATATGGATGTAAGTATGAATGGTGCTCAAAGCAATAATAATAAATATATATTAGCCTAATGAACACAACAGCTGATCTCTTAAGTTATGATGCATGTCCTAGAGGACCTAGACCTTATCATCACTAATGGAAATATGCATAGCCTACAGTACTATATATTGTGGTGGTGTAAATGTGATAACAAGTTTGGTGGTAAGATGGCTCACATCCAACTGTGCCAGGCTCCACACTACCCCACTGTGCTACCTACTTCTGCTGTGACCTATACACTAAAATAGCCCAACCTATCTATCAAGTTGTTGTTGTGTTAGTACTGTATGTCAGTGGGTAGTAAAACTATATGGTACTGTACAACCAGCTACTACTATGAAAAAGATGAAATAAAAACTATTTTTGAAATGAGAATGTCCTTATTTCCCTATTGATATTTTCCTTCATTAATGCTAGTGATTACACTGATTGCATACACACACACACACACACACATTTAGGTTAGGTCCAACCAAACTCCATAGACCCTGATTCTGGTTAGGTTTGGTCAGCTCTGAGAAGTTTCCTCCCGAAGTTTACTTTCCGTCTTCCCAGCTATTAAGAGTATGGATAATAATCACGAGAGTTGAAGAAATCTTAATTATAAAGAAAAGGCATATCGTACAGGATTTATACCAAAGTTTGCATAAATATACCTGTACCACACAGTATTTGAGCTCAGTAAATGAGACCTAAGTGTATTTCTGAACAACAGTTCCTGCTCTTTCATTTCTTTGTTTTTACACATATATTTGGTTACTGATTTCAGTTTTGACCATATTATTATGAGACAATAACCTTTAACCAAACCTGACCGAAATTAACCCTAACTAGGACTCAGTCTTTCCCTGGAGTTAGGTTAGGTTAAGTTAAAGGCTATATCCTAACACTAATATAGTAAAAAAATGAAAAGAATTATCAAAAATATGCACAAAATGAAAAAAAGGACCAATTCTTCAAAAATATCATTGCTGTCACAATACTACATCCTGAAAACGTATGGTTTCATTATATTCTGAAAATATCAATATATTCTGAAAACAAATCATATTCTGCAAGAGTGGCATTATATTCTGAAAATGTATCAATATATCCAGAAACCGTATCATTATATTTTGAAAACGTATCAATATAATCTGAAAACGTATGATTATATTCTGAAAACGCATCATTATATTCTGAAAACGTATCAATATATTCTATAAAAGGAAATCCTAACTCCTCTCACGTGTTAATTAATGAGATTACCTATATAATGACTACCGGTAGCAGCAATAAAACAAATTGATGTCCGGGCTTGCCTCCTCGCTCTGTATCCAAATCTTCTTCCTTGGAGAAATGATGAACTTCTGATGTGACCGTGTTGTATATTTCACTCGTGTTGTCTTCATTATGGCCTTCTTCATCTTGTTCTTCTGGTTGAGGTGTCATGGTATTATCTGGACACTGTTGCTGTTGCTGTTGGTTCCCCTCATCCATCATAACACATATATGTAGTTCCTTCCTCTGTTCACCACTTCTATAATATATACACGGTTGGTTGGTTGGTACACTCACTCACTGACTAACTAACTAACACACTGATACTAATATCCTGTTCCTGTTTGTGTCTATCTATGTCTGTATGTGTTGTTTGACTGGTTGATGCTGCCTCCCCGAGTCCTGACTCCACCTCCTGTGGACCTGTGGTTGGCATTGGCACATGTTAATACAGTCGTGGTTAATATTATTCAACCACATACTAGGGGTGACTCAGGGAAATTGTATAATGTATTCTAATTATTTCACGTTGCCATAATTATGATGTTTTTTTGTTTTTAAAAGTGTGTAGCTGCTTGTAGTAAAATAGAAGATGATACTTAGCCTACTTATAAGAAACTTTCTCATCTAACGAATTGAGGGAAGCTGTTAAACTTTTACACGAATCACTCCTATATGGATGATTATTTTTGACAACGACTGTACATACTTCACTTGGCACCAAAATGACAATTAGCCGAGTTGGCGAGTAGTGTGAGTACTGTTGATGATTACAATTGTGTCACTAACCTCGGCCAATTCAATAAAATAAAAACAAATGTGGTGTGATATGATGTGTGTGTGTGACTGTCCACCACACCGAGAAGGTCCACAGTACAGTACACACACCACTTTTCAGTAGACAGAGGTTGCCACTGTTTGGTGGTGGGATGCTGTCAACACCACACACACTGAATACCTTTTTGGTGGCAACACGCACTCAGTTCCGTCATGAATGTCGGTGAGGTAGCTTTTTATTATTATGACTACCATGAAAACATGGCTCGTGTGAGGGCTTCCACAGAAATATAATTATGTGTTTCATTTCTCGCCACGATACAGTGGTAGCCACCGTCTACAAAAAGGTGGTCTCTGTTCAGGGGCCTAATTCGGTGACTGTCACGTACTGTAGTCCGCTCATTTCGCTGACTTAGTTAATATTAGAAACATAATTTTACTATGTCTATTATTTTATTCATATCATAGGATGGTGTATGTAAATCCTAATTCAGTTCAAAGCAAAGGACAGTTGCATGTATATTATATGAAATCCAAGTGATATGTCAGGGTGAGAGAACACCACTCGATCAGTATAGGGGAAATTTACTTTCTATGATACCCGCATAAATAGGCAGCCTCAGGTGTGTCCTGTCCTTGTCCCAGATGTCCCAGTAAAGGACACTGTTGAGATCCTTCCCTGTTCTTCCTTTGATCTTTAAATTAAGTTGGTTTTCATTCCGTTATTACTTGATCATTTCTCAGTGGTATGTCAGTCCAACTCAGTGTAAGGGTATACTGTAAGTTACAATAAAGTCGATTCTGAGAAGCAGTTATACTTGAAACTTCAATTATTATTTTCCTACGAACGCCAAAAGAATAAAGAACTTCCAAAATAGTTAACTGGGAAAAGGGTGTTAGCTGATCCGTATCTCATGGCTGAAGGTGGGGTAGTTTCCTGGAAAGTTGACATCAATATAAAATTATAGATGATCTTCAGGACTTAGAATTTTAAAGAATTAAATGTCACAAACTATATATATAATACCTTATATGACCAAGCGAGGCCAGGAGTATATGATATATACAACAACCTCGTGTGATACAGCAGTAGGCTAGTTAATTAATTTAGGCTATAATGGTGGTGGGAGACTGAGAATATATCGAATAACTTGATGAAGGATTGAATTCTTATATATAGTAAGAATAAAGCAGTATAGTATATAGTTAAAGGATTTTGAAATAGCGAATGAGATTGGACAGATAATTCAAAATGTGAATGTTAGCATATAATATTATGATGTAATGAATGAAAGTATATTACAGTGAACGTGTACATTTTGTTTTTACACTCTCTTCTACACCAGATGTTGCTTAACCCATCATAATAATGGAAAACGAGACTGCATGCTTTGTGGATAATAACTGGGAATGCCTGTGGTACTGCACGTAGTTACCTCGTAAGTGGTGAGCGAAAGCTCTATAACCGAGTGAAAAACAGCAAATTATCAGGACTGGAATTTCTCTGGTTACTCGCTCCTGGAAAAAATTTAGATTGTGACAGATATGTATACTAGCTATTAGGGTACACCACTAGCCAGACAGACAGATGGCATGGAGAGTACGTACAGTACAATACTTAAAGGGGTAATTATTTTGGCGGTTATGAAACACCTGCTGTGTAGGAAGCACCTGCCAGTCTCAGCACTTGCTCGGTGAACCCGATAGCTTTGGAGTCATTACTCTGATGTCAACAATATGTGCTTTCGGAAATGTGGTGAAAAATATGTGTCGAAGAAATATTCAGTGGCATATTAATAAGATATCTTCTACAAGAATATATACAGCCATATTAATAAGATATCTTCTACAAGAATATATATATACTAGCATGTTCCAGCCGCCCTACGGGCGTCTGAACATGATATAGCCCCTGCGGGGGGCAAGAGGCCTTCAGCCTCTTCGTTAGCCGTCCTTGCGAGTTGGAGGCCTCCGGCCTCCCCGTTGTCGCCCTTTGGGTGACCTACACTCTCCTGCGGAGAGTTGAAGGCCCGCGGCCTCCCAGCGGCCGCCTTACGGGCGGCTGGTCCCTCTTGTCGAAGGGAGTATAATCATTAGATTCGGGATCAACTTTCACCCATAAACTGATTTAATTTCATTAATTTTTGACAACTTGCAAATTTGACCCATATAACCTCACATGACCCCACCTATGTGCGGGCTGGGGTCAAAGGTACTTCTCACTTAGTTGAACCAAGTTGAGCTACTTTGACTATCGTTAAACTGCCCGAAAACGGCTTCCAAATCCGTGAAATAGGCCGTAAATTAGGATTTTGTAAATATCCGTGAGCTTTGACCTTACCCAAGAGGTCAAGTATAGGTGATTCCCAGTAATGAGTTATACAGGTGCATGTATGTAGCTCAGGAAGACGCGTCGAACGGTACCAAGATGGACGCCGTACCATCAAAAGTGACTGGGTAAAATAGTTTTCCCTGTGTGGAGTCTATGGGAACTTTGACCCCCCCCCCCTTGACCTCCTAAAGTTCTAAAGTTCACCCCGAGTAGGGACTCGGTGTGTGAACATGTTTGGTGCATTGCTATCGATGTGCAAAATTTCGGCGAAAACGACTGTTGCTGGTACTTTGTCTCCCCCCATCCCCCCACCCGCTACATTATATATAGATATGTTATGACAGCTGTGTTTGTTGTTTGTTATGATAGCCATGTAGCCCCCGATGATATCCCAAAATTCCCGTCGCTGTTCATGGAAAGCAACAGGACCACCACCACCACCACCACCTTGTAATGGAATTTGAGCAGCAAGTCAGCATCTATTCGTGGAAATAGTCTTGGCTGGGCTTGCTCACTGAGCAAAATCGCTCCCGTGTAATATACAGCAGCCCCTTTAATTTATGTTGCCTTCCCAGCATTTCTGTCCAAACCGGATATCTGTAGTTTTGTGCGAGGTTTTAGTAAAGGGAACTTTTTTTTCGTCGGTATAATTAAGTGGATATTGTAGATCTTTTGTACAGTAGAGCGCCTTGATTCTTCCAAAGTGTGCCAGGAATTAAACATGACCAGATTAAAAAAAATAATGGTGGTTTGTTGCTTGGAATAGGTTGTAGATATGACTAATTGTTCCAGATTTACCAACACTATACTACACCCTTAATTAATTAATCAATATATGTTACGAAACAGATAGCTTCTTCTTCTTATTATTATTATTATTATTATTATTATTATTATTATAATTATTATTATTGTGGTCGTGTGTTTCCAGGCATGTATAGTTTAAAGGAATCAGCAGCTAGTATACAACCTTCCATTTTATAAATTAATTAAAGGAGGCTTCACCTTATAATAAGATCGTACAGGTGACCGATAAGCAATGTTCAGTGTTATCATAGATTATAATCGCTTTTTACTCGATCCTTTAATATTTTCTTAATCTCAGTGCACCTTCTTTCTCCTCATCATCTACCCTCCTTAATAATAATTTCTCTCTCCACTCTTCTCATTTAGCTGCCCCTTTTTCTCTTATTTGTCTGTCCCCTATTCCTACCTCTGTTCCGTTTCTTTCCTTCTACCCCACCCTCCTTTTAATATAATTTTTACGTATACTGTCTTACGCACCTCCATCTCATTTCTGTCTCTACCAACCATCTCCTCCCTCTTTATCACCCTCTCTATTTCTTGCCGCCTTCCTCCCTCCCGCCTCTACACTATATACCCTTCCCTATCACCCTCTCCATTTTCTTCCCAGCCTTTCTCCCTCCCGCCTCTACACTATATACCCTTCCCTATCACCCTCTCCATTTTCTTCCCAGCCTTTCTCCCTCCCGCCTCTACAATTATCTCGGTTGGAAATCCCAGCGTCAAGACGATCGACCTTGGCGCTGTCTGCTGGTAATGACCCTTTGAACTCGTAGCCCATTCCATTTTACAGGCACAAATCGCCACTCACTCTGTACCAGTATTCTTTCTTACAGACTTAAATCGCCACGGACTAACAGACGGTTCAATACAAATCGCTAAGGAATAATATACATCTTCAACTTGTATACTTCTCTAACCTTCTACTTTCCCGTTTTGTTTTGTTTCTTTTCATCGGTAAACGTAATGTAATTCAAGACTATCAACACCACAAATTTCGCAGCTATATAGGCAACTTATCTGAATGCAACATATAAATAAACAAACCACTGAGCCTGGAATGTACAGCCATGGCTGAAAGTCCATGGTGCAAAGCCACAGCCGATACTGGGTAGAGATCCCGAACGAGATAAGTTTCCACACCCCTCTGACCGTGGCAGCTCGCAGTTGAACGAATTGTTAGTAATGTTGTTTTGGCACATATTTTGTTTTTAGAATTGGAAGAGATAGCTGTACATGGACTTTCAGCCATGGCTGTACCCTACGCCAAGCGTGTATTTAGCGTCACTGAGTATGGTTAGGATATTATTTAGAAAGTGATGGGTACTCTTTAGCCCAGGATAATATTAAAGAGTATTAATATTGCCTTAATTCTCTATTCGTGTAGACGTTGTTTCAAAAGACACCTGCATGCCAAGTATTGGAATTTTTATTGTCCTTCGTCCAAGTCAGGTTCGCAGTTTTTTGGTTAGGATACAGGCTACTGGTGTATCACATAAGTACACTCGTGATACGTAATCTTTGACCAGAGACGAACGGCAGGCACCACACACATATACCCTGCATTCGAACTCAGCCTCTATAGGTGTACTGGGTGGAGAAATGAACAATACCAGGTGTTTCGAAGCTTTCTGCTTCTTACACTATGGTCAGAAATTATGTATCACGAGTGTACAGTTAATTAAAATCATATTATGTTCCATCCCCCTTACGAGGAAAATGTTAATGTGATGTGTTGATTGTATAAACTAACTCTCTCCCTCTCTCTCTCTCTCTCTCTCTCTCTCTCTCTCTCTCTCTCTGTATATGTGTTTGTGTGTCCTTCTCCCCCTCTCTATGTGTGTGGGTGTGTTTGTGTGTGTGTATCTTTCTATCTCCTTCTTTGTGTGTGTGTGTGTGTGTGTGTGTGTGGTGTGTGTGTGTGTGTGTCAGGAAAGCCAGCTGCATGGGATATTCTGAAGCGACCGAATGTAAGTTAGTAAGTCAAGAGCAGACAGCAAAAAAAAAAAAAAAAAAAAAAAAAAACTCGCTTACTGGGTGGTAGATAACATTTCAAGGTGTGGACGTCCTTGTAGTAGGATGAGTAACTTTCACTCTCAGGGTAGGTGAAGGACACACGAGAAGGCGAATGGGAGATGAAGAAAAAAACCACGATGTTTGAACGTAGTGCATAGCAGGTTTTCCCCTCATTGTACAGTCACGATTAATAGTTCTGCAACACCTTTGAATGAAACTACTTCGAAAAGAATCTAGGTCGTATATGAGGGTAGAGGAGAGGATGTTGACATTGGACATAGGCTTCATGTTATTACCAAGGGCAACACACACACACACACACACACACACACACACACACACACACACACACATACGAAAATAATTAAAAGAATCTTCAAAACCCTTTTAGACCTCATTTACCATAATATATGTACAGTCGTGGACATAAGTTTCAATACACATATAGGTAACTCACATAAATTGTTGACTAATGTTTTCACGTTCTTATATTGAAGGGGGTAGTACAGTGTTGGTAAATCTGGAGCAACTGATTCCACCAAAGTCTTCTAAGCAACAGGACACTTTGGACACTTTGGAGGAATCAAGGCCATCTAATGTACCAAATTGTATATTATCCCCTTAACTTACTCATTGGAAAGTTTCTCAGCAAACGAACAGAGGGAAGCTGTCAAACGTTTACATGAGTCACTCCAATGTGGATGAATATTATTGACCACGACTGTACATCTCTGCAGGCGAGTCCCAACAACTATACGGGGAAGGAGAGAATTACGGACGGTAGGAAAAGTGAGAAGCGTAAAGCCATGCCAGGTAGAAAGAAGAATTCCAGGAGGGACAGAGGGGGAATGCCAGAGGAAAAATGAATCTAGAGGTGAGAAAACTAGAAGAAATGAGAAGAGAAGTGTGTGCGTGTGTGTGTGTGTGGGTGTGTGTGTGTGGTTGGGGAAGGAGGGAAAGAGTAGGACAGGGGATGGGTGGGAAGGTATAAAGGAAAATTAGGGGGATGAAAGGGACAGAGGATGGGTGGGAAGGTATAGGGGAAGATTAGGGGGATGAATGGGACAGAGGATGTGTGGGAAGGTATAGGGGAAGATTAGGGGGAAGAATAGGGCAGAGGATGGGTGGGTCTGTCGGTAAGGAGGTACAGAAGGGACAAGTAGAGAAAGGCAGGGAAAATCGGTAGTCAGAAGAAGGCAGGAAGGTAGAAGAAAGGAGTGGAGGGCAGCAGACGACAGACAGATCATGCCCAACACCATGCACCTCTCCAGTTGTCCTTGGTTCATTCTCTCTCCGTCCCTCCCGTCCATTCTTCCCCGTCCCTCCCGTCCATTCTTCTCTCTTCTTCTCTCCCATTCTTCTCTCTTTTTTCCTCCTTCCGTCCCTCCCATTCTCCTCCCTTCTTTTCCTCTCATTTTCCTCCCTTCTTTTCCTCTCATTCTCCTCCTCCTTTCCCTCCCATTCTCCTCTCCCGTCCTCCTCCCTCCTTCCCTTTCATTCTCCTCACTCCGTCCCTCCCATTCTCCTCCCTTCTTTTCCTCTCATTCTCCTTCTCCTTTCCCTCTCATTATCCTCTCTCCTTCCCTCCTATTCTCCTCCCTCCTTTCCTCCTATTCTCCTCCTCCTCCCTCCGTCATTTTTTTCATTATTTTACTCTTTCTTCCTCCTTATATATACTTCCCCTTCCTTCTTCCTTGTCCTTAATTCTTTCCGTGTTTCATTTCCTTCTCTTCACTTCCTCATTCCTCCTACAAACTCCTTGAGGGGAAAGTAGTGTTGGTAAACCTCATGGAATATACAAACTGATTCCTCAAAGTTATTTTAAGCAGCAGCCAGCCAGGTCACCATTACATTTGTTTATCTAACTCTGCTTCTTCCTGGTATGGCATCAAAGCACTCTAAGATGTACTAAAGCTTATTATTCCCTAAATTTATCATCATCATTATCATTATTCTTATCATTATCATCATCATCATCATCAATACTCCATTTCCCCTTTTTTTTTCAAGGGGTGGGGAGGCTTCGTCGCCATGGATATAAAAAGAAAACAAAGTACAAAATATAAAGGACAGAATATAGGCTATACCCATGTAGTGAAACGGGTCACCCACACAGCCAACCCCTTTCCTCCCCTCCTCCTTTCAACCCCACACAATTCCTCTCAATAAAAAAATTAAAAAGATGCTTCCTCGTTGTTACATGTGTTGACCATAAACAGGGAAAGTGTTGTAGGTTGGTGTAAGACTTTAGTAAGTCATGCATCACTTTCACCATAATTATGTGGTGCTCTCTAAGCCTCTACAGTCTACAAGACCAACAGTCTATTAACCCAGCAGAAGAATAGACAAATTAGTGAGTGAACGAACCCCCCCCCCCCACAACCTTACCTTATTGAGTGAAGACCCCTTTTCTGATATTACTGGTGTTGCTGTCAGACTATCTCCCTTCAGCGCCTATCACACTAGTGCTCGTTTCCACCGATTCCTACCTCACGCACCTGCAGCTGTTGGTCGATATTCCTCCTACTCGTTAGCACACACGTCACCACCCACATGTAAGGTCCAGCAGCAGCAGACCTCACAACAACAACAACAACAACAATGGCGGATCTGTTCATAAGCGAAGGGCTCTTCTTCTCGAGAGATCTTGGGGCTTTGCTGAGGCTAAATTCGCTTGTGGGACAGATGCATGCGAGGAAAGAAGAAGATACGAATGTGGCGAAGAAACTGGTTGCTGGTGCCCCACAACAACCAAAACAAACAAGAACTGAGTGGTTGATTCTTGTTCAAATATTATTACAAAGTTGTCGCAAAATTAACTGCATCAGCCTGATACTTCTCTAATTGATAATGATGTTCTTGTATAAAATTCCCATTTAGAAGCCAAGTAATGTACATAATAAAATATAATAATAATGTGCATCATGTACAAAATAAGAGTAAACTTACGAAGAGAAAACACCTGACACCATTTTTTTAAGTTATCCGAGTTATAACATAAAAATGGCGTCAGGTGTTTTCTAGTTGGTGGATGGTCCCGGGATTTTCGACAGCATAATTGTCTTCAGAATGCAGGAGGAAATGAGTAGTACTTCCTACTACCTCCTACGTGCTGGAGGAAACAGGAGGAAAATGCACTCTGGTCTTTGCAGCGTATCTTGGCCCTGGGATGAGGTCAGGATGAGTTCATGTTTATTCTCTCCCACTCTCTTGTCCTTCCGCCTCTTTCCCTACATGTCGCTCGGCTTATAATGTTAAAACTAACCATACAGTACAATTTTTTTCTTCTTCAAATTTTCCAAATGAGTTTGTAGGCAACGATGCATGAATATCACTCGTTGCCAAGTGTTATGGAAGGTATACAAAGTTCAAAATAATTGTTTTGCCCTCAAAATACAGATCATTCATGAAAATATACAGTCTTATTATGAAAATTTATCATTGAATAATAGTTGGTGTGAGAGAGAGGTCATCATTGGAAGAAAGAGAGAGAGAAAGGTCATCATTAGAGAGAGAGAGAGAGAGACGAGAGAGAGAGAGAGAGAGAGAGAGAGAGAGAGAGAGAGAGAGAGAGAGAGAGAGAGAGGGAGGGGGGGGTTATGTGGCCACCCCCGAGGCCAAGATACCCTGCAAAGACTAGCCTATAGGCCTATAACTCGACCGTGGCCTATACAATACTTTTCTATAGTGTGATAGCCGCTTCTTCACCAATGTCTAGGTACGAACGTATTACTCACCATCCCACCAATCCCAGCCACGCCCCAACACACAGAAAACCCTTCCCACAATAGGAGAGTCGCTGCGAGGAGAGCGGAGGTCAAAAGCGCATACACACAGACAGACACAACAGATACTGGCTGCAACGCGGGTGTGAGTTCAGACGGGTGTTGGGAGATCTCAGTGAGTGTATGTGTGTGTGTGTGTGTGTGTGCGTTTGGAGGCAGCCGTAGTATTGCATGGAAGTGTGAGTAGTAGTGGTGGTGTTTACTTGTGTGTATGTGTGTGTGCATGTGTGTTGGATAAGTTCAGTGCGGGTCCTTTTTCATTCACCTGAACACTGAACAGAAATGAGTATAGAAAAGGGACTCTAACATTGCGGCCTCAAGTGTGACATCCCAAAGCTCACTTCTTTTGCCTCTAGAACCATGCAGGTAACGGAGTATCGAAAAACTATAATACTAAAACACTTATCCCATCCACGGACCCAAAGCACAAGGAAGAGGACTTAATTAATGTGTGTGTATCTGCCCTTGGAATGTTTTCAGTAACTCGTTTCAGGTGTTTTCCTCATTGTGTGTGTGTGTGTGTGTGTGTGTGTGTGTGGATGGTCAAACACGAAGGATCAAAGACATTACAGACAGATATTATTATTGGCCATGAAGGAGACGACGATCTTGAAAATAGTGATTATACACATCACCAGATTCTTCGTGAAAAATAGTGATTATATATACACATCACCAGATTCTTCGTGGAAAAATTGCATGTGTGGACCAATTTTCAACAGCTGAGGCACTTTTCATATATATTTATACTGTACATAATGCAATATGTAGGGGGTCGCAGGACCTTGACTTAACCTCTCCATATATTCACATCTCAATGGGGTCACTTGCTGTAACTCAACACGAATGAATAACACCTGGAGTGCCGGTCTACTCTCTTATATAAAGGTTGAAGGTTAAGAAAAAGTTAAAGGGGGCAAGGCTAGCTGTGGTGTGTCAGGTTCAGGTTGATAATTTACTATCACTCAAAAAACTATGGGTCCATCTCTGACGACTGGTGCGGCGGCCGGAACAACACAAGCTACAGTGTTCGTTTAGGATATTATCGATCCCTGTGCACAACCCTGATAGTTTTTTTGATCGACTGAACGAACTGGGTATAACAGGAAAGGGTGCAGGCAGTGTTCCAGGAAGAGTTAAAAGCTGTATATTGATAATGTGTTGTTGAAGGAAGGAGGTGGGAAAATAAAATAGAGATTGTCAGTTTATTTTTTCCTCTTGATAATTATATTCAGTGCCTTTTAATGTCGCTGCAACGTGTGTGTGTGTGTGTGTGTGTTATACAATATCTTAAGTCTGATCATTTTTTTCCACAGCAACAGTCCTCCTGAGTTCTGACACCAACCCTCTCTCCTAGCCAGTCAGCCAGCCAACCAACCAACCAACGACAGACTATTCCATCCACAACCAAAGAATTAAAACAGTGTACTCGTATGTGTGTAATGTGTGTGAGAATCAGCCGTATGTGTGAAGAACTTCGTGTGGGTATGTTTGAGGGGGTCGAGTGTTGTTTGTGTGTACGAGGGTTGTACCTGTGTGTGTGTATGTTCCTATGACCCAAACAAAACTAGATATATAAACTGCTGGTAAATTCTAAGTCAGTGTTAAGAGGAACCGTGTAGTGTACGTGTATAAAGAAGCAAATATATATAAAGGAAGGAGACTGTGATGTTTATTCGAGTCTGATAAATTATTTATTATATTAGGTGTGTGGCACGAGTCAGAGAGAGAGAGAGAGAGAGAGAGAGAGAGAGAGAGAGAGAGAGAGAGAATCAAGATGAGTGTGGAGCTTCTAACATCTTGGGGGTACGAGGCTAGCGTTGGCGGCTGTCTTAGCATTTATAAGGGTACTTTTGACATCCTATCCTGAAGGCCCACGTTCCATACACATCCCTACACCTGCCATCATACGCTCACACTACGACTTCATCATAGGTAAGGTCACGTCGTCATCATCACTATACTTAACCTCTTCATCATCAGACCTTGTTCACTATAATTAAACTCTTCACTTCTTAACCTCACTAAAACCTAACCTAACCTAACCTAGCCTCTTTACCACACAACGGAACCTGAATATAACTTCTCACTGTATATATAAAACTACTTCACTGTATATTACCTCTTCACTGTATATATAAAACCTCTTCACTGTATATTACTTCTTCACTGTATATATAAAACCTCTTTACTGTATGTAACCTCTTCACTGTATAATTATAAAATACCTCTTCTCTGTATATAGCCTTTTCACTGTATATATGAAACCTCGTTACTGTATGTAACCTCTTCACTGTATATATAAAACCTCTTCACTGTATATAGCCTCTTCACTGTATATATAAAACCTCTTCACTGTATATAGCCTCTTCACTGTATACATAAAACCTCTTCACTGTATATAGCCTCTTCACTGTATAAATAAAACCTCTTCACTGTATATAGCCTCTTCACTGTATACATAAAACCTAACCTTACTCGTCATACAAATAACCTCTTCCCTGTGTACAGTTGGTGGTGGGACGGCAGGTAGTGTGATGGCAGCCCGACTATCAGAGGTTGGGTCGTGGCAAGTGTTGTTACTAGAGGCTGGAGGGACACCACCACTTGAGAGTATAGTACCTGGTCTCAGTCGTGTCTTTTACTTCCCCACCGGCAACACATGGGACCTTAAACACTACACCCACAGCGATATGGACTCCTCTCATTCAACAATAGGGTGGGTATATTATTATATGATTAGGCAACATCTGATTCTTTCAAACTATTCCAAGTAATAGGCCTCCATTATTTTTGTTCATCTGGTCCTGTTTCCTGGCATATTTTGGAGGAATCAAGACGTTCCAATGTACCAAAAGAATCTCATCCCTTTAATCCTTACCCTGAGAGTATATCCCTCCCTAGTCCTGTAATTATATACCGTGTGAAGATAACCCTAACTACCCATGCAACGTGTATTGCCTTCCTTTATTTACCCCCTACCCTTGCTAATAGCTCTCCTGCCAGCACAGATGAAAGATAGGCCTTGGCATCCATTTGGGAATAATATATTTTTTTTTTTATTCTCTCTCTCTCTCTCTCTCTCTCTCTCTCTCTCTCTCTCTCTCTCTCTCTCTCTCTCTCTCTCTCTCTTCTCTCTCTCTCTCTCTCTCTCTCTCTCTCTCTCTCTCTGTAAATAGATACAGTATAGGAAAAAAGGCACCAAGCAACATTTATAAAAAAAAATATCTTACCATCTTCATTTAAATAATAAACACATAAAAATGAGTAGCGTGTGAGTGTACTGTTGGGCGTCACCTGGAATGTTGTCCTTCCCACATTATATGACCACAAGCCTCTACTTACCCCTTCCCACAGAGCAGCCCAATACCTCAGGGGAAGATACTGGGTGGGTCTTCAGCAGTGAATGGTATGCTCTATGTTCGGGGCAACAGACGAGACTTCGACAACTGGGAAGCCTTGTAACCCAGACTGGGGCTACCAATCCGTCCTTCCTTACTTCAAGAAGACTGAGGACTACAAAGGAGGCTACTTAGGACCAACAGGTGGGTGAAACTCGAGGCCCCTCTGGCTGGGTGGAATATTTATAGGGGTACTCAGTGGTGTTGTCGGTAAAGTAGATGATACTTATACATGCACATACCACACTGCTGCTGAGATGGTTGAGGGACTAGTGTTGTTGTTGTTGTTGTTGTTGTTGTTGTTGTTGGTTGTCGTCGTCGGTCTGCTGGTACTGTCGTTGGTTTGAATCCCTGCAGGAGTGGGGTGCTGCTGGTACTGTACTATTGGCCACAAGAATTCGTACACACGCTGCTGTTTTCTAGGGTTTGCAACATACCGAAAATGTAAGAATACGTAACTGCAATGCAACATTATTATTAGGTTTGTTGTTTGGCAATTACAGAGTCATTTGGTAGACCATTCATTGCAGTACATCAAGAATAATTACCTTTCTTTCTCTATAGCCTGTGTAAGAATTCATGTGTGGCCAACCGTACATACTATGTGTACATACTCTAGTGCACGTGAGTCGAGTCAGCTCAATGTTACGTGCCAAGAAATATGCCACCTACTTTTTCACATCGACTACTTCTTCAGATCAAAGGCATTTTCCTATAACAACATTGGCACAACAACATCTTAGAGTGATATTTATACCCTACTTAGAGTAGCCTACCCGACAGAGGACAGAACCTAAGATAATGATGGGCTTAGGAAAATAAACACAAGATGCACGAACCATGCCCACGACACACAACAACACGATAGCAACATATTTAGAGTACTATTCAAGTCCGTTTCTAATTCACGCAACAGAAGAATACCAAGGAAGGACAGAACCAAGGACACAATAATGCCCTCAAGATTATACGAACGATACACACTGTATATGAGATGGGTCATGTTTATCAAATTTAAATGTGTTGTAAATTCTGTTGAATAGAAAAGGAAAGCCATCGGTTATAAAACACTTGATATACACACAAGATACACGACAACATATTAGACCTTAGAGTGTTATTCACGTCTCCATTTTTTATACCCACGACAAAGGAGAAGTAACAATACCAAATAATATACTAACGATCATATACACGACACACAAGACACAACAATTTTAAGGGGAGTTTTCTTGTTTGGGGATTTGAAGGGCTACTACTAACTATATGTGTCAGATAACAGACGCCCTCAATGGTATTAATAGGGGATCTTTTCTTGGCATAGTTTGGATGGGGAAATCAGAGACCCAACAACTCACCAACAAAAGAATAATCCCCTTAAACTTTACTGTGCTATTTAAGTCCCATTTCTTATAACCACAACAGAGACATACCACGGAAACATATATGGCCCCGTAAATATGATGATTATGGGCTTAATTAGGATATTGTACGAACACACCAAAAACTACAAAAATTATTCTTACTCTTTAGAAGTTTAGAGTGTTATTTACGTTCCCATTTCTTATACCCACGTCAGAGGAGTACCATGGAAGGAAGGGTCCCATGACGGTGGTACCCCAGAAGGCTGACTACGACGTCTTCACCCCCTCCTTCATTGCTGCGGGACAACACCTCGGTTTTGATGTCATCGATCCCAGTGGCCCAGAACAGATAGGTCAGTTACTCAGTCCGTCAGTCCAGTCTGTTAGTGCGTGAGTCAGTCAGTTAGATAGATAGATAGGTCAGTCAGTCAATTAGTGAGTGAGTGAGTCAGTTAGATAGGTCAGTCAGTCAATCTCACTTTCATTTACTCCAAGGTACTCCTGTTTGTTAGCAGTATACCCATTCACGAGTAAAGGTTCACCTACAGTACCAATCAAGCATGTATTTCCAATCAAAACCTCTCCCATCCTATACGCTTGTTTTGTCCCTGTTGGTCCCCCTTCCATCTCCGTCTCCTCCCGTCTCCCTTTGTCAGGTGGACGACTGCTGTGCCATCTATGGTCTATAATGGTTGCAAACGTTCAGCCTGCTATGTAGGAACTATCGATGAACTGCTGCTCCTGGGTGTACACTCGCAATCCAAAATTTGTATCCAGGTCTTGTTGAAGTATCGAATCATTTGACATACTGGTGAACCAATATACACGTTCATCCTGTTTCATATTTGCATGAGTTCGCTTAATAATCGATCAGGCTATTCGAAGCAAGCCTGGATACATATTTTGGATTGCGAGGGTACATTTAGGCCTATTCCTCCTTTTCCCCTGGGGTATAGTGGGCTACGAATACTTCCCGAATATCCCTGCTTGTCACTTCTTAAACTGTCTCTTTTTTTTCATCTGTTACCTTTTGTGCTTACTGTCCCACCTCTCAGTCACCTTCTTGCTCGGACACCGCATGACCTCGCTGTTGCGGGCGCTTAATATCAATCAATCAGTCAATCAGTCAATCAATCTATCAACCTCCACCCCCTCTCTCTCTCTCTCCCTCTCTCTCTCTCTCTCTCTCTCTCTCTCTCTCTCTCTCTCTCTCTCTCTCTCTCTCTCTCTCTCTCTCCGGTAAATTTATTCATCTTCTCACGTATCATAATAGAGGGAAAATAATTATGAATTTAATGAATAGCAGAAGACAATAATGATGATGATGATGTTAATGATGTTGCATAAATTAGTCAGTGATGCTAATGATGTTAGTGTTGATGTTAATAATGTTGTTATTGTTGATGTTGTTGTTGTTACAGGATTCGCCTCTACGGATTACGTCATCAGAGACGGAGAGAGATGTGACACAAGCAGAGCCTACCTCGCCCCAGCTGCCACCAGACCCAACCTACACGTACTCACACACGCTACTGTTCATAGGGCAAGTGTTTTATATAGTGTTGATCTCTCTCTCTCTCTCTCTCTCTCTCTCTCTCTCTCTCTCTCTCTCTCTCTCTCTCTCTCTCTGTATCTTAAAAAAGACTATAGCTTTAATGACTGTTCTTATGATTGTATAATGTGATGGAGCATAGATATAGAA
>JAWQEG010000195.1:0-145000 GCA_033782935.1 Petrolisthes cinctipes
GGGGCAAGATAAAGGATGGAGAAAGGGTGAGTGTGTGGTAGGGGAGAGAGGATGGAAAATTGGAGAGAGAAGGGGGAAGAGGAGGAGGAGGAGAAGAGAGGTAAGGTGTAGGGCTTCATGTGTATTCCCCGCCCCCCTCCTTTCTCTCCTCCCCCCACTCCCCTCCCCTCCCCCAGGATGGAAGGAAGGCAGGCAATGAGAAAAGGGTCAAAAGCAGAATGAGAGAGAGAGAGAGAGAGAGAGAGAGAGAGAGAGAGAGAGAGAGAGAGAGAGAGAGAGAAGAGAGAGAGAGAGAGAGAGAGAGAGAGAGAGAGAGAGAGATTGGAGGAAGGAAGGAAGGAAGAAGAGGGGAGGGGGGAAGGAAGGATGAAGAGGGGGAGGGAGGAAGGAAGAAAGAAGAGGGGAGGAAGGAAGGAAGAAGTGAAACATAATTGGATGAGAATATACTGAGACAAGAAGGGCAGGATGAATGAAGGAAGAGGGGAGGAGAACTGTATATTGAGATGATAAAAGAGGGGAAAAGGAAAGAAAAAATAAGTTGCAGACGAGAATACACTATAAAATATAAAGAAAATCGTGATTGAAAGAGATAGAAAGATGAGAAGATGAAAGAAGGCAGAGATAGAGAGAGAAATATTGTACATGTTAATATGATGAGAGGAAAACAAGGAAGAGAAATAAAGTATTAATTGGAGGAGAATGAAAAAGGAGATTCAGATAAAAGTTGAGATGGAGAGATAAAAAGATGAAGCAATCGCAGACGTAAATATGTGAAGAAAGGAAAGAGTAGAAGATAAAGATGATTATTATGAGAAGGAAGGAAAAGATCTGTGTGTGTGTGTGTGTGTGTGTTGCGAGGAGTAGAATAATTACGGTTTGATGAACGTATAAGGAGGAGGAGGTAAGTAGGTAAACAAAGGACAGAGGGAAATTGACAGAGAATGAAGAAAGGTGGGACAAAAGAGTTGAAAGCAGGGAATGATACTGATGATTAATAAAAGTAATGGAAGAACGTTAACCAAAGATGAGAGAGAGAGAGAGAGAGAGAGAGAGAGAGAGACATTGCACTACATATTGATTAGATTCTCATTTTATGATTCCTCTCACTACCTTGCTCATGGCCCTGGGTATTGTGTGTGGGGGAGGTGGAAGAGGTAGTGGTGGTGGTGGTGGTGGTGGGGTCGATGGAGATGGTGTGGAGTAGAGGTGGAATAAGTGGGGTGGTGGTGGTGGACTGGGAAGAGAGGAGTCAATGGAATGGGTGGAGTAGTGGAGGGGAGGGGAGTTGGTGATGGAATTTGAAGTGGAGTAAATGGAAATGGAATGCATGGAGTAGAGGTGAACTGTATAAATATAACGTGTATAATAAGCCTTTGTTTACTAGGGAAAACTACAATGAAAAGTAACTAAGATGTATATGAGTAGTGATATAAAATTGGGAGGTAGGTAGGTACACTCCAATCCTAAATTTGTATCCAGGTTTTGTTGAAGTTTCGAATCATTTGACATACTGATGAACCAATTACTAGGCTTATCCTGTGTCATATTTGCTTGAGCTCGCCTAATTCTCGATCGGGCTATTCGAAGCAAGCCTGGATACATATTTTGGATTGCAAGTGTACAGTTCTGGGTTTTTTAGATGCCTGGTTGGAGACTGCAGATTCCTCCCAAAGGTTCACAACACACACACCACACACACACACACACACACACACACACACACACACACACACACACACACACACACACCCTGGTTGCTTGCAGTTATCGATCACGTGGTGCCACAGACTAGGGGGTGGGGTGGGGGATAGCGGGAGTGGTGGGGTGGGGTGGGGGGGATACATGAAGAGAGAGAACGGGAGAGGTAGGTTAGTGTTGGTGGTAGGAAGGGGTTTTGGGGAGAAGGAAGGGGTTGAAGGGTTGGTTAGTTAGTTAGTTAGTTAGTTAGGGGACATTTGAAGGAGAAAGTAAAGGGGAGAGAGAGAGAGAGAGAGAGAGGAAAAAATTGATGGTCGAGTAAAGGTTGGAAGTAGAGAGAGAGAGAGAGGAAAAATTTGATGGTGGAGGAAGGATGGAAGTAGAGAGAGAGAGAGAGAGAGAGAGGAGGAGGAGGAGGAGGAGGAGGAGGAGGGGGGGGAATTTGATGGTGGTGGAGTTAAGGGTGAGAGAGAGAGAGAGAGAGAGAGAGAGAGAGAGAGAGAGAGAGAGAGAGAGAGAGAGAGAGAGAGAGAGAGAGAGAGAGAGAGAGGGTGAGTGAGTGAGGGAGAGAGAGGGTGAGTGAGTGAGGGAGAGAGAGGGTGAGTGAGTGAGGGAGAGAGAGGGTGAGTGAGGAGGGAGGGAGGGTGAGTGAGAGTGAGTGAGAGTGTGGGTGGGAGAGCCTTCATTCCTGGCACTAGACCAGACTGATGCCACACTGCTGCCTCTCCTCCCATATTGATCCGCCCTCCCTCCACTTTAGGATACCGGGTGGAGAGAGAGAGAGAGAGAGAGAGAGAGAGAGAGAGAGAGAGAGAGAGAGAGAGAGAGAGTGTGTGTTTGATGGTCGAGTAAAGGGTGGAAGGAGAGAGAGAGAGAGAGAGAGAGAGAGAGAGAGAGAGAGAGAGAGAGAGAGAATATGTTGGTCGAGTAAAGGGTGGAAGTAGCCTAGAGAGAGAGAGAATGTGTGTGTGGTGAGGGTGGAGGCCATGTCAGTATTGTGTGTGTGTGTGTGTGTGTGTGTGTGTGTGTGTGTGTGTGTGTGTGTGTGTCGCTGGTGATGATCGAAGCGTGTACTGATTTAGAGAGTATAATTATAAACCAAACCGTGAGAAATTTTGTATAAGGTATTGTGAAATTGGTAATAACATAGTCTGGTTGTGAAATAAAATGGCCTGGTTGTGAAATAAAATGGTCTGGTTGTGAAATAAAATGGCCTGGTTGTGAAATAAAATGGTCTGGTTGTGAAATAAAATGGTCTGGTTGTGAAATAAAATGGTCTGGTTGTGAAATAAAATGGTCTGGTTGTGAAATAAATGGTCTGATTGTTGTTTGTTTTCATTAAGGGATAGATAAAAAATAATGGGAGCCTGTTGTTGGTTGGAATTGTTTGGAGATTTCAGTTTGCTCCAGATTTACCAACACTAACTAACACTCGTATACCTTTACCCCCTCCCTCCCTTTCTTACTTATTAAGGACCCTGTTATCGTGTATAAAAATTGGAGGCTACTGATTCCTCCTGACTCTGCCACGAAACAACCTCCTTCTATGTAGATGGTGTTTCGTGGCAATATTTGAAAGACTCGTTTACCTCCAATATTCTGACTACACCACAGGGTTCCCCCCTTAAGGGAGTAATTCACTTTTAGTACATTGGAGTGCCTTAATTCCTCCAAAGTATGCCAGGAAACAGGACCAGATGAACAAAAACAATGTTGTTTTGTTGTTTGGAATAGTTTGGAGGAATCAGTTGCTACAGATTTACCAACACAAAATTTCCACCTTAAAGCCCATTCCCAGTCTTATCATTTATTATCTTCCCGGGCAACTCGATTGTCTTCCTAATCCAATCTGCAGGTTAATTGTGATTCTTTTATATCGTCATCAAAAATCTCTTTCCTCCCAGTCGTACCTCAGTCTCATCCTAGTCATATATTGGGAGGAATCAAGGCCCTCTAATGTACAAAATGTATACACTAATTATATATCCTTAAGCAACCAACCACCTACCAATTCGCCGGAATCATCGTAGGCCACCAGTCACTCACTCACCTCCGACCAACACACGTGGGATTCGTGAAAAATTATATGACGAGCGGCGAGCGTCGAAAGTGTGATATAAACACTATAATAGTCGCACGTATTTCTTCCTTCGTTCGTTCTCCGTTCTAAATGCGGCTTAAGAAGGTAATTCACTTTTGTTACATAGGAGTGCCTTGATTCCTCCAAAGTATGCCAGGAAACAGGGCCAGATGAACAAATATAATGGTGTTCTGTTGCTTGGAATAGTTTGGAGGATTCAGTTGCGCCAGATTTACCAACACGAAATTTCCCCCTTAATTTACTCCGTTCATTTTTCCTGGTGGTGGTGCAGCAGCTTGTTGATGTATGTAGGACGGAGGAAGGAAGCCCCAGTTTGACCAGAGGACAGAGGAAAGTGAGTGTGTGTGCTATTGTGAACCCAAGCAACACCCTGTGACCCTCCCACCACCACCACCACCACAGCCAAACTTGTATTGATTCAGTCTTGCTTCTCTCGTGGCCGTGCTGACTGTCCCGCCCTCTCGTGTGTGTGTGTGTGTATGTGGCTCCCAGGCGACCACCTTGAGTGTGATTTTGGAGTTCGTGTTTCCGCCCCAGTGTCTAGCTGCTGCAGTTGGTCATGTTGTTGTCTGATAGATTAGCCTTGGATATCTTGTTAGTAAAGTGATTACTTACTCTCTCTACCTCACTTGGATTAACTGTTATACTTTTTTAGTGTTTTATGTATAGCATTTTTTTCTTAATTTGCCTGACATGTCTTAATATGTATATATATTTTTTTGTGTGCTTTCTGTAGTAGTAATTACCTCACTTGGATTAAACCACACCTGATATAGTTTTTAGTACTTTATGTGTACTACTTAATACTTATATACCTCACTTGGATTAAAGCACATTTATGTTATATGTACCTTTGCCAAGAAAACATAACAAAACAACTTTATCAGAATTGGGAAACTGGATACTGGAAAATTCGCTCTCCATTGCTATTAATATTATTATTATGAGAGAGAGAGAGAGAGAGAGAGAGAGAGAGAGAGAGAGAGAGAGAGAGAGAGAGAGAGAGTGCGCGCGCGCGCGCTAAAAAACATCGCCACATCTTGCCGTCTGAGAAAATCAATGTGGGCACATACACAGTCCTTTCTATCCAGTCTCTAAGGAAGCTTCACCAATCTTATCACACACACCGCTAAACACCTTAAGGGACCCTGTGATCGTGTAGGAGACCTGTTGGCTTCTGATTCCTCCTGACTATGCCCACGAAACAAGCTCCTTTAATGTAAGTGTGTGTGTTTCGTGGCAATGTTTGAAGGACTCATTAAACTCCAATTTTCTGACTACATCACGGGGGTCCTTAAGGAGATAGTATACTTTTGGTTCATTGGAGCGCCTTGATTTCTCCAAAGTATGCAGGAAACATGACCAGATTAACAAAAATAGTAGTGTCCTGTTGCCTGGAGTAATTTTTGGTGGAAACATTGCTCCAGGTTTACCACCACTGTACTATTCCGTTAATTGTGTCATAAGCAAAGCAATATTCTTATTCTTTAATAACATGATATTCGTGGTATATAGAGCTTATAGAAGTATCAGTCAAGTGTATATTATATCACTCATATGCTCATTGTCTGGATGGTATAAGTACTTCGTGGGTATACAAGGTCAGTCGTACTCTTATCATTTCACGTGTCTTGCAAACAAAACTTCAGCTAAACAAATATTATTCAAAGAAGTTATAAGGTAAGTGCTCTGTTGACTTGCTAAATAAGTCTTGGAAACTTCACACATTCCTAGGAGAAGTCGAATTGAACTCTCGGCGTGTATAGATAGAGATAATCGGCCTTGTGCTTCAGTGTTAGTGCAACGTTAGGCCTTAATGGGGAAGTACAGTGTTGGTAAATCTGGAGCAACTGATTCCTCCACAAACTATTCCAAGCAACAGAACACCAATATTTTTTGCTAATCTGGTCCTGTTTCCTGACATAATTTGGAGGAATCAAGGCACTCCAATGTAACAAAAGTTAATTACCCCCCACCCCATCCCTTAATGATAGTGGGGGTGGTTGAGTAAATGTGTTGTGTTTGTATCAAGAGGAGTCAGATTGAACTCCCAACACGTATATAGAGTGATAGGCTTTGTGCTTCAGTGTCAGTGCAACATTAGGCCTCGTTAGTGGGGGTGGTTGAGTGGGTGGTGTGTTGTGTCAGTGGGCGAAAATGGTGGTCACGTGAGGGTGGCACAAACAAACCTGCTGCTCCCTAGTTACACCCGGCACCCCAGCTTCACCACAGTCTAGACTCACTCCTCTTCCCCACCAGGTCTTTCCATAACACGGCACCACCAGAGTTCGCCAGTTGCCTGATCGTAACTTTGTCACCACTGCCAAGATGTTAATCGATGCTCGGGTTGTTTTGCGAGGGAGAGGGGACAATATACAGCTCACTCACCTCATGCACACCATCTCGTGGGGTTTGGCGTGTGGTGGTTAGTAGCCCAGTTGTGTAGCATTTACCAGAGTATCACTTCAGCCGGCGTTATTGATTAGTTGGACGAGGAGGAGAAGTTGAACTGTGTTGTGGGGAGTGAGAGCGAGTGAGTGGAGTTATGCAGTCAGATGGGTGGCTGCTTTCGGTAGTCAGCACGTCCGCATTGGCCCGTAATGTTTGCTGCTGCAGCAATGCCACAAGTCATATCTTTCCAAATCTCTTGCTTGGTAACACTTCTATTGGAAATTCAGTGTTGTATGTTAATGAGTGAGTGGCCGTAGAATTTTGGTAGTGATGATGTGGAGAGCTATGGGTGTGTGGAGATTGTGAGACGTGAGGCTAACGGGATGCAGCATCCTGCTCCTGGGCCTCCTACAGTGCCGCCGCCAGGGTATATATACCCCTGGCTGCCCTCCTGTGCCAGTTGTGCCTTTCTATGAAACGTATGGCAACACAATTAATGCGTCGTGACTCAATAGCGACCCTTGACTTGCTTCGGTGCCCGTCCCTACTACCCACCAAAGCTCCACACCTTCATCACCAGTTGTGGTGTCAGAAGTACAGAACCTCCCAGACTGTCACAGGTACGTCCTGGCTACCCAGGTTCATGGTAAACTGTTTCTTTAGCAGCCCAGGGGCCGGGACGATATACTGAAACTCGAGAGAAGGGGAAGAGAAAAACATCATCAGTGATGCGCACGATGTACCTTCTATATCGCAATACTTAACTTTCTGATTCCTGTACATACTACTACCGATACTTAATGCACGAGAAACTTGTGGGCATGTTGAATATACAGGAATAATAATAACAAAATAATATATATCCAAATTGACAGTGATGCTAGAAGTAAATGTTTTCTTTAACACTACTGATGTTAAATGTTAACTCAGAGAAACGTTAGATTAAAATACAGTACTATCATAAATTCCATGTCTCCTATTATACTAAAATAAGGTAGTGAAATTAGTTTCATTATAATGAGGCGTCGTCGATGTATGTGCAGTGTTGCCAGGTGCAGGGAAATTCTCTGTTTTAGGGAATTTTGAAGTCCACACGGAAATTATATAAAGATTGTTCAAGAGCAGACCGAGAAATTTGTACCAGACGAAATACCAGAAAGACCACCGTCAATGTTCAAAAGTAAACAGGGAATTATTCGAGGCAAAAAGGGAAATTCTAAAGGTGAAGTTCTGGAAATTTCGTCAAGCAGACCTGGCAACACTGTGTATATGTTGGCTGGAAAGAGAATGGCAATTGTGTGAGTTAGAGGAATGACCAACTGAATTCAGTGAAGTGTACGAACAAAAAAAAATTATTATCATGGTAAATTGTTGAGCCATAGAACTAGAAGACAGTTTTTTTTCCCAACATTTTAATTTATTATTTTTTTTGGATAATCCATTATTCCGTTTTTATCTGTTGAAATACAAGGGTAACTGTATATTTTGAACATGTATAAGTAACTCCCTCAACCTAGTTAGCCTCTGATAGGCGCTGGTAGTTTGCTCCGATTAAGTCTCGGTAGACCCTTTTCATGATCAGGATTTGTATATGGATGTCTCTTAAGGGGGAAATTCTGTGTAGGTAAATCTGGAGCAACTGAATCCTCCAAACTACTCCAAGCAACAGAACACCATTATTTTTGCTCTTCTGGTCCTGTTTCTTGGCATACTTTGGAGGAATCGAGGCACTCCAATGTAACAAAAGCGAATTACCTCCTTAAACTCTTGGATGACTTTATATACATGTATTTTCTTTTGGGTTTGTTTGTTCATATATATATAGTACAACTGTGAAATAAAGTTTCAGTGAAATGTCATTTAGTGGGGTGAAGGAATGGGAGTGGTGTATTGAAAAATGAGTGGAATGAGCTAGATTTTTTTATGGGTAATGGGGATTGGGGTGGAACAATAGAGTTTTGTTAATATGGGTGTTTTATAGGCATTATAATATCAGAGCATTAAATATTTAATTAAAATGTATGTGTGTGTGTGCAGAAGACAGCAAGAATGTACAGTACAGTTTACAGTATGATGTCATTCATTCATAAAATCATATCACCACATCACAACAAATCTGCATAACAAACCTGTACCAGTTATAACAAATTAATGACATTGCAGGCGGTGATGTGGGTGGGTTCAACAGTGGTCCGGGTGGGGGAGGTGGGACGTCGCTAAGGCAGGCCCAGTACCTTGCACCCCACCCGCCCCCAGCTGCTGCACAACAGCCACCTCAGGGCCCCCCACAACTACGCCAGCAGCAGGCACCTCCACCCCACAACGCTACCCCCACTCCTACATCACACTCACAACACCACACACACTCCCATGCTCCCCACCCACAGCACACCCAGCATCACCAAGTCTTACAGGTCAGTTTACAAATTATACTCTACTAATGATACTCTAATGATTCCTGGAAGAACCTATTAACTTAATATTTAATTATTTTAATGTTTTTCAAGTCTCAAAAATTGTGACTTATAGTTTTGTTCCATCATTTTATAAAATCCTTCTTACTGCTTACTTTCAATAGAAACATCATAGTTCAGGCATATTGTGTCTCTCACACGAGATGTTAAACATGATCCATCCTAGGTTTACAGTTAAAGTATGATGTGTACTTTACTGTATTACATTACAAATGTGGATTATTGAATGAAAGGTTATACCTGTACCTGGTACTGTATAAAATATATCATTACTATCTATCTCATCAGATATATACTTGTAGTACCTAGTACAGTAACACTGGTAGTTTTAAAGAGTCTGAGGTGGTCATTGATTTCCAATCACAAGATTGTATTTTGAATTAGGTGACACTTTGAACTTAAATATCAATTATCAGTCCCAAAGATAAAACAAGTGCTAACCAACTACTGTATCTGATCCATCATACAAAAGGGAGAACATCAACAACAACAACAACTCAAGTTTTTGTCAATACTGTGTGTACAACTTTTGCTTATAAATGAACCTAAATGAAAAAACCCTGATATTCATGAGAGTCAAATATGTAAGGCATACCTAGTCAACTTAAAAACACCACATGAATGGTTGCATATATGTTGATTATGTTAACACCATTGTTGTGTGGTTGTGTATACAGGGTGGTGGAGTAGGTGGTCACGGGACGGGTGGGGTGGGGACAGGTGTGGGTCAGGTGGGAGTGCCTCCTGGTCCCAGCCCTGCACCCCCAGGGCCGCCCCACGACCTCAACACACCGTCCCTCCCACCGGGGTCTACATCACAAACGGGTCAGTACCACTGCCAGGTCAAGTGTATATGTGTGTCTGTTAATACACTACTATACTGAGTACTTTTAGCTAGCTTTTATACATTTTATATTTTATGATTATCAGAAAACATTGATACCTGTATTAAAGTTTTCCAATTAGCAAGGAACCTTGAGTTTTTGTGTATAATAAGTAATAATACCAGTTATTAATGTATTAGTGTGAGTACTGTATACAGTATGCAATTATATTGTGAATAATCAGAAAAATATTCTTGTTTATAGTTACATAAAAATAATAACTATTTTTTTGTTATAATAAATCTGTCTTCAAAAAATGTCCAATGGATTTACTCTTATGTACAGTCTCCTCCACTGCCACGTTCATCACTCCAGCGTTGTCAATGTGTGTACCCCACAAGGTGTGAACCACCAGTTTCAACTCGTATATCTGAAACACATGCCAGTGCTAGTGGGGAGAGGGTAATGGAGGGGTATAGGCTTGGGAGTGGTGTGGTGTTGTACGGAGGCAAGTTAACCTGAGAATTGTAAACAGTAATGCTATACTAAATTATACATCAACTACTGTTTATAAATCTGTTACATAACAAACATGACATTTTTAGACCACAACATTGTGGTGGTTAGGAAAGTCCTTTGTTATTGATTGTTATCAGAATACTATGCATTCAGACAGTAAAGAAATACTGGTTGGTGAGGCAGTAGCTAATCTTGGCCACATGTCTCTATGAATGTTTATTATAAGCCAGCCATCAGCAGCGCATCGTGGCTCTAATTAATATTTCATGTTCTGCATCATAACGTTAATGATACTGTAGTTACTGCACAAATGTAAATTATATTTAATATGGAGTTTGAGAACGTCACTATGTTCCTAGAACATGGCTCATCAAAATCAAGCCTCATAAATTTCCATAGGTTTGACCCACCAAGTTAGTCATCATGATGATGGCTTTATATTTTGTCAATTATAACAAATTCCATCATTTTAAGAACATTGTGAACATTGGTAGTAGTGTCATAACTGTTGATATTTTACTACGAATTTTGACAGCTCCGACCTACGTAATATTTTATCATTATGTATAATGACAACTATCTGTACGCCATTACCACTGTTCATTCATAATGATCATCAAATGTTGGACATTGTTGTTATGGATAAATCTGTGTCATCATCACAAAATAATTATCATATTGCAATGACTAACTTAAGGGACGAGCCTATCTTTACTTGTGAAGCCTAATAGTGGTGTGGAATGTTATAGTAACACGGTGACATGCTCAAATTCAACACTCGAGATATTATTCTTACTTGCAGTAATTATCGTTAACGTTATGATGTAGAATATGAAATAATAACTCAACTATGTGTTACTATACATTATCATTGATCAATATTGAACATTCATAAAAATAGCACCTGGCCAAGACAACTGCATTACTACTTACAGTCCCAGCATTACCCTGCCTCCATAGAACACCACACCACATCCAAACCCCCACCACCCCTCAATCAACCTCCCACTGACTCATACTGGTATGTGTTTTGGATACTAGAGTCGACGACACTGGAGGTTCACACCTTATTGGTTACACACATTGACCATGCTGGAGTGATAAATGCAGCAGTGGAGGAGACTGTACATGATTTATTTTCCATTGACATACATCAATCTTCATTTCTTTCCCTCAGGAATTTTCTTAGCAGTGGATTATGAATATGAAGAGAAAAGGTCATTATGCTGATGACTGAAGATGTATTGTTTATTTTAATACAGGAGGGACTTTACCAGTGGTCTCTGCACACAACATGATGTATTCCTCAACCACACAAAACCAGTCACAGGGACCACAACCAAATGCTCAGGTGAGTTCTCTCTTGTCATTCTGGTCCCTACTTACTTGTAAATCTGTAATAAGTAATGATGGTTATAATCCAGGAAAATTAACTACTGTACTGTGATTCAAATCATAGTTAGTCCCCTGCATGGTGGATACAGTAGATATGATTATTTTTTCCATTTATCGGCTCACTGTAAAGTATGGTGGGGACTGACCCTGTAATAGTACCACTGTAATTGGCTGTCACCATAGCTTCTATAATCCCTGGCTGTAATTTCTACTGTACCTGTAATGGCATCACCCTAATGCACAGTGTCTGGAGCAGTATGAAAACCTGCCAACTGTTCTGGGGATTACTGTACAAAGATTCTTACGTGAGTGGTAAAACTAGTGGAGGTTATAAAGACTGCAAGCCCAGGAGGTACAATTGAGCAAGTAGAAAGTGGAAATAAAATATGAGTGTATAATATAACCACATCTGGCTACCACTCAAACTTTTAGTCAGTCATGTTCCACTTTACATTGGCTCTGGAGTCTTAGTGATTCATTGATAAAAATACCAGGGTTTACTACAAAGAAATGATAGATATTAAAATATACACCCATATTTTTCTTGCACTTTCTACTTGATTAACTGTACAAAGTAGGAGGTGGTAGATGGGTATCTTGGAGTAGATTACAACCTACACAAAATTTCTCAATGCATTATGTTACTTAGATAATCTTTCCCAGTTTGGTTCGTTCCTTGAGAGTGATACTCATTGATTAAAGTAATGAAGGCATGGAAGCATTTACGGTATCATAAACAACAATACCAGAAAGTATAATTTGAGATAATTGCAGTTTGTTCTGATTTTGACCTTGGGGGGAATATACTAAATTCACAAAGGTATAATACCAGTTTACAATGTATCTTGTAGTGTATGTGATGCAAATATTAAGTGTCTTTTCATTTTGCTAACAGGGCCAATTCTACCCTCATCCTGGAGGACCCAGTGGCCCTCAACATTTGCAAAGTGGCCAGCCTCGCCAGGTCACGATACCACAGCCTATGCCAGTAAGTATTCCTTCCTGTAGTCATCGTTATACTGTCATTATTTTTTATGTTTTATTTATTATAATGTATTAAAGTTCATCTTGTTCAACCTCTCATGTTTGAAATGATTGATTAACATCTACACCATTATTTATCATACTTTATGGAGTAATTATTTCTAATGCTCTACATAATGCTATTGAATGATAATCCAGTGTACAATAACTGTTAATTTGATCTCAACATTTTTTTTGCCATTAAATGCATAATAATTGTCAACTCCTCCAAATAGTGTTCCCACATCAACTGATTAAAAGTAGATCCACAGATTGGCTCTGAATAAAGTTCTGCTGCTTACTGTACTACTTTAATAAAAAAATAAAAAAATGTAGAAAGATCAGGAATATTTTTAAATAATTATTTTGAGGAAACATCAGACTAAAGACAAGAATCACTTTATTGTCACACCACCATGGAGCATATGATAACACAGTCGGTGAGATTGTGAATGGAAAACATTGATGATGCTTATCGTGATGAGGGGTCTAATCCCAGTTTTATCTCCAGACATTATTTTTCAATACACGTTTCTCCTTTTCCCCTCAGAATTTCAACGTAATGCCACCAGGCATGATGCACTTTTACCCTTCACCTGGGTCGGGTAATGTACAGCTGGCCTACATATCACCAACAGCAGTGAGTACTGGTCATAATACATCTTACACTTTAAACCTACATATATATATGTAATATACAGTAATACCTCTCTGTACATTATTAATTGGTTCCAAAAGTACAGTATCCATAATTTTAGTGAATCCTGCGGAAAAATTGACTTTAGCCTTTCATTATCTTATATATTCTATTTATTTTATATACAGCCATATACATCACCTATATTATAATTGTCTTTTAAAGACAGGTAACATAATATCCACTGAACTAAAATCTACTAAAAAAAAAGTTGCTTAAGGACACTGTGATCATATATGAGAATTGGTGGCTTCTGATTCCTCCTGACTATGCCACGAAACAAGCTCCTTCCATATAGTTGGTGTTTGGCGGCATATTTAAAGGACTCATTTACCTCCAATTTTCTGACTACATCACAGGGTCTCTTAAAGAGAGGTATTACTGTGTATACAATACAGTATATTTTATCTGTTAAGGATTTCTATCCTTTGTAGCTCATTACCTCACCTGTTTTTATTTAATGTAGTATGTAGTAACGATTACCATCGTTATCTTATGTCCCTTCCCATCTGAGTGAGTGAGCAGCATTAAATATTTTTCCCATGAGGTAATTTGAGATTACTGACAAGTCTGTAAATTACTCATTTTATTTAGTCTGACTGCATTTTGCAAAACACACACGAGGGTGAAGGGATTAATTTTTATTAGGAGCAATAGAAACACGTTTACATTTATTTTGACAAATACTAAAGGTGAGTGTAAAAATATGTATACTTTACAGACAAGGAAACTGACATACCCATACCTGGTACTTAATAAAGGAAATATAAGTTAGTGATAAAGATAGACTCCCATTCTTTTTAGCCACATATGTTTTAATACTGTCCAAAATATTGTTGGCAAAAAATGTCAGTTTAGTGATGCAGAAACTTAAGGAATTATAAAAGATTTTCCTTGATACAGTACAGTATTGGTACTGTACTGTATATGTTAGTGCCTGATAAGGATAAGTTGTATATTTTTCATTGATGTGAACACTTGGGATTCATCGGCATCTGTTTTCCACCCATGACAATCACTGGCTGTAGTTTCTATATCCCCCTCCCCCCAGTGTAAGTGAGGTTCAAATTGTGATTGTATAAATCATGTGAACAGACAGTTCTGTATGTCCGATTATGCTTTGTGATGTCACTAATATTCACTCATCTGATACTTCAACACCTCACACACTAGAAGGAAATGTTATATAACAACTTAGAACCAGCAATTTTGACCATTCTAGCTGGAAAGTTGAGGACTATTGCTTGTGAATAGACCTTTTGAATTACAAATAACAGTTTTCAACAGTTTATTTGCTGTTTGATAAAACTAAAGATAATTGATTACAGTAGCTTCAGTACTTGCATCATACAGGGGTCATAAGACAGGTTTGGCTGTTTACCATCATTAAGGAATGAAAATGAACTGACCGATTAAATGAACATTCCTGTGATATAATGATGCAAAATGATATATCAAACATTAACCCGAAGCATGGATTTTTGAAATGCAAATGGAAGAACATTGTTACAAGGTACAGTATATAGATACATATATGGAGACTGAGATGTGTCTATATCTCTCTGAGAGAAACGTGAGGGGCAGAGGAGGGCTGGACCAAGTAAGGAGGGAATGTTGGAACAGGGAAAACTGGAGACACTTCTGCCATGGCCGCCACCCCCTTGGGAGAGTCGGGGAACGAGGCATCAGAGCTATAGATAAATAGATATTATTATGTATAGTGTGATAAGCTTTTCACCAAACAACTGGGGGTGATATATTGTAGTTTGAGAGAGGTAAGGTTGAGGGTGATATGGGCTTGGTTGGTTGAAGGATATGTAGGAAGACCTGAGGATGATCTTGCACACCCTAATCTGCACTTACTTGAGGCAGTACTTCTGTGTGGTAGTGAATAAAGAAAATCAAACGGGAGGTATAAGTCAGTGGAGGGAGTATAATTATAGAACATGTTTCCATAAGTTGTTGTTGGGCCGCAGAGACTAGATTGTTTTCAGCATGTGTAGTCTTTACAGTACTGTATATTGTTTTCTTGATGGCATTGTCCATGTGCAGCTTCCAGACAATAAAGGGCAAACATAATTTAGTTGTAAAGTATTCAGCAAATTATTCTTTTTCAATTCGTTGTCACTGAGTGTCTTCTCCAATGCTGAGTGACAGTTAAAGTCATTAGGCATGTAATTATATCATAATAAATACAGACTGGGTGCTGCTTCAAGATGTCAAGTTTCACCTCAATGCCAAATTTGATGTGTGAATTCAAGGTAACACCATTATTGCAAGGAAGGTATGATCTTAACACTGCAAAGAGACATGATCAAATTTGCAACAGTGCTGGTGGTGTCATGTTTAAAATCCTAAGCATGAGTATACTTAACATTTCCTTTGTGTCCTGCTTTGTTAAGGGTTGTGTATGAACTATCTCGACAGTTTTATCAAACTATAAAGTGTTGTTACTTTGATTGTAGGTTACCTTCTGGCTGAGTAGATCAGGTGGAAATCATACTCTCCTCCTAATCCTTGAGATTCTTGAGAATATGTATCGGTATTTAGTATTCACAGTTCAGTACTGTATTTCCATTTTTAATCATTGTGTATGTTTATAGTTTGGGATGTGTGCGTGGGAGTGTGGTGCAATAAGCAGGTGCTTATCCATCTTATCAATAATTTTAACTGTTTTATTCCAGCCACTGTTACTTGCATAATATGAAAGAGAGAGAGAGAGAGAGAGAGACTTCATTTCCACTTAATTAAAATCTTTTAGATCTCAAATTTCAAATAGACTAAAGTGTCTGTAATATGGTATGGAAGAGTTTGATAAACCATATCAGCCAGTGGGAATCCATTCATATGTTCAAATCCTGGGTGAAATGATTGTATAACTTTTATATCTCGGTTCTTGTGTTTGTCATTGTAATTATTCAATCTCTTGGTCTTTCATATTTACTTTTTCTTAGTAAGTGCCTAAGAGAGATGATGAAATTTGTCGTGGTGTATTTAATGCAGTCAGTCATCATGACTGAGATTAATGTTGTACTGTCATACCTTAACCTACAAGTCTGCAACTCGACAGATGAGTTTGAGACTTAGACAAGGTTTGTATACAAGATATATATGACTTAGGACTGTAAAATTAGTTGAAAGTTCCTCACAGCTTAGAACATGGCACAATAGTACTATGTGGCAGCACTGTTTGGAACTGATGTCTGATCTGTTCTGCATCTTGCAGGTGTTACACTAGTGATTGGGAAACATTAGTAGATATATTATACCCCACTGTCAGTTAACAGTTCAGTACTAAACAGTACAAATATTGTAGTTGGCAATAAGAGGGATATTTTGATTATCTTAAAGTGTGTCAGATATGCAACCTTATGCTAGTTTTACAGTTATTACTGAAGATACGGTAATTGATTACATAATCGACACTACCTGCATGTAAGTTTGGTACAATGCCGGACTAATGTTCTGTCCAGCATCCAGCCACAGGGCGTCAACCTACTGAACCACTTTAAGCTCGGACAACGAAGCACCAGATGGGCATCGGAATGATAAGGGAATCTGAAAAAGAATCTGGTGCTTCATTCTCCGAACCTGAGGTGGTTCAGAAAGCTGGAGCTCTGTGGCTAGCTGCTGGACAGAACATTAGTCTGGCACTGTACATAGAAGGCTAGAAGCCTGTTCCCTTTCCCATACTAAAAATACTGAGCTATAAGTATAGTATTGCACTTATGAGTCTATTTCTCAACCCGCAATTTACTACTAGCAATGTATAATAAGATAATGCATCCACAAAAATATGCCCTTGATTCCTCTTTTTCTCCCTCTTGATATGGTAATTTTGGTTAAAAAGAAAACGTTCTAGATGTAATACGCCATCGTACAGAGGAAAGTTTATCGTAGATGTATGCTAACAAAAAAAATGTTCACCCGATGGGTGTGTTAAAATCACCAAAGTGGTGAAAATGTATTGGTGTTTAGAGTGGCGATACATGTATTGGTGTTGGTGTTTAAAGTTGGCGGGTGTATATTGGTGAAGGTCACGTGGTGTATGTGTTACTGGTGGAGCCTCCTAGCGGCGCGGGGGAGTCACCCTGTCCAGTGTTGCCAGCTGCAGGGAAATGTCTCTGTTTTAGGGAATTTTGAAATCCACACAGGGAAATTATATAAAGAGTGTTCAAGAGTAAACAGGGAAATTTCTACCAGACGAAATACCGAAGAGACCGTCAATGTTCAAGAATAAACTGGGAATTTTTGAGGTAAATAGGGAAATTTTGATTGTAAAGCTGGGGAAATTTGGTGAAGGAGATCTGGCAACACTGAGCCTGCCACATGTGCACCGCGCCTTCACTCGCACACCTACCTATACTCCTCACAGATTATATCCACGTGTTGTCAACCTACCTGGCATTATTTCAACCCATCTTTACCAGTTATTATCACTTGTGTGTAGCGTTAACTGAAATCGATTAAAGGCGGGATCCGTACAGAAATATAGCTGTGGTGGGGAAGAAACAGCTGTGGCTGAGGAAAGCTACGTTTGTGAAAGTCTTGTTGGTGGCAAGGAGTCATGTGTTAGCATCATAACATATGGCCCTGCAGTGGAATCCTTATCTACCCACGATACCTTTACCCACTGCTAGCCTTGGTGGTGATATATTTGGGGCTAAGTAATGTTCCCGAACGGATATCCCAACGGGTACCCGCCGGCGGCCCCAGTGCCCAACAACGGCGGATACTTGTTCGTGAGTACCTTTCTTTAATTATAATACATCCTTCGCCATATTGTAAGTAGTTCTCTCGGTCTTATTATGTATGGATACCTTGTTGTGGGCGTCCATATCGTGTTTCTATTACTAGTTTACCTGACAAACCATTCCTCATTTTTATACATCCTTCGCCATTTTAATACACACTTAACGTTAGCCATATTGTAGGTAATTCTCTCTTAGCCTTATGTATACCATATTATGGGCGTCCATATCGTGTTTCTCATACTACTTTACCTGACATTAACCTTTCACTCTGGTCCGTCTGTTCTTATCACTCATGGCCACCTCGGCCACATTACGTGAGGTAGTCCATTGCTCACATACCTGAATATTTGTCGAGATATTGGTGTAGAAAGTGAAGTATTTTTAGTGTTGTGCAGCATTTTTTGCATGCATCCTTACCTAGTGCAATGGGAATGTAGAATTTTTATTATTGTATCTGAAATTATGCTTTCTTACATTCAAGGTCGTTTGTGTCTCATAGAAAAGCATAAGTATATACTCTTCAAAAATATATTAATACCCAGTTGCAAGTACAGTTGATATTTGTTACAAGCAAATCTAGGTATTCTAATTTTATGAAAAATGGCTCCTGAAGTGTATCACCATCTGTTATTATGAGACTGAAATTTCTACCACAGATCATTACGGTATAGTGTTAAGTTACTGGAGTACTATTTTATATATTAAACCAGATTAATTCAGGGTATGGCCATGTGTTTATTTAGGTTTGGTTCAACTTTGTGTATTATCTGCTGGTTCTGTTTACTAAGAGGGACATTTATTATTTTTTATTTATTTTTTTTTTAAATCAGCAATGTTTGGTAAAATTCTGGGAAATGCATATTTTTGTTGGAAAAGCATTCCACTGATTGAAATAGGCATGCAGCAGAGATTATATATAGTTGCTGGACTCTTGCCAAAATACTTAAGTCTAAGATCACTGATGAACCGTGACCCCTTTGTGACAACACATTGGAAATACTAGTGTAATACAGTTTAGAAGCAGATTTAAGGGGGGAGTTTTGCGTTGATAAATCTGGAGCAACTGAATCCACCTAACTATGCCAAGCAACAGAACACCATTATTTCTGCTCTTCTGGTCCTGTTTCCTAGCATACTTAGGAGGAATCAAGGCACTCCAATGTACCAAAAAAGAATTACTAGTACTGTACAGTATCAAAACCAAATAAATTGAGCACATGTTTAATTAACTGGGACAGAGGTCCCCGGTATGAAATTCTAGTGAAATATTAGACACTGACGTTTATTCACTCACTTGTATATCTTCATTAAAGTAATTTATTATAGATGATTATATGGGCAATACTGGACCCAAATGTAATGGTACTCCACTCTAAAATATTAGATTGCTTGCTACAGGCCATACATGACCAGGCAGGCCAGTATATATAATGTCATATGCAGCATTGCAAAGGAGAGTGTCAGGTGATGAGGGGAGTTGGTTGATTGGTTTGTTTACCGGACTTTAACCCGAAAGTCGGGAGATCAAGTTATCACCAAATGTAAAACATCCTTGCTTGTTCCATGACAGCTGCAGTATTTCAGATATGCCTTCACATCCCTCTTTTGTTGGGTGCCAATGTAGAAGTCATGACGTGTGTGGGTTAGTGTTGGCCTGGACCTCGGTAATGGGCTTCACGAAGCCTATGTCTAGTGTTGAAACGTGACAAAGAAAATTATAGCCATGTTCATAAAATAGTGCAGAGTATTTTATATTTCAATTGAGGCTACAGTGAATTCTTACAGTAACAATCCACCAATAGAAGTATGATATGGTTGATTAGTTTATTTTATGATAAGCTGCTGAAGAACCATACAAAATATCTTTTATCTTAATTGAATTAGTTTATAAAGATTGGACCATATACATTGTGTAATTATATTGTAATGTACAGTATTGTAGCCCGAGTCATGCTGAAGACTGAGTGACCAGCAGCAGCTAAAGTTGTTGGTAATCTTGTGATATTTGTTACCTGCATCCTGAAGATGGGAATATAGTCATAGTATGATAATCCATATGTCAGTCACAGTCAACATTTGTGGAAAACATCATCTTAATGGTATTTGGCAACTGGACATAGTGAAAAGTGGTAGGGGAGGTGGTGGTAGTAAAGGCAAGTCCAAAGAATGCTGAAGAGCATCACAACTCTTGTCACGTCTTGTGCTGTGCATACAGTAGAGACATGGAATCATATTAATAAAAATAGCCATGTGTGTGACTTGTTTTTGTCATGGGAAACTCGTATGTTGTACTACGGTACCTCACAACACAGTGAAAAGGGACCACTTTGCATCACCTTGCTGAAGACATTAGTAGTTTCCTAGCCTGGACATTGAACTTTGAACCGTATCTGATATGGTACATATTTAGCTACGTACTACTTTAGCCACACATTGGTTACAAAACAGTACAGTAGGTACCTTAGATGCAGTCTAGAAAATTACAAACGATAACAGGTAAAATTTTACGAGGATGAATAAGTCTTAGTGGTTCATAATCTTTGTGAAATAATATTGTTAGGAAGTGTTTTGATCATTTTAAGAGTTTGTGTGGGTGTAGGAGTGACCTTGCAATAGGCCAAATGAAGGTTGCCTCATGATACCTACTGTGTGGGCATTTGGTGCCAAGCTCCTTTTAACTTGCCCACTGCTGCCATAGTTTACTAGGCCATGTTTGCTCAACCTATATCCTATAAGAACAATTAGTCATAGGTATTAAAGCATGCTACAATATTTTGTTAAATTTTGGTGTTTTACTATTACCAGTTAAATATACCTAATTGTGATACTGAGGTTACCAATTGGACAGTGTCAGCAGCACTGTAGTACTATAATGATGGGACTGTTTTTATATTTTGGTGTTGGACTGATCAATGTGATTTAGTTTCAGCCAATGCCCCATCGTCCTCCATCATCGCATCCACAGGCTGGGCAGTTTCACCCTCCCCAGATACCCCAGTCTCATCCTCAGCATCCTTACACTGGGATGTATCCTCCTCAGGCTCAGCAGGGCAAACATGATGCCCCATCTACCCATATAACCTACCGGCAGCCACACGGTGGTTAGTATTTTTGTGTTGTTTACAGTGATTTAAACATTCATGAAGTAATGCAGAAGGTAATATAGTTCATAAGGTTTTGTGAGGATGGTGGAAGCTGATATATTGGTAATATGTTTGTGAGGATGGTGGGAACAGCTATATTGGTAAAATTATTCAAATTTTATACCAAGCACAAGTTAATGAACATTTAGTATCGTAACCTCTATTAGGATACCATCATGCAGTGCTGTTATAGATTTATGGTGAACACTTTTTTTTTTTTCCCAAGTTTTAATTTTATAAAATTAATACCGGTATAAATAATCAAGAGTAAAAATATACTTAACTGGTTTTGCCACATCCTTGATATGAATTTCTGAGATGGAAGGAAGCTTAAGAAATAAAGAGGGAAGTCTTTTAATCTGACAAATATGATACTCTGATTCTGTTTTGTTCCAGTTTATTACCCACCACCTATACAACAAGCTCCGATGAAGCAAGCACTAAACCAAGCACCGCAGAGAGAAAGAAAGACTCTGCCTATTGTAGATCCACATACTGGAAAGAATATTCTTGATGACATGAATAATGACAAGATGGACAAATCTCCAACACCACCTCAGTCATCAGAGTCCAGTGCACGGAATACGCCAGCTCCCGTGAGTTTATTATCCCCGCCTCCTTTTTTTCACAACCATCTTGATTTATGTTAGCATATGGGTAGGGATGAAATGAAAAAGCAATGTCAGGTCTACACTGTAACAGTATAACATTAATCCTCAAACTGACTAAGACAATGTTTTGTAGTAATATCCTTGTTGTCTAGACTTACTGTTTCTACTTTAATATCTCTGCCATGGGACAGTAGGCTGTTATGAGGCAGTGATTTGTGTGGCCCTGAAATTGTTGAAGTGGTCGGTGCGTCTCATGTGTTACACGTATTGTAATAATATTTATCGTACAGTAGTCTCGTACACTTAGCGTATTCCATCTTAGTAATTTTTACACTTTGGAATAGGCCACATTTTAGTGATTTTCCTTGGGGTTGATTGTTATTTTATATTTTGTGTATAGTCAACAGTCCGTTAATGCCTCCATAACCAGTAATTCATTTGGTTATCAGTTTTCATGGAGTACACCCTGAACATTTATCTAATTTCTCATAATGTAGTATGCTCTGTACTTCAGGATTGGGATATGTTGAGGACCATAATTCACTTTATGGTTCTCTCCAAGTGGCTGAGGACACGTGTGTCAAAACTTACGAAGGTTAATTTCATGGGGCGTAAATCATATGTTGGATTAAAGAAAATAGAAGAATGGAAGTTCTGGGTCATATTTAGATTGGTATGAAAATGACTAAAGAGTGTTATCAGGGTTTTTCAGTTAAGATCTTCTCTGCACATAGAATTTCAAAACTATGATTATATTTAACAGAAAAAATATAAGAGGCAATTGAACTAAGAAAAATCATAAAAAATATACAATCAGACATTAATGATTTGTACAGTTGTCCAATGTTCCACCTGGGCAACCCCGCTGCGAGAGGTGAGTAACGTTGCTGGCAACAAGTGTATATGTATGTTCGTAAAGATGTGCTCGACGAAAGTTCGGATCATCAACACACTTCTTTTGTTGTGAACCTCAGCTACAGCCTGAGTTCATTCAATAAATGGCGGGGTTATAACTTGACATTATAAACGGTATAAGTTACATTATTCATTTTTAGCCTATAAATATAGATATCGGTGTCTGACTGCTCTTTTAATATTTAGCCTGTCTTGGACTGTCTCTGTTAAACCAAACGAAATACCATTCTTGATCCGGGACACGATTAAATAAGGCAAATCCTTAATCAGTACAACACTAGACTATGGAAAGTCATGAATCTTAACAGAACTAGTTAATCGATTCCAAAATTCATTGTAGTATAACTCGTCAGACGGATATAAATTAAAACTAATAAAAAGAAATAGGATATGGAGGTCGAAAATGGTTCGTCGTGACAGCTTATCTTCAGTAACTTATCTTTTTATTTTCAGCTGACGGACTTGTATCGTAAATGTACCAGCTACGCAATTGTGTTGTCTGTTCTAAATGTTTTAAGTCTCACAAATTCTCACAGATGCTAGTCTGCATTTGTGAAACTTAGAATAGAGGTTGTAATTGCTGTTTGTAATTATTTTTAAGCAAGTATGACGATGAAGCCGTATTATTTTGTATATCATGGAGGAACCAGTGTGTGAGATCAAACCAGCTCGTTCGGCGCAGGTGTCATGTCTACAAAACGAGACCACCAGCTTTAAGAAAAAAAAATAGACTACAATGTTGTATGTTGTATAATTTATGAATATGTGATCATATTCATGCAGGTGGCTAAGACAATGGGAGAGTCATCTTACTCCTGAAACATTTATCTCCCAACCTAGACACAAATTAAGAAGTACAGTGTAGAAATTTTCAGCCAGACTGACGACCTCAGGTTTCATTGCCGTTATCACTTTATTTAATGAATATTACCCTTATAAACTAATAAAAAAAATCTGTAATAAACTCGAAACACTTTAATTCAATTCAGATGGTCATTGACAGAGACGGTTCATATTTCCAAAGTTGTCAAGCCACACCCAACTCCATATTACCCTGCCATCGATGGGATGAACTCGGGCTGTAGCTGAGGTTCACTTCAGAAGAAAAGTGTTGATCCGAACTTTTGCCGAGCATGAACACACAAACAAACATAAACACTGTTGCCATCACAGTTACCCACCTCTGGCAGCAGAGTGGCCCAGGTGGAACATTGGGCAACTGTACATAGACAGCTAGTGTAGACTAACAGCAGACAGTCTTGAAATAGGCCTTCACCAAGCAGTGAACTGACAATAGTAGATGATGATGGCACATTGCTTTGGGTTCTTGTCATAATTTTACATATATTTTTATTTTTGTTCATAAATGTTAGACATTAGCAATGTTATGGTTTACAATAGTAGGAACTGGGAATACCACCGTATTTGCAGTTGTGTGACACCTTAGGAGAGAGATCATGTTTCAACTGGTTCTTGAAATGTGCTGAGGGTACGATAAATGTTTTGCAAGTTTTTTGTTGTGATATAGGAAAGTTAGGAGTTGGTTTACTTCTTATGTATCTGATTATTTGATGATGATGATTTAATTGTATATATGTACTTTTATTTTATAGAGTGCAACCCCACCTAACAAGACTGAATTAATGGCAATTGCTGCTAAGTTTGCTGAAGAAGTGGCAAAAAAGGCTGCAGAAAAGGACACTGATATAGAAACAGAACATATAGTTAGGACTAATAAACAAAGTGTCTCTAGCTCTAGTACTGTTATTATTAGTGAAAGTAGAGAAAGTAAAGAAAAGATAAATAATAGTATAGCAAATAAAGCAGAGCCAGTGAGTAACAGTTTAGTGGAAAGTGGTATCGGAAAGGCAGTTCCTGAACCAGTGGAGGTGGTTAAACCTCAACCAAAGCAGCAGCCCGCACAGGATACACAGCAAATACAGTTGCCACAGTTTACTCAACAGATGCCACAGCTACAACCACAACCTATGCCACAAACAATACAGCAACCTAACCCAGTACAGCAGTTGCAGCAACAGCCATTGCAGCAGATACCACAACAGCAAATGCAGCCATCTTTGCAAACAATTGCACCACATGCTGTACACCATGTACCCCAGATACCTCCACAGCCCATGCAGCAACCAGCCCAACAGCCTCCACCACAACCATCACAAGCCCCTCAGCAGGCACCACAGAAGCAGAAATCCCCAGTTCCAGTTCCTCAGCAACCTCAACAGTCAGGTCCACAGCAGCAGCTCCAGCCTCAGCCAAATGTGCAAAAGCCACAACCAGTTCAGGCAGCTGCTCAGCTACCTTCACAACCAGTAGAGCTGCCAACTTCAGCTCAGGCATCTTTACCTCAACCCTCACAGCCACAGCAAATGCAGAAGCTTCCAGATAGCAAGCCTGAAGCACTTCTCAAGACGCCGGCACCACCTCAGCCTGATGTAAAAGAGAATCTAGTAAAGGAAACTCCAGTGAAACCAGAGCCACAGTTGCCTGCAAAACAGAGCAATGCAAAGCCAAGTGTACCTGCTCAACCAGTGAAGGAGAAGGAAATCACACCAGAACCACAGCAGCAGCAGCAGCAGCCACCATCGCAGCCGCAGCAGCAGCAGCCACCATCACAGCAGCAGCAGCAGCAGCAGCAGCCACCATCGCAGCAGCAGCAGCAGCAGCAACCATCACAGCAACAGCCGCAGCAGCAGCAATCTACACATGGTAAGCTTATTGTGGCTTTTATCACAAGCTGTTTTGAATATGCTTAAAGACTTGGTATACCATATTTACACCAACACAAGCTATTTATTTTTAAGAAATCATGGTTAAGTTGGGTTGCAATTTTAACTCTAATGTAAAGTGTTTTTGCTTTGTAATGGAACTGCAAATCGTTTGGAGAAATGTCGAGCCTCGGTTCTTACATGTTTTTACTATACCATGATGTCCTTGTATAGTACCAGGCATAAAAAAAAAAAAAAAAAAAAAAAAATATGAAAGTTAAGTTGAAATACGTGTTCATACCCTTAAAAATATCCATATGGAATTGAAGGGTACTACCGAATTTCATGGTGTGAACGCTGTGTTGAGCTAGATATTAAGTGGACAAGCTCTTTTTTTTAAATTGAAGGGCTACTGAAACCTCCAAATTATTCCTGGAAACAAATAACTAAATGTTGCTCAGCAGTGATATGTTTTTTAACATAGATTGTAGAAATTAATAGCCCTAGTGTACTGTATACTGTCAAGGCTTCTTCCCATAAGCAAACAATTGCAACCGTAATAGTTGAATAAAAGATGAGGAGGACATTAAGAGTATTTGTAATTTTTAGTCCTTACCTTTAAGGGGGAAGTACACTGTTGGTAAATCTGGAGCAAATTATTCCTCCAGACTATTCCAAGCAACAGAACACAATTATTTTTGTTCGTCTGGTCCTGTTTCCTGGCATACTTTGGAGGAATGAAGGCACTCCAATATAATAAAAGTGAATTACCCCTTAATATTAGTTCAAGTTTAAGAGTAATGGTTCCTGTCTTAAGTTTGGGTGCGGTGTATGGTACGATTGAAGCTTAAAAATCGCAATGCAGCCTTTATTATTGGTGGTTTGTAATGGTGTAAATTCGGTGTGTCAATTTCCGCAATTTTAATTTCATTCTTTTTACTATACGTGTATAAAATTAGTTTCAGAATTCTTTTTACATATTCTTCAGTGAGTAAGTACTTTGAGATAAATACTTCTTCAACTTCCCTGTTTGGCTGTGAAGTTGAGCATGCTATCATGATGTGGTTGGTTTAAGGTAAGTTGAATGACATTACTTCTTCAACCTGTGCTTCACTGCAGAAGGATGGTACTACTATTATAATTTGTTGGATTACTAGAGTACAGCATATAGGTATGTGAATTTTGTAGGTGGCATTAACCCCTAAAGACCGATTGGTGTTGATGGATGCACAAGACATCCTGTGCAAAGCACCCGATGGGCCTCGATCGAGCATGGGCTATATACAGCCTTGGCGATTGTACAATTGGAAAGGCCTGGGCTAGAAGTAGGGGATTGACTTTACTAAAGTAACATTGACTCTTGCATGCATGGGCTGGTGGATGGAGCTTACACGATACTCTCATACTCTAGCCACCCCTCCCCTCCCCTCCCCCACTGGCCCCTCTCTCGACACCTTGTGTGACTCCCTCCCTTTGTCCAGTCAAAGAGGAATGTATTTGGAGTGCACGAGTAGGTACGATGAGCCAAGTACACAACCACACGTGTATATATGCAAATATACCCTCTTGTATGCATGGGAATGTGTTTTGTGATATAATTCTGTGTTTTTAATGTATTTTTGATGTTTTTTGTCACTCCAGGTGAGTTCAGACATATATAATTACACTGAAATATGTATGTTTTGCCTTACAAACTACTAAATTGTGTACACTCATTTCTTGTGATGTGTTTGGGGGCAACCATTTTATTTTTTTGTGGAATTGACATCCTGCAATACGCAAACCAATGGACTCAGGAGTGTGTGGTTTTCAGATCCTGGTGTGTAAATTCAAGCTCTATAAATCTGAAATAGCAATATTTATGTATGTGATACTTCAAAAATCGGCCATCTATTGTGCCTGGGGGGGCAAAAAATTGAGATATACAGTATTTGCGGACTTAAAGGGTTAATGGATGGAAGACTGAAAAACTTTAAAATGACTGAAGATGTGAAACTTTGTGGGTGTAACATAACTGCTCTCGGTACTTCATTTTGCGACTTGTAAGATACTGCATTGTTGGATAATATGGATGTAAGTCCAGCACTGTACCAGTTATGGAATATAAGTAACCGAACTCAGTGTAGAAAATCCCCACTAATGTTACCATGTTTCCTCTATTGGATTAGATAAATTAGTGCAGTATTTATAAATAAGCTGTTCACTTTGTTTTGTAAATTCTTTCAATATGCGGAAAGCCAATGTCTTCATGTGTCGTTATAAAAGAAAACTAAGAAGGTGGAAAGCAAATAACAGTAATTGAGTGAGCTAAGCCTCTATAACCACTTAGCCGCGGGCCTTATCTACCGTGACTGCTCTGTCTTGTTGGCCTTTGTCCTGCACTCGCAGTCACTATGTAAACAACACATTTGACGGCTAATAGCTTGTAAAACCCTCACGCTCCAAAAATAAATGATGCAGGATATTGAAGTACAAACCTTCAGCTGTCTCCTGATGTACTTGTGAAGACGTACCAGCTCATAATGACCGCAACTCAAAATTCACTTTTACACTATTTACATGTCTAAGTATGTTTTCATACTGATTTCATTATAAAACATGTCAGAATCACATTTTTCAACACAACAATATGAAATATAATGTCTGTCTGTTTTACGTACATATATGGTAATTAGAGGAAAGAGGAGTGATGTAAATGTCCTCCTGGAGTCCCTTGGCTCTCAGACACAGGTTGCCAGCCTGAAACTAACTTGTTAGGGACCTTGCAAATTTAAAAACTGTGCTGTCAACTTATGTAGTCACCTGCGGTCCCCCACACTTGTTGGTGGTGTTGACTTATGTTGTCACCCGCAGTTAAGGATTAAACAGAAGTGGTATTGGCATAATTGGTTTCTACCTGGACCTGTGATTTCTTTGTTCACGCATCATTTGGGATGCGTCTGGATCTCGGCCAAAATTAGTAAAGATTAGGAGATAGAATGAGGATGTTAATTTTAAAACCTAGCTGAAACATCTGCTGAATGGTCAGATGACGAATAATGTTTCTGCATATCGCTACTTTCTCGAGAATACATGGTGGGTGGTGAAATTTGTTCAGCTCTAAGTACTGTGCAATAAAAGATTTAAAATGTGCACATACAGTATCTATATTTGTGTTGTTAAATAATTTAGGCCCAAGCAGCACAGTTAAGTAATGTGAAGAGGTGGCATTAGTAAAGGAAGTGTGATTGAACATCACCTTGAGAATGTCTTTAAAAAAAAATCATGGCAAAGTACTTTAGTGGAGGGACAATCATTTGTGAATATAAATTCTTGAGTGCACTGTTTTTTAATACTATATATTAAGAGTAATTTTTAGTACCACATTTCCTTATCCCTCCACATAATGAAATAATCTTTGGGAACAGGCATTACATACAAACGAATGAAAATTGTTACCGGTACTTTATTAAATATATTGGTGAAACCCTCTGATAATTCCCAGATGCAGTGAATCTAACATGAGTTGTCAAACTGGGATTTACAGTACTTTCTACTGGTAGGATATTTGATATAGTTACATCATCAGTACTGCATTTCTCTTATTTCGACGGGTGGGATCATACCTGAAAAAGTTGGGCCAATTGGTACTTGAACATTGTAACTTGGAGTATGTCACCTCGAAAATTTATATAGGATAGGTAATCAGACTGGTTTCAGTTCTTGCGTCATTAGTCATGTGATGAAAAATTATATCTGAGAGTTGACGTATAATAATTCATGTGATCAATTTTAAAATAATTATACGGTGCTTCATGATGTACCGTAGGAGAAAGGCTCGACTTGGGAATTTGACAGGTGTATTGGAAACATCTGCATTCCTAGCTTGACTCTAGTTCTGGGTCACTCCATACATAGCTTGTTTTTGTGTAAGACGCGTAGACCTGACCTCGGGGAGTAGACTAGTCCAGAGTGGGGTTGAAGTGAAGCCTTTGGAGTGGGTGGGTAGGTGGATAATTGGATCAACAACTGCCTTTCTACCACTATAGCTCGTCCTCTGTCACTGCCACCTCTACTGCTTTCCTTGCCCAATATACAGTCGTGGTCAATAATAATAATCCACATATGAGTAACTCAAACAATTTGTTGTCTAATGTTTTCACGTTCACATATGTTATTATTGTTTTAAGTAGTGTGTAGCTGCTTGTAGTAAATTAAAAGATGGTACTTTACCTATATATTGGAAAGTTTATCATCTAAGGAACAGAGGGAAGTTGTCAAACTTTTACGGAAGTTACTCCTATATGGATGATTATATTTGACCACGACTGTACATTATTCGTGTTCGTCCTTAAGAATATTAAGAGATGGTGTATATTTTTATGGTGAAATGGTAAACCCCGTCTTGGAGAATATTAAGCGATGTTATTTCTCTTTTTTTGTGTATGGTGAAATGGTAAACATTGGCAGCGCCGTGATAAGTTTGTAATGTGCCAATTGGAAAGTATCCGTGTGCAATTTGTAGCTAATGATACTCCGTTTGCAATTGTATAATTTGTCATTGGCCACCCGATGTTATAGTAAATTATCATGTGGAAGAAGGTATTTATGTCAGTACAGTACATTTAGTTATATTTCTGTCAGCTATTAGTAATAAGGTTCCTTGAATTTAATTTGAAAACTTGGAAGGGAAAGTGGTGGGTAAACTAGTTAAATAGAGAATGAGGCAACGAGACAGGCAGGCGTGAGGAGGCAGGCAGCAGGTTTGCCGGTGTGGGGGCCCTGGGGGGTCCTGTCTGGTGGGTGGTGAGGGAGGTAGGAAGGTATGGTGCTGGGGTCGGGGACGGATGGTAGAGCCGGGCAGACGGTCGTAAGCCGTGAGCCATTCTACATTCCAACCCAGTGGTGGAGGGGCCGGCCGGCTTCTGTTAGTTAAGGTTCACAGCTGGTGTTTCTCGTGTGCCTCCTTACAGCTGTTTCTCCGCTCTTACTTGTGTGTGACTGAAAAGTACAATACTGAAATGGGGCTTCTGAAATTAGGGCCCCCAGATACTTATGGTTACATCATCAGCAGCAGCTGGTTTAAAGTATTCAGGAATATAGTAGAGACGATTTGGTGCCTCCAAACTTGTGTAGTGGAAGTATTACACGTCTGAGGATGTGACCCTACTAAAAATGACTCGTGAGTATTTTCATTCTTTTTAACCAGAAAATTGTTTGAGGATTTAAGTTTTAGAACATACCCATTTTTGTAAGTGATGTGGCTCATTTTTACCGTGAACATAAACTGGAATTTCAATGCTGTGATCAACGCATACCTTGCGAAAATAAGAAGGGGGGAATCTATTGAGGTTGTAAGAGAAAGTTGGTGCGGCTTGGACCTGTACCGTTAGTTCCCGGATGTTGCAATAGTTGCCAGCTTAGGCATCGATGCACACCGCCCCCGCGGGTACACCTGCCTGGCAGGGACAGTATTATGATGGATCTTGTATCAGTTGCTATAGAAATTCACGCGAGTGCTAATTTACAACTTAATATTGTGGTAAACTCTAGATTCCGGGCATCTGCGGAATTTCCCATATGAGTGGTGCGAAAGTTTGACCTGTTACAGTAAACACTAAACAGCTGTGTAATTGTATGAATAAGCAGATGTTCAGTATTTACCTTGTATGGTACACCCATACGGTTTAATATTTTTCTTGAAAAACACTTTGTAGCAAAGTCTAGCGAATTACACTTTTTTTTTAAATATATATATATATACTGTATAATGTGTGTGTGTATTTCTGGCAATTCTAAAACACACTTGTCATTTCTAGTTAATTGGAAATGAGATGCTAAGTAATTAATGGTTTATGGCCAATCAAACTATGAAACCCGATTTAGGGCAACCTTCCGGCCCAAATCATGCCTCCTTCGGGATTGGCTTGTGCAAAGATTTGGAACATGAATAACCATTCAACAGTAGGTAATATATTTTGAAATCGATGGAATTGCTGTAGGATTAAATTAATTGATACGACATATTTCAAGTTTTTCTATTTTAGGGAGTCTTACAGTAATCTAGTGCCCGTCTCCTTTACTTAAAGTATCCTAATTTAATGCACATAATTTAGTATGTTACCTTATTCTGTAGATATAATATTTGTTGAAATCTTATTCTATAGAGTTATGATTGTAGAAAACTCGAATTGCATTTTTTTTTAAATCATTCTGAAACTTGACATTTATAGAATTTCTCTTGCACCACACGTTAGATCAGTATAATTATAACCTTGGGCGTGTTAATCAGAAACTATACTATTTTCGCAGCTGATTATCCATAGTCGATGTTACACCTGTATAAAATTGATCTTGCTAGCTACCCTTGATAAAATAATAATAACTGCAAAGACAATATTTTCAATTATCATATTTACATAACAATCACAGCTTTTGTTGAAAGTTTTGCTATTGCAGCTTTACATTGACACTTTACCTTACCGACATTACGGCGCAGATGCCACATTTACGAATATGTGTTATACGCGGATGTAAATAGTCAAGTTTACATTAGTTTCTTAAGAGCAATAGATGGTGGCGACCTAACAAACAATGACATCATAGATAATGATTATGGTGTCTATCAAACCACCGGAAAAGTTTCTCCGGTACCATAGCTGTGTGGTTTTCTTTGTGACAATCTAGTTATATTGCCGGTTATAGAATATTGGCTGGCGTCCAGTTATGACGAATACCATTGTTGGCTATTGCTATTAATAGCATAGTGACAACGCTTGCCAGTAACCAACCTCTGCCTCTTCGTGAAGTGGGTCACATTTTGTTTCACAGAAATGAAAATAATAATTAACATGCGTAATTGAGAAAGGTAATCCACTATCTTGTTAATTAGATTATGCACAACAATGAAACCTATAATTTTGTTGACTACTTAAATAATTTTGGAAGGGCTATCATATTTGCAGCTATTATATAGCAACCTGACCATCCATCCCTTGTGTCATAAATAATGCATCTTGTTTAGCAAATCATTGATATATGGAGAACCAGTGTTCAGTTCATTATTTTTATAGTTTCTTGCTATTGGGGGTATGTATTGATTGGTTCCAGATTTATGAGCTACCTTTAACCTATATTTCTGACGTAACCCTTTCGTAATCTTGTAAGATAAGATATATATATAGGTCTGGTAGCTGCTCCCCGTTACTTTCACGGCCAACTGCCAATCAGCTATGAGATTCTATTATGATTCCCGGTTAATAAAATATGGGAATGTGGAAAGAAATCTTTAATTGTCTCTATGACAATTTATTATCACAAGAGCAGTCGACAGTGGCCTGTAGAATTTAATAACGTTGTATTGCGAGGTATATATAGAATTGGTAATGCATTAATCTTAATTAAATTTTAAAGTTTTGAATGCAGCATGTCATAGAAGCTATCTGGGTTGGGAAGGAAATGCAGGTGCTGTACTCTAACGGCTTTTATTTGAAGCTAGGCAAAAGTTACAGTAAAGCGAATTATCTAAATTACTTTCTTTGGCAGTTGTATACTGATACATGATTGTTATTTTGTAAGTGTACTGGTATTATGACGAAAATAGATAGCTTTAGCTAACGGCAGTTTAGTTTTCTTGGCTACCCAGAGATATCGTACATCTGACAGACGGGGGATTATCAGTTGGGCGTTAAAGTTACGTACGTTCTGCACATTTCTGTACCAGAATATTTAATCTATTTCTAATACTTTAATATGATTGAAACCGAACTGTGATTATATTAATGTATGCAAACAGTAAGTGTCAGTTGTTAGTGAAGGAGGATGGGGGTTGTAGTGGTGGTGGTAACTTGTAAGGTATGCGGGCACCGGCAGCAGCGAGCACCCACTCGCTTCCACACGCACCACATCATCATGGATGTACGATACACATTCCTCCACATTCTACACCTACCAGTTATTGAAAGCTTTAGAGTGTAATTGGTGTTACTTCAAGGATATATATATATCTGGCATTGGATACATTTGTCTTAAATAGTGTTTATATATCAAAGTTAGTTGAGTAGTTGGCGGTGCTGTACGACATTAGACCCAAACCTAACACTGTTGCCACCCTGAACTTACATAGGTCTGGACTCTGAAACAGTCGTAGTCGTACCTCAGTTTCTGCGTTGCACTTAAGTTATAGTGTGGATTGAAACGATACGTGATATATTTGTATGTTAAGTTGTTGTACAGGGCAGTGCTACAACAACGCAATGATAGCCATCTCCGCGAGTCTTTTATTTTGTTGGAAGTGATTTAGTGATGGCAGTGTGACGGTGGTGGGCCAATAATGGTGTCGTGGGTTGTGGTAAAACTAGATAACAATTGGTTGGGCGTGGTTGTGGCAGTGTTTTAGTTGGAGCGATGGTTCATATTATAACACGGGCTTCAATAATAGCAAGTTAACATTAGCTAGAGGGAATAGGTGGAACTCCGTAGGCGTGTATAGTGGTGGTGGATGACTAGTGCGCCATGTGGAAGCCTCGGCTCCGTGGTGTTCGGCCCACATGTGACTTGACCTGACCCTAAGTATGGAAAGGGAGTGGACACAGACTGGGCCCGCAGATGGGTCGAACTCGAGAAAAAAGTATAATACTAGAACAATACATAGGTCAGACCAACATAGTGGTGGATTGAGTCGAGAGTCGAGTAGACACAGGTATCAAGGAAGGAGGAGTAAGGACCGCCACGGTAGGTGTAAATCATGGCTAATTCAAAAATATTATCATTGACACACACGGTTATGACCATAGTATCAGTAATATTTTCGTGATTCAGCATAAAAACATTTTAGGTTTCCAGTGCAGTTTTGGGGATATTAATTAGTTAACTGTTAGGTCAGTACCGTCAGCTAACTTTCTCCATGTTTAAAAAAGAAAAGAAAATGCAACTTCAGACCTGAGGACTCAGTCATGATGATACCATTGTGAATGAATTTAACTTAGTTTGTACAGTACATGCACCTTCCAAGTTATAAAACAGACTTAGTGTTCACTTACTTTATGCATTTGTTTGCTTTTTATACTGTATTGTTATTCAATTTTCTAATAGCACATGTTTAATGACATTTCTCTATTTGGATTAATTTACAGTGACTTTTTTAGCCAGTCATTTCACAGCTGTATTGGGACATTATTGCATTTTGATAGATTTTCTTGCTCTGCCATCCTTCATTCACCTCATGCCCATAGCATCTTGGCCACCTTGTATTTTCATTGACAATAATTGATGTAAATATGGATCAACTACTGTACTAGTTAGGACCTAACTGCTATTTTCAATATTTTGTTTGCCAGAAGTAGAGTAAATTATGAAATACTGTAGAGGTGCATAGTTTCACTGACATTTTTGGAATCACTGGACAGAGCCTTCATCACGCCAGTTACCGTGGCCCAGGTTAACTGCTACTCACACACACATCACAACTTTCGAACTGGTACCCAGCCACAGAGGGAGGGAAGTGAGAGTAATTCCCAAATACTACAGCTGTTATGGTACCAGCGAGGGTATTTTGCGACATTCGGTGGCCTTACAGTTAGTGCCTGAAACTTAAATCGGAACAGTAAATATTCTCAGGCCCTCACCTGAGATGAATCGATCTCCCGACCTGTAGGTTACGAGTCCAGAACACTAACCACTCTGCCACCTCCCCTTAATTTTTTGGAGTACACTGTAGCTTTTTTCCTCACCAAGGCTAAATGAAAGAACTGTTGTGGATGTAAAAACCTTAGGGGTGTGGAGGCTGAGACTTTGGGAGCAAAGAGGATTCATTTTATTGGATATTGTCCCTTTTTCTGCTGATGTTTTTTTTCCCCACTCCCCTGGGTGCTGACGATGAGGGTTGGAGTCTGTTGTAGAGCCATTAGTTTTGGGGTGGAATCAGTACCCCTATATTAGTAAGATTAGGTAATAATTATGCTTAGGGTACAGTACCTCTGATTTCAGATTAGTATGTACTCCAGTCTGGGTAATAAAGAATACTATTTTAACTGAATGGATTGTATCCCCTAAAAATGTTTGGTATGAAACCTACACGTAAACTCGTCCAGTACCAATGTTTTTTATTAAATTCCGAACTTAAGTGCAGTCACATTATTTAGCTCCTTGTAGTTAATATATTATATACTTTTAGTTTAGTAAACTTTCATTAGACATTACACTACCATTTGCCTGAATTGACATTCCTGACTTAGAATTGTGATTTCTGGCCTGCATATAAACATTGCAGTTATTTTAGAAGTAAGGAGGGAGAGTATTTTTCAGATTAGGATAGTCTGTTGTGAAGTGAATGGTACCAGAATTGAAAACTATGGTGTTGCATATGAATATATTTAATAGGGTATGATTAGCACAAGTGAAAACCTCTGTAAAGAGACAGTTAAATGCTGGACAAGTGGTTGAATGGTGTTGGTAGTGGTGTTGGAGGAGATGGTGTCCAGAAATATCTGGTGGCCACAGCACCCCTCCAGCTGACACACTGCCAAGTGTCTGCTGCTGCCCCCAACCCAACGTACCACATGTTCCACTCTAATAGTCACACCAGTCAGTGTACTCAGTAGTAGTACCACATACCAGCTTTATTCATCAATAATTCTTTTAAGTAGTTAAGGATTGAAATATTGATCCATTATAGTCCGAGGTACTGTACAGTACCATATTTGTGTTTGTAAAAGTGAGATAGCACAGGAAAACGACATATGCCAAAGTTAATTGAGTTCAGTGACATTTTCTCTTTAACTGCAGGAGTATCATTTGGATGGTATTACACATCATTAATGATTGTTCTAACAGTCCAAAACACTGGAATCACTCTGTATCGACCATAATGTATTAGGACCTCTATAGGCTATTTGACTATCCACCATACTAAGTTGGTAAAGTAGAGATGATATCAAGCCTGGAATAAATGTTCCAGGGTGCAATTAGCATCGTTTGTTCTATGGACGGGTTGAACAAATTGTTGCCACAGCTAGCCAGTGATACAATTGGGTAGCCCATGAATAACTATTATCTGTTGCTGGGTCCATTCAGCCTGCTAGTAAATATGTAGTAAGTTATTAATGCAAATATTGGTAAATAAAGTTTTGAGGTATGGTGCTCACATAAACACTTGCCCACTGAAACATGACTTATGTACACATCTATAGGCTAGCAGGCTGGCCCTACAAATACTGTAAACCCTTGTTAATTTGGATCAATTGGGGGGAGACCCTTGTCAAATTATCAGAGATATCCGAGGGCTTAAATTTGATGCATATGACCGCATGCACACCCGCCCTCAAAACTACATGTGCTTTCACTCATATCTGTGGTTCCATACACAGCTGCGCACATACAAAAACACGACAATTAAAAAAATATATATAATACTGCAGAAATATATCTTCTTATCATCTAATGTATATTAACATGAAATAAAGTATTGTGGTGTAATGGTAGATGAGGAAGTATAGGAATCAAAGCTGTTATCGGTCAGTTTCAGTCACGGCGTACTTGTTGCCACACCAACTCTATTGTTCCTGCGATTATTGTGATATTTTTATGCTTGCTTCTCGTACAGTAATCTCCTCTGGCGCTGAAGAGAAAGCGTACAAGTGATATTAGTAGTGATGAAAAGAAAAAGATCATCACATTACTTAAAAAAGTCAATAATGTTAAGAGAAAGGAGAAAAGGTGGCAACAATTGGCCATGCTTTAGGATTGATCCAAACAACTATAGCCACCATTGTTATAGACAAAGAGCGTATCTTATCTCACGTTACCCCGTAGGGGGGTATTGCCTGCATTGGTGATGTGGGCAATACTTTAAGGGTTTTGGCGCCCCTTCAGCCCCAGCCACTAGCTTTTAGTTCTTCAACTGTCCCTGTTTTCTTTCTATTTTTTTCAGGCAGTAAAGTTAATTAAAATTCAAAACATTGAGTTTCTTATACATACCTGTTACGGTAAAAGCATATTTTTTTTATGGTCAGTTGACATTGGATATAAATGTATGGTATAGAGATGGTAATTTGAGTTTTGTAGAAAAATAACTTGTCACTTCTAAGGCTGTATGCCTTTGTGACGATGCATTCGGAACATTCCCACGTTAGTCGGATATACATCCGAGGGCTTACTGTATGTAAACAAAATAAAATTTTGTAACTACAGTAGTCTCTCCAATTTTGCGACAATTTTGGGGACACTTGGGTTCGCAAGATACGAATTAGCAAAATTGGAACAATTAACCTTATGGGGAATATTAAATATGATGGACATCTCATCGCCAATGGCTGATTTTTCGTGATTTTAGTAATTTTTTGCCATAATTACAGTCCTCCCCCCAAGTATGTATGAAGCAAGCTAGAGTGTAGTGAGTGGGCATGATGGTTGACAAGTTCAGTTATCACCAATAATCCAGGAGTTTCTACTCGTACAAACACATTTCCTTAGTTTATATTCATTATTCTTTGTCACTTTCTCTTACAATCACTTGCACTTTTCACCATATCAAATGTCTGTACCGGGATATGTGCAAAAAGTATGAAAAATGTACGTTTTGAGAAGTCATTCACTATAAAGGAGTTAGGCTTATCACGAGTGTAACGAGGGAGTGGGAGGGTGAAAATTTGTTCATTATAAAGGTGTCGGCTTACCATGAGTGTATTAAGCTAGGGTGAGTGTGAAAAGTTATTCACTATAAAGGTGGTTAGGCATATCACGAGTGTAACAAGCAAATGAGAGGGTGATATGTAGTGGGGTGGTTAGTTCAGTTAACACCAAAACTCATTGAAGGCCTCCACACTGCCTGACGTCATGACCCTACCACCCCTCCCCCCCTAAAACTAGTGTGGAAACCTCCACTTTCTTGCGGCTCGACCCGCAAAACTCAAACTATTTCGCAAATTTAGGTTATTGTATTTTCTGCATTATTTAGGGTCTCAAGCAAAATTGGAGGGACTACTGTACGTCTCTTGCAAGTGGCTCCTATGCCAACTCAAAAATGCAGATGCAAACTTGTCTTTTAAAATCAGTCACAAATAATTTTCAGTAACCCATCCATTAGGTTTTATTTTATTTTTATTTATATATATATATATATATATATATGCCATTCAGTATTACAGAAAGTTTTAAACTTCATATCGGCTATCATTAACCAAAATAGAATGGGAAAAAAAAAATATATAATTTTTTTCCATTCTATTCTGGTTAACGATAGCTGATATGAAGTTTAAAACTTTCTGTAGTACTGAATGGCATATATATATTTGCATTTGCAGAAGTAATGTCAGAAATTTTTATCCAGTTTTATAATGATATCCATATTTTAATACTAAACATTGATTTTTTAATTGTTCTCCAGGCAAGCGCGGGAAGGCAGTGCCCCGTGAGGAGACTACCCCAGCTCGTGATACTGTGGATGATTCCACAGCTCAACCTCCTCCACAGTCATTACTTCAGTCACAGCAGCCACCCAAGGCAACAACCCCACCTGCGGCTTCTCAACCAGCTGCCAACAAAATTGCTGCCCCAGTTCAGAATGCAAAGGAAAAGCCTAAGAAAGAAAAAACCCCTGACCCCCCTCCGGCTCCCCTGTTGCAGACACCTGCTCCACGTAAAACTTCACCACCGCCATCACAACCACTGCTGCCATCCCCAGTAGCAAAGGAACCCTCGCCACAGCCTGCCCCATCACCAACTCTCCCGCAAGAACAGAAGCCAGATGGACCAGAGAAGGAGAGCGAGGTGAATAATGTTGAATGTGGGGTTAACAATGTCCACGAAGAAGAAGAGGAAGAAAAGAAGGATGAGTCTCAACTCAAGTATACATACAAGGACGGTGAGTATCCTTGACCAATTTGTAATTTTATGCTTACCAACTAAATTTTTGGGGTTTTATTGGGACAGGCAAGCAAAGTTGGCAAACTAAATTTTGTATTACACTGATCAGAAATATACAACCAAAGGAAAATTAGTTATAGGTGATAATATGGTACAGTATGTTTAAAATGTAGGTGGAATATAGGCTGTGTATGGATAGTAAATTTATCCTTATATTTCAGACCAGTGGAGCCCAGTTAATCCAGATGGTAAACGGCAGTATGATAGGAGGTTTCTTCTTGAACTCCGGAATAGTCCCCTTTCGCTCAAAAAACCAGAATCCCTGCCAAATCTTGAAATTGTTCGAGATGGACCAGGAAAGGTATGCGTCATTTCTGTAGCCTGATATGCATGCAAGTTAAAATGTTAAGAACTATACCTTGGATAGTGTTTGATTTAAAAGCCTAGCGAGCATAAGTTGATTTGGATTTTATTCAAGCATAGGTTAAGATAATTTAGACTGTTTATCAGTGGGATTCATCTCTTCTATCTGCACAATATTACTTACCTTAAACTCCTAATTACTCTTCATGTACAAACTTCTGGCATTAGTTTTCTAACAAAATTACAGTAGGTCTGTTGAAAGACAGTTGCTAGGTCTCTTTTGGTAATATTGTAATTAAATTATTGTAAGTTACATGGATTTGATTTTGCGGAGGGACTTGTGTTAGTGTGTCTTGCTCAATTTTTATTTTACACCAAGTTTTGGGGTAGTTTATAATCCAAGTAAATTTGGCATTATGTATGACACTTAAAGTATTGGTTAACTGTAATTATTTACATGTATATATCTTTTTTCTCCCAGCCAAAGGCTTTTGATCCCCGTGGTCCCATGTTACATGTTGGAGGTGGGCCTGATTTTACTCCTGATTATGTCAAATCTGCTATGGGAAATAAGGTAAGTTCAAGATATGCCATCAATTGTGTGTATTCGTGTATTGTAGTCTTTTGGTGGGAAATACTACGAAAGGCTATTGCTAAAGATGAATCCAATTAACCATTGGTCAGTTTTAAAATTGAAAAATTCTTAAGTCAATGATTACACCATATGAATCTTGTAAAGTCTGTTTCCTTGGTTTATACAATTGAAATTGTAAATGTTATGGATTGTAATACGGGACCCAATGAAATGACGAATTCTCATGTGACCATTGTTAGCAGTTTTCGGAATATGCATGAAATACAGTAAAGTTTCCTGTACTTCAGCAACCAAGAATGGTTGGTCGTAACAGTCAGCAGCGGAGGGATGCAGGAGGTCCAGTGTCAAGAGGTGGCGGTGGTCGAGGACCCAAGGTTATAAGTATCCCACTCTCTACTGGCCGTGATGCAAAGCTGAAGACAACGGAAAATGCCTGGAAACCATCACCTAAGGAAAAGAAAACTGTTGATTCAAAGGCTGAGACAGATGAGGTAAGATAACTAGTATATTTTTAGTTAATTGGTTGTAATACGTTTCTTGTTTCATATATTCAATCATAATAGTAAAAAAAAAAAATCAATTGCCAAGATTGTGCTTTTTGTTAGGTTTTCATGGGTATATGGTTATGTACTTTCATATCTTATTAATTTTCATCATAGAGAAAAGGGAAAACCTGCTTGCCAATTATTCAGACCAGTTTTGATAACCATTGAATATATAATAGTGCAGCTGAAGCAACCAGATTCTTGTGTAGAAACTGACTAATTCAATTATAGGAGGGGTTACCAACCAGTGGATTGCCAGGCTTCATGTGAAGCCTTGGGAGAACTTTATAGCCTATGAGTAAACATTTTTCAAACCCAACCTAAATAAAAATGGCATTTCATGGAGAGATTTGCTCTTAAAGATTCCTACCACAAATTCCAAAGTTCACAGCTCAAATGTGACCCCAGTCATCCCACTATCTAGGTCGAAGAGATGATGAGCTTGGTTTAGCTTATAGTCACTAAATAGTTGCCAAAATTTTGTAATGTGCAGTACCTTCATAGTAGTACTATTTATAAATAATTATTCTTATTTTTCTTTCCTCAGGTAGTGAAGTTAATGCGAGGTATCCTTAACAAGCTTACGCCAGAGAAATTTGATAAGCTGGTTGGTTCTGTGAAAGTTTTGCCTATAGATACTACTGAGAGGCTTTCTGCAGTCATAGATTTGATTTTTGAAAAGGTAAGTGTGCAGATTGTTACATAGCAAATTAGCAACTGTTGAAGCCATAGAGCTATAGTTTGTTTTGTGTGATAGAATGCTAAAGATGGGGCAGGTTCACTGAATAGCGTGATGGGAGTATTTTGCGATGCCTACTGTATAGCGAAAATGGAAGGGAATTGATAAAAAATGTAATGAAAGGAAACTCAAATTTACAGCATAAAGAGGAGTTATTCCTCCCCAAATTATCAATGCAAAATGTGAATTAAACATTTTGGACAACAGTAACTGTCTCAATAATATCAGTGTCATACAGTTGTTGTTCGAATGTTTTTTGGTAAACATTGGATTCCCCAGTGCACCGATATTAATGGACTTTATGTATGGGCACGTGTATATGAATTGAGGGAAGCAATTAAGTTGTTTATGTTTAAAAGGTTGCTTTTATATTATGATCTTGCTGTGTTTTCAGTGCAGCTACATACAAACTGACTGGAATTTTTTCTTATGCAGGCCGTGGAAGAACAGAGCTTCTCATCTACATATGCCAAGATGTGTCAAGTTTTGTCACTGATGTCTGTGCAAGGAAATGGAAATGAATCCAGCAATTCTGGGAAATCTGAAGTTAAATTTAGGAATCTTATTATCAACAAGTGTCAGAAAGAATTTGAGAAGGACAACACTGAAGACTTCAGAACTGAAGGCATGAAAGAAGTTGAAGCATGCAAAGATGTAAGTAATTGTATAAATAAATATTTTTGCTGTGAAGTTTTCCTTTTGTTCTCGTATATTATTGAGAAATTAATGACGTATAGCTTGATTATTAGAGAATATTCAGTCATTAGATTTTAATGCGTTAAGGTATCTGGGTGTAATATAACTATATGGATGTACTTTAAACTTACTTGGATATGATTAATGGCCTTTTAAATTTTTGTAGTTAAAGTATTATCAAGATACCTGGATTATTCAGTAATTTTCACCAGTTATATTAAATTTTTGTTGTTTCCTGTATTCTTAAAGTTGACTGATAAGTGTCATCCTTCTCTGCTAATCTAGCTATATTGAAATATATTTTCCACTGGGTCTGTTCAAGAATGATCTCTCTTATATGCTTTTTTCATTGGCAGCCTCAGAAGAAGATTGAACTATTAGCTAAGCTAGATTATGAGGAGACCAAAATGAGAAAACGGTCTGTGGGCAACATAAGGTTTATTGGAGAGCTTTATAAGCTGCGAATGCTGACGTCTCCAATCATGATGCGCATCATTGGAACACTTCTGGAGAGAGGAGATGAAGAATCGCTGGAATGTCTATGCAAGCTGCTCACTACAATTGGACAAATCCTTGAGATTCATTGTGGAACACAAGCAAAGGCAATGGTAGGTAATCTTGTTTACGGTACAGTGTACTCTATTATTTCAAGTATTGTTCAGATGGGCGTTACTTGTCGGGGTATACATTCTTTAGTTTCATGTACATTGCTGGTTATTGGTCAGTATTTTTTAATGAATTTGCATAATGTACTAATTTTCAGTAAAATGTAGTTTTGTTTGAAAATTACTGAAATCACTGAAACTTTTCTCAATTTAGGTAAATAACTTTGTTTATCCATTAACAGAGTGATCTGGACAAGTACTTCAAGACTATGGAAAAGATTGTGGGCGAGAGGCGGACTACAAGCCGTGTAAGGTTTCTTCTGATAGATGTATTCGATTTGCGGCAAAATCATTGGGTTCCCCGTAGGGAAGACAACAAGCCAAAGACTAAGGCTCAGGTTCAAGAGGTTTGTATAATATTCAAGTTTATATTTAGCTTCACTCAAATCTGTAATAAAGCAATGTAGACCTCTCGTAGATGATGTATATTTTAGTATTCTTATTGACTGATAATGTGTGCCAGTATGGATATAAAGATATTATTTTGTTTACAGGAAGTGAAGAGGGAAGAGGTAGAGCAACAGATTGCGTTGGCAACGAATTCTAATCGTAGAGATGATCGAGACCGTGACAGAGACCGAGACCGCAGAAGAAGTAGAGATCACCGTGGTCCTCAGTCAGGTGATGATGGTTGGAACATGGTTGCCAACACCAAAGGAAGAACTTCATTTGATTCTGCACGATTGAAGAATACCTTCAATAGGGTGAGTCTCGCATTTCACTCGTCAAGTTGTATTATGCTCTATACCCCTAGTACAAGTGTTATTTATCCAATAGGTTCCAATTTGTTTATGACTAGGGTCTCCAAAACTTTTTTTCCAATGATACTATTTGTAATTCTGAAAGATTGGAATGCTGGTATGTATTTTTAATTTGTTGGGTGATGTAAATTGGATGAAAGGATGTTGGACTACTCTGTGAAGAAGAGACTTGAAGATGATGATCACAACCCTGCCTTGATACCTACATAGCTAACATTATACATGCTTTTTCCTCCTAAACCTAGGAATTCTATTAAACATATTCTCATTATTTTTTCAGCCTGGCACAGGTGATAAGGAAGTCACATTACGAGGCACTGGATTCTCCAGTTGGGCTCGAGGCAGTTCTGGTGGTGGCCTCAAAGATCATGATGAAGGGAAGCAACAAGAGAGTAATAGGTTTAATGTCTTAATGGATAGCAGCGGGGGAAGTGCCTTACCTGTAGATAATCGGAGAGCTGCCAACACCATTGGGTGAGTAAAAATTTTTTCATTAGATGAAGTACAGTGTCATGATTTAGAGTGGTTGTGACAGCAAGAGATGTATAAGGAGTGTGGGTCTGCTGATGAATACGGGACAGTGTTGCCCACAGGGATTGTGAGAGGGCTCAGATTCATGTATGTAAAGCAAAATTTGCAGGAGTAAGGGTGGTGGTATTAAACTTTCTCTTCGACGATAGTACTCTTTGTCGTGACATTCACATTGCAAAATAATGAGAACTTAGTGATGAAGAGAAGTTTTTGTCGAAGATAAAATTTAATATCACCAGCCCAAAATACTATTATTCATGCCTGCGCAAACTAGATGACTGCAATCATTTAATATTGCCCCACTAGCAAGATGATTGAGCAGTAACCACACATTATCATGCATCACTACAAGCGTGTGATTGACGAAAAGCTTGTTGGATATGGTTCAGTCATTTGCTCAAACCATCAATCACACCCACACACGACGGTTATGCCTGCACAACCACCCAGTTTGAGCAGGCATTATTGATAGTCTATGGAGGACTTAAGAGTTGTGCTTGTGTATAAACTTTGTAAGGATTGATACATTGTGTTGTCTGGAGTGAATTAAAATGGAAAAAGATTTATTGAATAGGGTTACTGTTTCTAATTTGCAGTATAAATCATGTGGTATTGCCAAGGAAGTTTGATTAAAGATTGTATAATTATTGTAACACAGATTTAGAATACGATCATAACTGTGCTTTTTGTTTTGTTGCAGTGGACCCCGGTTGGCTCCTGGTGGTGGTCCTACACGACAGGGTGGCTTTGGCAGCAAGAGCATGCCGCCACCATCAAATGACAAAGAGAGTGCCATCTCTGCAGTCAAGAAATTTGTTGCCACAGGTAAGTTATTAAAGAATTTATTGAGATTTCTGCAGGACATGGGGTTTGTGTGATGGTTGAGAGGGAGAAATTACCTAAACTCTATTTTGTTCAATCTGAGCCCATTTTTCACCTTGCTTGCATAATCATCTGCTGATGAACTGTTTGTTGAGTTACTCCATCATTCTTGCTGTATTCTTTATGGAATACACTACTTAAAGTGATATTTTTTTCCAGATCGCAGCAAGTCTTCTAGTCGTCCTGAGTCCAGAGACAATTCTGTACCAAGGGAATCGGAGGCACTTAAAGTTCATCCTCCTATGGACTCTGATACAGCAGAAAAGCTCACAGTCGCCATCATCGAAGAGTACACACATAATTGTGACCCTGATGTTAGTTTCAATTTGTATTACTTGTGGGTAAAATGTTATTTAATGCAATTGGTATTGCTGTTGACAGATAATTGTTTTATGCTTTGTATTATTTATACATTTTTTTTTCATTTCAGGAAGCCAAGCTGTGTATTAAGGAAAAGTTTGCATCAAGTACTATTATGCATTTCGTGCAGTTTACATTAGAATGGGTCTTAGACAGAGATTCGAAGAAAAGGAGAATGGTTGGTCAATTATTCCATGATCTTATTGTTGAAAACCTTCTTCCATTTGATCAACTAATTGAAGGGTAAGTTAAAAGATCTTGTGAGAAAGTATGAATTATAATTATGTAGCTTAGGAATATTTTAATGAAAATATGAATGCTTACTATAAAAATTACTATTCGTATGAATCAATCAATATGGTGATTCATGATAAAATTGCATTAGTACTTGTCTAAATAGGAGTTACCATTTTAATGGATTACTTTCTTTTGCAGTTCACATGAAATATTATCAATGACGGAGGACTATGAAATTGATATACCTAAAGTTTGTAACTACCTAGGTGAAATATTTGGTAAGTGTTACCTTGACATTTAATAAGTTATTCATTTTTATTTGCATTGAGTTTTTATTTCTTCATTACGCTAAATGTGTAGCAAAAGTGGCTTTTTCACTAAAAAGAATTTAGTCAACAGTCCACCAGTATAAGTGTGTGTGGTTCTTGGACCTTGCCTCAACTTTAGAATTTCCACAAGTATCGTAAGTATAGGAAACTGGTTGTTATAAGTTTGTGCTTGATAATGTTTGTAATTTTCTTTTCAGCTCCCTGCTTGAATGACAATGCAGTTACTCTCAAGAGGTTATTAGACTTAACCAAGGCTGTAGGAAGCAACAAGAAAGCAAATGTCTTTGCCTGCATTGTATCTCAGGCTGCTCAGATTATGGTATGTAAGACAAACTAAATATTTTAATATTGATAAGTCTTTGCAAGTATAAAGTGTTTTTTGTAATGGACCTACAATTATGAAGTTGAAAGAATCCAAGACTTCTATTCTTCATTACCATAAAGGCCAAGTGATCTGGTACAGTGGTGTTGTTGTTGAAGTTCCTCAAGCTGTCTGGCCGAGCAGCCCCAGTGTTAAATATATCAGCATAACATTAAATGGGCCTCCTATAGTACTGTATACTACAGTACTTCACAATCATAATCCCAAGTTACCACTGATGCATTCACTACGCATCTTGGTGTTCTGTGTACTTTGTCATGCTGTGTACTTTGTCATGCTGTGTACTTTGTCATGCTGTGTACTTTGTCATGCTAAGTTTTACTCGAGCCAAATATTGATTAAATTAAAAAAATTTCAGGGTCCCAACAAGGTTGCCGATATATGGAATTCCTCAGGTCTGAAGTGGTCAGATATTGTGCCAAGCAATACAGATGGAGTGGATGACTTCCTCAAAAACTATGTAAGTTATTTTTCCCCAAATTTTGTATGAATCTTGAAATTTATTTGTAATAACCTGTTACGTGCCAATTGTAAAACTGGTGTAGATCCTCCTATTTTGCTAATTTTAATTTTGCATTTTGAAAATACCTTTATTTTACGAGCTTTCCTCAAGCTTTGCAATGATGGCCTGGCACAAAAAAAAATGCCGCACTAAGTCTACAACATTTGCGAAATATGCACACTGTATTGTGAAAACAGCTGATGAAAAATGTTCTTGTACAGTTGCCAAAAAAGGAATTGCGACAAATCTTGATGGAACTTTAACCATAGTAATATCCACAACTATTTGTAAGGACTATAAGCATGTATAACAGAAGGAAATATACGTATCCTTCTGTAATACATACTTATGATCCCTACAAACAACTATGGACATTAATATATTTAATGTTCTATCAATAGTTGTCGCAATTCCTCTTTTGGCAACTGTACAACTCTTTACATTCGTAAAGAGTGACTACGTCATGAGCTATGACATGTCATCACTTGAATAAGTCGATCATTGATGGCCATAGTCTATCGCCATGGCCCGCTTCTGCTCTAGCCTCCAGTTGCAAACAGTAGCCTGAGATATCCATTTGTATTCAATCTTTCTCAAATCTGTGTGTGTGTTATCATCATGGCACCACTCAAGATGATTAGTTTGGAAACTAAAATGAAGATTATAGAAATGAAGAAAGGAGGTAGAGGAAATTCTGCTATCAGTCGTGAGATAGGTGTAGGAGCTAGAAGCGAGTCGACCAGCCCTACCTCACAAGCATGTAGCCTCACCAACCCTACCTTGCTGACATATGGCCCTACCCCAGCAACCAATGACTAACATCCATCATTCTTCAGTTAGAAACCCTCTCTTTGATAATGATGACACAATTTGGATTTTGAAGGATTTTTGAAAAAAGCAGAAGCCCATCAACAAGATGCGAGAATTTCCATCTAAAACAGTGAGTGACAATGGTGGCCACATGGGACCCCAGTAGCCTCTAATCTGCCTCTAATACCACCACCCCCTGTAATCCCAGTCAGCATTAGAATCACAGAAATAAACATTTATGTGAGTTTTACAAATGATGTTTTCTTATCTTCTTATACAATGTTTCTAATAACCGTAAAATGATGGGAGGCAAGTTGGGTAGAAACAAAGAGTAAATGTACTCACCAGAGAGGAAGTGCCGACCATTTTGCATGAAATATAGTTAATCAATTGTTTGAATTTTGCTATTTTTAACATTGCGAGGTTTTTTGTCGATCATTTACTCTCAAAATAGGAGGATGTACTGTATTCTAATTTATAAAAACTGTACTGTAGTAATTCCTGGACATGAAATTATCAATTTCATATTCTTAGTCGGTTTAATTGTTGGAATATTATTTTAATTTTTATTTATCTCTAGCGTGTGGAATTCACGGTGGACCGTAGTAAGTCCAGTAGCCAGAGTGTTTGGAATCCCCAGAAAGTTGAGGCAGAGTTCCTTGAGCTGTTCAAGAGAGCATCAAATGATGAAATGTTTGGTTGGATTGATGTAAGTATTAGTTATTTGTTCTTAGTGTTTAATATTCACACATAATGGGTGAAGCAGAGGGAAAATTAATAATATACCAGTTAAAGGCCATGATTTTACTTAGGAAATAGTCGTTAATGACATTCATTGTTGAATTAAAACAGTTTTTAGAAAAATATATTAGTTAAAAGTGGTGGATGGCATATGGTACTGTAATGAGTGCTCTTCCTGAAGTGACTTAACTGTGTAAGCCAAACTTGGGTCCCTTGCACCCTTGAGTGAAGTATGAGATATGAATATTTGTCATTTGCTTCTGCAAAGAGCATTTGGGCTTAGGGAGAACATGTGGCAATCCATAGGTTGAGCTCATTTGAGTGCAGTTTTATGACTGCTACAGACTATTCAACGGAAACTGTTAGCAGAGGCTGAAATGCTCAGGTTATGTGGTATTGCCTTGTATATTGAGGTTGAAATTCCTGTTATTGTTGTAAATTCAACAGTGTGCAAATTTAAGGCCTTATCTAAACATGTAATCCACAACCTTCCATAGATGGATTATCTTGCACACAGTCACTGAAGAAGAATCTTGCCTTCTGTAAGGGAGGTTATAAGTAGTAGAATTGGTTTAGTAGGAAAATGAAATAATATTTTGATGTTTTCCAGGCTAACATCGGAAATGATGTCAAGAGCAGCAAATTCATACGTGCCTTGGTGACTGCCTTAGTGGAAAGTCAAGCTACAAGTAAGTGATATGCATTAACATGAATAAGTTGTTAAAATTAATTTCTTTGGTATTTTTGCATAATGTAGCAGAGATACAGTATAGAGAAAATATGAATGTAGCAGAGATAGCAAGAAAGATCAGATACAGTATAGAGAAAATATGAATATTTTGGAAACTGGGAAAAGGGAAGAAAAGGCTGGTGATATGAGTGGATGGAGTAACTTCTGTACCTCACTTGCAATAGTTTTAATGAAGGTCTCCCTCATCTTTCACCTATGTAGGGCTTGTTTATGTTTACTCCATGTCCCTAAGAGAACCCACTAGAGGAAGTTGGTGTAATGTGGTTTTTGAACTTAGGCTGGCCTTTTAGAATATTGTAAAGTGTTTGCATTTTCATTGGGAATGTTTTATTGAATAATGGTCATAAAATGTCTGGCGTGGGGAAATGGTGTCCCCATCGCCCAACATTCTTGCAATGTTGCAATCACCGACACTGTCAATACAGTGGGGGGGAAAGTGAGAGTTGGGGACACAACCAAGGCCACCGATATACAAGGCCCTGTCAACCTGACCATGATGTCAACAAAGGGGTGCTACCTCTCCTTCCTCACAGTGACCACTCAGTTCTCTTTTCCTTTACCAGACTTACTTTCATTCTATTTTTCCTTGCTTTTCTTTGAGTAATGATCTTCATGCTTTGTGTGTGTGCGTGTGTACTTTGTTTTATCAATGGTGGTACATTTTACGAGTATATAGACGTCCTTTGTTAGAACTTTGACCAGCTTTCTCACTATTTTATCTATAATTTACCATTTATATTAGGTTACAGACATATCAAAGCAACAAACATAGGTAGCCTATGTGCTGCAAAATACACTTGACCTGGGAACAAGTATATGTACAGTACAACTACATCACTATTTTTATGATACATATATACAATACATTATGCACTACACTTCGTCTAATTTTGGAGAATCTGAAATTTTCTTTTCACACCTACATTATTTCCTGCTCTGTTAGCTTTAGGAATGTTTTTTTCTTTAGCACAGAAGTTATTTTAACCCCCATCTCTGTAACAGCTTCCAATGATGGTTCTTCAATACGTGTAGCCGACGACTTCGAAAGCAAGATGAAGACACGTTTGGCTGTGGTGCTTAAGTATGTGGACAGCAATGAAGTGTTAGAGATGCAGTGCATATATGCCCTCCAGGCTCTTAGTGTTAAGCATCAACATCCTCCAGGTAAGGATCTTGGATATCAATGTACGGTACTTGTATCTAAAATTTGAAGTAAACTATAGTATTTGTGGAAGTAAATTAGGGTTCATAATTATATCAGCATAAATCTGCAAAAGTATTCCTAGCATCATAGAAATACAACTGCCATGATGTTGCTTTAGTTATACTAAATATTTTTTTTCAAGAGTTGAATAAGCAGAAATCTGTGTTAGTAAAAGACAGTAACATCATTAGGTCTCAAACCAGGTAAAATTTGATTATTTTTTTTAGGTTGGTCTGATGCATCTTCTCAATGTTTGAATTATTGACTCGTATTACGATTATCATGCCAACAATACTACCCACTGGAGAAAAAATGTCATTTATTTTTCTTGCTTGCAATCAAGCTCTCGTATGACTGATAATATTGTCTGCAATAGCCACAAATAAACATTAATATCTACTGTGGATTTCCTAAAAAGGGACAAAACAAAACAAAAAAAAACTAATGTGGCAGGAGACAGATATTCTGAAAACTTAGTAAAATGCCTATTTTTGTTACAGGTCTTCTAGAAAAATGCTTCAATGCTTTCTATGATTCTGAAGTTGTTTCTGAAGAGGCCTTTGAGGAATGGTCGAAATCTGATGACCCAGAGGAGCAAGAGGGCAAGGGTGTGTGTGTAAACTCAGTAAAGAACTTCATGCGTTGGCTCAAAGAAGCAGAAGTGGAAGTGGAAGAGACAGATTCTCATGCTTGAGGATTTGCCCCTCTTAACTCCTTAATTCTTCCTTTAAAATTGATAGATGAATATCAAGTTTTTGTTATGGATGGACATCAATATATTATACAGAATACTTAGTGAAAGTGGGAGCCAATTAATTAAAACTTATAATTTTACTACTGTGACTAGTGTCTTGAGCCTGACACAAATGGCAGATGATAAATTTTCAACTTTAGAGTTGGAACAATGGAAGTTAATTAAGGGTGTCAGTTTGTTGTCTTCCCTTATAACAGGAGGATAATGCCATGTTTCTGACACTTTAGCTGATGCAAAAGTGAAATTATACTGCCAGTTTCTTTTAATTATATGTAAAAAGAATGCATGAGCTTAAAAGTGGGAAATATATAAATGGAAGTGCATATGGTTTTGTAAGGTGGGCATTGTTTGCCTATTGTTATTGTGTTCTAGTGTAGTAATATGAAAATTGCATTCCCTTCACTTCCATGATTTCGAGTGAGTGTATAGTGGATATATGCATTTAGATACTTGAAAAGCTCGGTTATTGTTTACAGCTTGGCTCCTCATAAGTTTTTTGTAAATTATGGCTCAAATTCTGTGATTTTTTTGTATATTTATATAAATATTTAAAGTCATGTACAGACCTGAGCATGTGCCTAAGGCTGGAGGATATGCTTGCTGGCTGCTGTCAACTCCCATGACCTCTTCTACCTGGGGATGTTGACAAATGTTGTTTCATATGCAAAAATATTATATTTGCAATACACAGCAAGTCGCTGTGTGCCCCATGAAAAGGGCTTGCTACTCCACTAGTTGTTATAACGAGGCAGCTGAGCTCTAACCTGTGCCCCTGACTAGTGACTCTATACATGTTGGCGTGTGCTACAGCCTGACATGACTCCACTTTCCCATGCTGACGCTCTTGCTCTGTGCTGTCCCACACACCCCTGATTTTTTTGTTGGCTGCTGCTGAGCTTGATAAACCCCTGATAAAGTAATTTTATAGATGGGGATAATTTTTCAGTTGACTTGACAAGAGTGACTATTGACCTTGTGCTAAATTTTGTGCTGGACATTGGAAGGAGCTCAACTACTCGTATCGTTAATACGTTATTGTAAACAAAAGGAAAACTGGGGTTATGTTTAAGAAGTGCTATAAATTAATATTGTAAACCATATCGCATCTTAAAAAAGAATAAATTTAATATTTACCATGGATTTTCATTACCGTTGCTACAAGTTGTTCAATGAAATCCACCAACCAATATATTTAATATTGCAATAATTTATAAAATATACTATACTAACATTTGGGAAAATTCATGAGATGACTTACCCATGCTGAGTAGATTTCCCACTAGATCAGTTGTGAATGGAGCAAAAATTACTTGGTACATAATAATTATGACATGAATATTTTCCCATACTTATGCAGGACAAATGCATTCACACCAACATTGCAAGCACAAGCACTACAGTAAACCAGGCTTAAATTTCCTACAATTATGGATGACTAACTATGCACTCCATCACTGGAAACCCCCGTTCCCCCTGCTTTTTCAAGCTAGTAGGTGGCCCACAAGGCAGAAACTTGGTAGCCCTTCCCAATAGGTTACCTACAGCTTCTGCCCATTTAGGTCAAAAGTAGCCCATTCAGATATTACATAGAGCATTTGGTCCATGTCTCAAATGTCGAGCACAGCAGCACAGAGCATTTGCTACTTCATTCAGGGACCCAAGTTGGTACTGTGGTAACTTTTATACCTCCCGTCCCAGTGGTCTAATGTAGGGTTGACGCATGCATACACAGAAAGGAAGTGCCCTCCTTTAACCTAAGTAAGCTTCATAGTATATATGGCCTAGTATGGTAGATTGCATTTCTACCATTTTATACTTCACTGTCCAGTCTTCACACAACAAACTACACATATTGGCCATTGGACTTTTAATCACAAAGGGTCTCCCAGTGGTTACGAAGTTTTGTACTGCAGGTTACTGTACTTGATTCAGAAAAATTGCACTGCAACATGTAAAAATGTAACTTGGATTGCAAGTACAGTTTACATGATGTGTACTGTTATCAATCTGAGGGATGTAACAATACAGTACTTAAAAGGAAAGACCAGTAAAAATGATAGTTTGTGATCTGGGTGACCTGGTTTAAGTAGCGAGTTGGTAGAACCACCTGGTTAAAGGAATTATAACACTAGTATTGCATCTTGGACGGAACTAAGAGCATACGTTTCTTGGGACAATACTGGAACCCACATATAAGCCCTCAAATTTTACATCATCCTCTTATTATATGATGCTGTTGTATTCAAAATATTTATTTTTATAATAAACAAATAAAAACTCCAATATGCTTTTTGAAATACCTTGCATTACGGTAGTGAATGTATGCACCTAGTATTTATAGTTAAATATAATTATATTATTGTAAAATCATTTGTGAACTCTATTACTTTGATAATCACTCGAGTAAAAAAATAGTTTATTTACAGTTCAATACAATATTATTGCAGAAATTCTTAACTCCATTAGCCTACTTGAGTAAAAAAAAATAATCTATCCTTCCACCTTCTCTGGCTTCGCACCACTCACTCACTCACTCACTCTCTTTCTCGTTCAGAGCAAAGTTAATATTATTAACTACTTTAAGATTCCTGCAAGGGAGCTCTTACGGGAGCATTTAGTGAATCCAGGCCCAGCAGGTCTCTTCGTTTTATTTTCCAGAAATTAAGTACCTCTGTTTTTTCTTCTTTATTGCTACTGCCAGCATGATAAAATTGGGCTATTATCGCCGCAGCCTCTGTGGCCGCAGCTCACCTCGACTTGCCCAGTATTGCCAGGTGCAGGGAAATTTATCTGTTTTAGGAAATTTAGAAGATCACACAGGAAAATTATTGTTCAAGAGTAAACTGGGAAATTTCTATTAGATGAAAAAACAAGATGGTAAATGTACTGTACGGCTATCTTCAATATTAAACGGCATTATTGAGGTAAAACGGGAAATTGTAAAGGTGAAGTTATGGAAATTTCGTCAAGCAGACCTGGCAACACTGACTGACTCTCCATCGCAGCGTTCCTAGTCGTACGATAATTATCGTACAAATACGATAATTTGACCCTTATAGTACAATGTACGATACAGTGCGTACAATGATGCGATATTTTAACATTTTGTACAATAATCCAATGAATGTGTACGATAATTTGAAAGCTGTTTAGGAAACTGCTGTTAGATATAAAATAAAAATGCTCTATCTCTCTCACCAATCGATAATTACTAAGTTTAATAAGTCCCTCCTGTCACATGTGCCCTCCCCCCTCCCCCCAAGAATTCTCTCTCTCTAGAGAGGAATCGAACAGGGGCTTTACTCACTGAAGGGTGAAGGCAGATCTGTGGTAATAATATTACTTGTTGGCAGGTTTCTGGGCTGCACCTTTCTCAAACACCTACACCCACGCACCTGTAAGTCTAGAGAAAATATATATATATATATATATATATATATATATATATATATATATATATATATGCTGTTGTGAAGGTTAATTTGGTGTATATTTGAAAATAGAGCCACAAATAGCGTGTTCCATTGAAAAAATGGTGAAAGATAACAGGAAAGTTTATTTAGCATTTCTAGACATTGAGAAGGCGTATGACAGAGTTAACAGGTATAAGCTAGGCAAGGTCTTGGAGAGAGTGGGAGTTAGTAGCAAGGTAATGAATATTATAATGAGTATGTATAAGGAAACCAGGGCAGTGTACAGTATGGGCGATTTAGAGACAGGGTGGGTGGAGAGTAAGAGAGGTGTGAGGCAAGGATGCGTACTTTCACCATTGTTGTTTGGTCTGTATACAGAGGAACTAGCTGCACGAGTAAGGAAGAAAAGTTTAGGGATTCAGGTAGGGGAGTATGTACTGAGTATTTTGTTGTATGCAGATGATGTGGTGATTCTGAGTGAGACAGGTGAGACACTGCAGAGAATACTTGATGTAGTTACAGAGTATGGGAATGATTTTAATGTCAAGTTTGGGAGTGATAAGAGCAAAGTATTGGTAGTGAATGGGGATGAGTGTAGCTACTTGTATTATATTAAAAGATGGTAGTTAACCTGTGTGTGTGTGTGTGTGTATTTTACTATGTAGTGTAGTTTGTGTGTGTGTGTGTGTGTATTTTACCATCATAATACCCCAATCCCACTGGCCAAAGAGAATGATTGATAGATATTATTAGGTGTTACAACAGTGAGGTCATATAGCTCCAGAGAAAGAAAGGTAATGGAGAGATGTGACAGCAAGTAGAAACCAAATACAAAGGTAGGTAAGTGTTATTATCTCTCTCTCTCTCTCTCTTTCTCTCTCTCTCTCTCTCTCTCTCTCTCTCTCTCTCTCTCTCTCTCTCTCTCTCTCTCTCTCTCTCTCTCTCTCTCTATATATATATATATATATATATATATATATATATATATATATATATATATATATATTGCTTTACACACATAGGGTCGATTCCACAGTGGTTGGTATTGGTTTGTAAGCACGCAAACGAAAGAATATTAACCGTGTTAATGACTCCTGGGTGTGAATTATTTAATGAATTTGGTGAGTATCCGTATTCGCAAAATCTATACAACAGTTAGATAATAATGATCACTGAATAGTTTACTCGCCAAATTCATTAAATAATTCACCAAGAAGTCATTAACACGGCTAACATTCTTTCGTTTGCGTGCTTACAAACCACAACGAATGGCTCTGAATAGTAATGTGTAGGTACAATGAGTTGGGAAAGAGAATGAAATTATTTCAAAGATTATCCCATGGTTGGATTTATGGATATAAGCGAAGCGTTATTATCCTTCCAACCACGACTACCACCCACCCAGCAGTAAGCGGTGTTGACAACGTAGCCAGCAGTCTGTACAGGTTGTACATACATATACATTACATACACCAGGCTGCACATACATACATATATATACCAGGCTGCACATACATAAATACATATACTGTACATACATAGGCTATACCAGGCTACACACTTCACCAAAATGTCAATACCGCGAATATATAGCCACTTTTGGCGGATTTTTTTGGGACTGGACTATAGCCAGCAGAGTGGCAATGGGATAGCCGTACTCAGTCAGTGTTGTAAATGTTTGGCGTGATGGCTGACAGTGTTGCAAATATGTTCTCGCTCTCCATTTGATGCACCTCTGCCTTGGGTTTTGGGGATTTTAATGTGTGCGGGAGTAGGGGGCTGGCTTGGGAGGGGGGGGTTTTAGGGGGATGCGGGAGTAGGGGACAAGCTTGGGGAGGTGCGGGAGTAGGGGGACATTTAATAATAATAGTAATAATAATAATAACTGTCCGCCATCAACCGCCCCAACCCAGGACTGACACACCTCGCTCTCTGGCCAAAAGTTACATGTCTTTTCTTCACATGATATCTTTGTACCCAGGAGTCATAGAGAGTTGGGGTTGATCTCATTCGAAAGAGGAAGAGTTGCTGCTTAGAATGAAACTAAATTTAATTTTCTAGGCATTGTAGTTTAGACGTAGGGAGTAAGTGAAATAGAGCGATTTTTGGAGACATCACTTGGACCTGTCGGGAATATGTGTGTGTGTCTGTGTACGGTAGGGGGGGTGCGGCAGTAGAGGGACAGGCTGGGGGGGTATTTAGGGGGGTGCGGGAGTAGAGGGACAAGCTGGGGGGGGGGGGGGTTAGGGGGGTGCGGGAGTAGAGCGACAGGCTAGGGGGGGGGGGTGCGTGAATAGGGGACAGGCTTTCTACCCACCCCAAGCCTGTCCCCCTATTCCCGCACCCCCCTAAATCCCTCCAAGCCTGTCCCCTACTCCCGCACCCCCCTAAACCCCCCCTCAAGCCTGTCTTCCTACTCCCGCACCCCCCTAAACCCCCCCAAGCCTGTCCCCTACTCCCGCACCCCCATAGTCCCCCCCAAGCCTGTCCCCTATTCCCGCACCCCCTTAACTGTTAACTGCAGTGATGCAAACTCAAATTATAGACTAGTCAAGAAAATCCGCTAAATTAATTATAGGAAAGGCTCTTAACATTTTCCGCTAGATTGGCCTTTCAAATCCTCTTGTAAAATCTTCTTGTTAAATCCGCTTGTAAAATCTTCTTGTAAAATCTTCTTGTTAAATCCGCTTCTAAAATCCGCTTCTAAAATCTTCTTGTAAAACCCTCTTGAAAATTTCAATATTTTTCCCGCTAGATAATTTTCAAATCCGCTAGATCTAGCCGAAAATTGGTCAAATTGGCATTACTGTTTGCCGGAGCCAACGAATAGAGAGAAAGAGAGAGAGAGAATGAGTGTCCGTGTGTGTGTGTGTGTGTGTGTGAGAGAGAGCGAGAGAATGTCTGACTCTCAAATACCCCGTTATAAATTGCCACTGTCTCCCTTTTCCTTCATCCTGTGGTTAATTTAAGGCTTTCTCCGTCCCCCAATTCCTTTTTCCTTCATCCTGTGGTCAATTTAAGGCTTCCTCCGTCCTCCAACTTAATTTTAAAAGGTGTAAAACATTATAACGAGGCTCGAGTCGGCGGTTGACTGAACAGAAAACGAAGGATTTAAATATATTGAGTTTTAAAATAGTCCATCATTAAAAATATATTAAATTTTAAAATAGTTGGTCCTTAAAAGTCAAAGAAAATGGGAAGGTTTTGATTAGAGAATGGGAAGGCGTTAGAAATGTTAGAAAAAAAGAATAAACCACACGGTCCGATTCTGCTAACTAGATTGACGTAGGTTTAGATTTTGACATTAAAACATTACGAATTCGTTATTTTTTTACTATAGCAGCCTTGCATAAAAATATACCTACGTTATCAAATTAAAATGATTTGCGTACGAATAGTATTTAGTGAATAATTTAAATAAATGTATATACGAAGGTCAGTAGGAGATGATTCGGACGAAACCTTCCTAACTTATCATATTATTACCAACTCAAAATCAAAATGTATTAGTACGTGATGTGGCTAATTAGAATGGTAAATATCTCAATAAATAACCAATTAACAGCAGCTCTTAGTATCTGGGAAATTATATTTTAGTAAATAGTCATTAATTTAAGACTATCCCGACGAATTAACATCGTAGTTTTTATATTAAAAGGGAAAAACTGATGTTAGATAATAGGGTTCATTGCCAACGGGATCTGGCAACCTTTGTAGATTCGTTACGCAAAGTTACGCATGTGTGGCGTCATTAACGCGGTCGGACACATGTGACAGGTTGACAATTATCGACTCGTTATACATTAATTACAGCCTTAGGTAAGTTCATTCTAATTTTTATGTGTAGATAATAGATTAATTTAGCCACGTGACCCACCGTGGGGAGTGATAGATAAGAAATAGAAGAGAAAAATAATATATAAAAACAGCATTTGCCCGCTCGTTTTAAATATGGCGTCGGTGTCTGGGAACCTTGCGTATTATCGTAATAATTTAAATATTGGAAGCTTAGGTAAGTCCATGTGGCTATGAGATATAGTTTATAAATATATCTATCGGTATATCACACTGTGGGAAGCGAGGGAATAATAATATAGATGATAAATTCGATAAATAATAATAAAATAAATGTCATCATCTGATTGTCAGTCGGAAAACGTTGGAGAGTTGCCATGCGTACGATAATTCAGTGTTGTATTGGTAGTAGTAGTAATATCGGTGGTGGTAGTATTGGTACTATTGGTGGTGGTAGTAGTAGTAGTAATATTGGTAATAGTAATAGTAGTAATATTGGTGGTGGTAGTAGTGGTAATATTGGTCCTGGTAGTAGTAGTAGTAATATTGGTAGTAGTAGTAGTAGTAGTGGTTATGGTAATAGTAGTAGTAATATTGGTAGTAGTAATATTGGTGGTAGTAGTAGTGGTAATATTGGTTGTAGTAGTATTAGTAGTAATATTGGTAATAGTAGTAGTACAATAATAGTACCATAATTGATTAATACAGCTTACAATAATCTTGAACTACGATAATTTAGGCAATAGTGTACGATACTTTGGAGCCTTGGGGACAGGTAGGCAGTGTAACCTAGACCATTATCAGTGTTCTCATTCATAAGGTAATTACCCAAGAGTATCGTAATTTTGGGCTATTTAAGGTAATATTCTGACCATCTAAGGAAAATACGCATTCAACCCATTAAATAAATCTCGTGAAATCTAAGGTAAACTTTTTGATAATCTAAGGAAATCTAAGGTAAACGTTTTGATAATCTAAGGTATTGTATTTAGTATTTACTATAGAGACTCGGAGGTAAGTCGTCTGTTCATATGCTATTCAAGAATGTTCGTGGTGTATACGATGCATGGTACCGATACGATGGGTCCATAGACAAACAACAGAGCCGTCGTACAGTACCACACCATCGTATACACCACGGATGTTCTTGAATACCGCCATAATAGTTTCTGATTACATAGATCAATTTGTGTGTTAATGGCGGCGGCGGCTGGCTGGCTGGCTGGCTGGCTCACCGTCCCAGCCATCACCGCCAATGGCTGTGTGGCGGCCAAAATACACAGGCAGTGGTGTCATTCAAATAACCTCTTAATAATGTATTGTTACAGAATGTATGTAAGTGGCGGCTTGATTCATCTACACAGCCGACAGTACTTACACACAGCCGCCAAACAGCCGCCAGTACCTACACACAGCCGCCAATGGAGTGTGTCAGCCGCCAAACAGCCGCCAGTACCTACACACAGCCGCCAGTGGAGTGTGTCACGGTATTTAATTAATAAATTAAAGTGAGATTCTCATGTTGGTAAATTGAAGGCTTCCGATTAGCCTACTCCAAACTATTCCACAAAACAAACTCCTTCCATATAGGTGTGTGTGTGTGTTTGGAGGCTTCTGATTCCTCCAAACTATTCCACAAAACAAACTCCTTGCATATAGGTGTGTGTGTGTGTGTTTGGTGGCAATGTTTGAAGGATTCACTAACCTCCAATTTTCTTACTACATCACACACAGGGTCCATTAACGTAGTAATTCTTGGTAAATATTGAATGAATTACCGATATTGCGTACGGTTTTTCTACCTTCATTACCCACTATATTAGACCATTCTAAGACTATTTTCTTCTATGGCATTTTCTCCGCAAATGCCCCATTTCCAAGATAGGGCATATTCAAATGGGGCATTTTGAAATTAGCCTGACCTTACCTGACCTGACCTAACCTAACCTAACCTAGACCGCATCAGACTACCGGGACCTAACCTGGGCAAACTACCGGAACCTAACCTGGGCAAACTACCGGGAAATAATCGTGATAAAATACAATAAATGACTGGGGCAAAATACTGGGACCCAGCCGGATCTGGCAACACTGCTGCAAAACGGTAATTCTTTCAATAAATACCTAATTCTTTTATGGTACATTGGAGTGCCTTGATTCCTCCAAAGTATGCCAGGAAACAGGACCAGAAGAACAAAAATAATAGTGTTGTGTTGCTTGGAATAGTTTGGAGGAATTATCGGTATTTATTGAAAGAATTACTGTTTTGTAACAGTGTTGCCAGATCCGGCTAGGTCCCAGTATTTTGCCCCGGTCATTTCCTGTACTTTACCACGGTTATATCCCGGTAGTCTGCCCAGGTTAGGTCCCGGTAGTCGGATGTGGTCTAGGTTAGGTTAGGTAAGGTCAGGCAAATTTCAAAATGCCCCATTTGAATATTTTGGAAATTTGTGGAGGAAATGCCATAGAATAAAATAGTCTTAGAATGGTCTAAATAAGTGGGTAATGAAGGTAGAAAAACCGTACACAATAACGGTATATAATTCTTTCCATATTTACTGAATGAATTGTACAGAGAGTTGGTATAAGGTGTGTGAAGCTGATTTGTGTAAGTATATATATATATATATATATATATATATATATATATATATATATATATATATATATATATATAATATTGATTGATTTAAATTATACATCCCTCAACATGTATAAGGCATATCAAAATGATAACATACATAGGTAGAATGAATTAAGGGGGTGCGGGAGTAGGGGATAGCCTTGGGGGGTGCGGGAATAGGGGGACAGGCTTGGGGGCGGGGTAGAAAGCCTGTCCCCTATTCCCGCATCCCCCTAACCCACCCCCAAACCTCTCCACCTATTCCTGCACCCCCCTAAGCCTGTAACCTATTCCCACACACCCAAGCCTGTCCCCCTACTCCCGTACCCCCTTAACCCCCCTCCCAAGCCTGTCCCCCTACTCCCACACCCCCTTAACCCCCCCTATTCCTGCATCCCCTTAATTAAATGTGTTTTTCAGATGGAGGGAGACGAGGGTGGGGGGGTCAATTTGAAGCCTGGTACAACAAAATGGATTGAAGCCGGTCCTGCTGTTGGTGTCATTGGATACATCATCAGTATATATGGATGTAGGTGTGTAAGTAGGTAGGGTTACACTAACAAGGTGTAGTCAGACAGCCTATTTTTCACCTCACTGAAGGCTGACTCTGCTGCAGGGTTCCATGTGAGTTTTTTCTTCTGGGAGGCCTTCAGGTACTGTCGGCAGCATATATTATTCACGTCCATCTCGTGTACTTAATATTGCTAATTAGACCAAGTAGTTGCATTCTGTACCAGTTTTTATTCCAACAACATACGTAATTTACCATATGAGAACTATATCTGTCATCTCTGTATTAAAATTGTATTACAACAACATTACTATAGCTAATACATACACAGGTGGAAATGAAGGGAACTTATACTGCCGACTGTACCCCTGGTCGGAACCAAGAGTGTACAGTCGGCAGTATAAGTTCCCGTCATTTCCACCTGTGTATGTATTAGCTGTAGTAATGTTGTAATACAATTTTAATACAGAGATACCAGACATAGTTCTCATATGGTAAATTATGTATGTTGTTGGAATAAAAACTGGTACAGAATGATATTATCTGGTTATATTAACATTATTAAGTACACGAGTTGGACTTGAATTTATGCTGCTGGCTGTACATTAAGTGAGAAAGGTGGGACATAAGGTGATTGTGAGGTGGTGGTATGTAATGAGCAAGTAGTGGGTGTGAGGGAATGACAACATTAAGTGGGTAATTCACTTTTGTTACATTGGAGTGCCTTGATTCCTCCAAAGTATGCCAGGAAACAGGACCAGAACAACAAAATTAATTGTGTTCTGTTGTTGCTTGGAATAGTTTGGAGGATTCAGTTGCTCCAAATTTACCAACACCGAATTTCCTCCTTAATTAAGTGATGGAGGGGGAAGATATTGTTTGTGAGGCTAGAGTGTTGTCTATGGTGTAATACAGTGGTAACTATAGGAAAGGTAGGAGTATGAAGGTGTAGTAATAATATAACAGTGGTGATGGTGAGTATTATGGGCGGGTGTAGGTGTAGGTGTTTGAATTGAATTGAATTGAATTGAATTTATTTAATCGCTCAGACTTTCACAGGAAAGTATGGAGCACAGCCCCAGTATACATTCATATTTGGGCCTAACTATAAAATTACAGTACAGTATTACTGTATCCACTTGCAATTTATGAACATATTATACAGTAACATATACATATATACTACTGTCTCTATATGTAATGTAATCTGCACACACTATACCATCTACACATACATCATCAAGTACACATTCACATACATATACAATATTTTCCACACATACAATATTATCTACTCACACAATATTATCCACACGTACAATTGAATACAATGCAGTCTGCTCTCACAATATTATCTTCATATGCAACACCGTATACACATCCACCATACAATATTTTACACACAGATAGTATTATCCACACATACAATATACGATATTATCAACACATACATTATTATCTACGCATCCAGCAACATCCACATATAAAATAATATTTTTTCTCTACCAATATAATCCATAACAATTATGCATATGACATGACTCATCTGAACATTCTCAGAACTGATCTAACAAACATGGAAAAATTCTTCAGAACATTTATATTTGTATTTTGCATTAACAACATGTAATTAAAATTCGTAGGCCTTCTTATATAATAATTTGGTATATATTTTTGACGTAACCTCATTATTTCTTCATTAGTACAAACAAATAGAACATTAAATTCATCATCAATGTTACCAGCATCACACTTACTACATACACCATCGTCCCTATTTACACCAACCTGTCTGCCAACATTCACAGGTAATCTATTATTGCAAGTTCTAAGTTTAGTTACGATAATTCGATTTCTCTTTTGCAGCTTAACAAGGTACTGTTCAATACCATAATCAAACTTAAATATCCTATAGTTGCAGCATATCGATTTTGTTGTTATGTTGGCCCTCCACTTAGCAATCCATTGGTCTTTCAACCTTAATTCTACAGCTTTTTTAATCCATATTGTGTTAGGTAACTGTTGAGACAACCATAATCCTGACATACCACACTCATTAAGGATATTTTTAATACATAGTATCCATGGGGAGGTGTAAATCCCTGACCTGTCCAGTTGCAATAAGCATTGATACATTACATGACACAATTTGGTATCCTTACCTAAGATTATTCTTGCCCAATACCCAACCATTCTGCTTTTTATGTGAATGTCAAGAGGAAACACTCCAAGTTCACCGTAAACCATGTCATTACACGTATTTTTATGAACACACAGTATCTGTTTTAAATATTTCATATACAGTAACTCACTCTCTCTCACAATATAATGACCCCAAATTTCACATGCATACGTCAGTATTGGTAATACCATTTTACTAAATAAATCAATTTGTAAATCGACTGGCAAATCAAACTTTGTACACTTACCTACTACTGAGTACATGGCTCTTGTGGCCTGTTCTGTTAGTTCCATCTCTCCTTTGCCAAACCTACCATTATAATTAAACAATACACCAAGATACTTATAATCATAAACTACCTCTATGTTCTCGGAACCAAAGTGAAAATTAATATTATCTATGCGAGTTCTCCCCCTGCTAAACACAACTATTTTAGATTTATTACAGTTAAGCCTTAATTTCCAGTCATTACAATAATCATACAGAGAAGTCAATACCTTATTCATTCTTTCTTCATTATCACATAAAATAATAGTATCATCTGCGTACATTAAAACAAATAGTTTTAGATATGAGTTTAGGAATTCATCACCAAAATTTACATAGTTGCATCCTTGTTCAATTAAATTGCTCTCTATATCGTTAACATAATAGGCAAAAAGCATAGGCGATAGGTTTTCACCTTGCCTTACTCCCACATCACACTTAAAGGTGTCTGAAATTTGTTGGTTTAACATTACACAACTTTTTATGTTATTATACATATTTCTTATTACGTTAAGTATTTTACCATTAACCTTTTCTTTCACCAACTTGAACCACAGCCCTTCCCGCCATACCATATCAAAAGCCTTCTTGTAGACCACAAACAAACAGAAAAGTTTCCTTTTTTTCCAAAGAAACAAATCTATTACACATTTCAACACAAAAATATGATCCAATGTGGAGTAGCCTTGCCTAAATCCTGCTTGTGCCTCACTAATTGTGTTTATAACATCAGCATATTGACCAAGTCTCTCATTGAGTATTGAGGTGAACAGTTTCCCCATACAACTTAGTAAAGTAATACCGCGATAGTTATTGGTATCTTTTATGTCCCCCTTATTTTTATAAAGGGGTACTATAGTACCAACCAACCACTCAGATGGCCAGACACCAGTATCAAGAATTTTGTTAAAGAACTTAACATACAAGGGACAGAGAATATATTGGGTACTTTTTATATATTCATTTAATATCAAATCAGTTGCCGGGGATTTGTTGTTTTTTAATTTCTTAATATTTCTTTCTACCTCTTCCTTGGTTATAGGATCGTTCAGTATAGGGGAGGGGTCAGTTTGATCGTTATTTTCCACTCGTACAGCATCTGCCTCAACATCATTACTATTATCATCACTGGCTAGCTGTGTAAAATGGGTATAAAAATCATTAAGCACAATAGGGATCTTGCACGTTTTTTTCTGACCCTTTAGTATTTTCCAATATACTTTAGGGTCACTGTGTCTAAATTTTCCGAGTTCCTCAATCAATTTATCTCTCTCTTTATTCCTAACTCTTTTTAAATTTCCTTTGTATCTCTTACTTTCCATAATCATGCTGTTAAAATTTTCCCTGTTCCTGTGCAAGTGATATTTATGTCTGGCTCTGTGGTAATCTCTCCTAGATTTCCAGCTTTGTCTATCATAACCTTTTAAAGAAGCATTGTTGGTCTTTTTAACATATGTTCTTTTCTTAAATTGTGCGAAAGTTAAATAAGCAGGCTGAATCAAGATTCGTGTTAGCTCCTGGTTAATACACTCCACCGAAAGGTTATTCATCCTTGCAATCAGCCCATTTACCTTACCTACATCAATATTCCTCACATAATCAATCTTCTTCTCCAGATTCCATTTTCCTGGCCTAACCTTATCCTGGGCTGCTTCACCGACATTTGTGTGTACTTGGGTGATCATACTTGACCCTATAAACCTTATTTTAGTATGTAATCCACAATGGACATCAGATAACAATGGATCATAATCAAGTACCATAAAATCCACTATACGCTGCATTATTGTTGGTGAACCCAAAAAATAATCTATGGTTGTATCATGTGTGGTTGTAGGTTTACCAACACCGTCGTCCTTCCCCATTCTTCCGTTAAAAATATACACTTGATGATTTCTACATATGTCCACCAGTTTTCTTCCATAAGAATTCCTATCCGGGGTTACATCCTGGTTTGCCCTCTTCTCACTTATGCCAATTAAATTTGTATAAGGTACTACCTCAACAGACACATGCTCATTATCCCTGTCACCAACAGCAACATCGGGCATAGTTAGAGTATGGGCATTAAAGTCCCCACAAAGTATATGCATGTAGTCATCCTTAGTAAAAGAAAGTAAAAAATTATCCAGTTCGTCAAAATGCTCCACTTTGCCATACCTTGAGTGAGAAGGTGGAATATAAACACAACTTACCAACAAATCTGTATCTGAGCCTAAACTATCTTTATCAATTTTAATTGTGAGTAAGGACTCATATTTCGTGCTAATTTGCCTCCACTTAAGGTTCATATTCTTCCTGACTGCAATAAGCAAACCTCCAGATTTATACCTGCTGAATTTACGTCTGTTTTTAAATACAATGTCATAACCAATATTTTCCATTTCCTCCTTCACATTAACCATATCAGTATCATCACATTTCGTTTCACAAACGCAAAGTATACTATAACTTTGGATATATCTTACAAATTCAGCTGATAAAAACTTAGACCTAATGCCACAAACGTTGAGAGACAACACATCAAGATATAATTCGTGTGGACCACACGGTATAGGTCTTCTTTGAAGTGGAGCATGGGCAACATTGTGCCCAGGTCTATGCTGTGCACCAGCACTATCCTAGCACTTGATTAAGTGATCCAAATTAAGCTTCCTCCAGTCGGGAGAGGCAATTCCCACCTTGTGTAAATCAAAAGGATTATTTACAACCACAGGTCTGCCTCCACTATTGAGCCAGGCTAAAATGCTCCCATCTCTTGTGGTCACATTTTTCACTGCTTCATGCTCCTTTACTACACTTATCATTCTAGCCCTCAACGAGGTTAAATCCTCGTTTACATACACCTTTCTATGTTTTTCTTTAAGCTTTTTCTTGTTGATCACTATTTCATTCTTTTTTTTCCTATGGCAAAGTCTCACAATCACGGGCCTACCTTCTTCTCTGTTCCGCCCCATACGGTGAGCCAACGATATGTCATTCGACTTGATCTTCACTCCAATATCCTGAGCAAGTTCAATGATTTTGGCTTCGAGCACTTCCTCGGTTTCATCATCCTCTTCCTCCAGCCCAGAAATACGCAGGTTTTCCCGTCGACTGTACTGCTCCAGCTTGTCATTTTCAAATGTGTTAAGGAGGGATATCCGCTGCATTTCGGCTGCCTTACTCTCCAGCCTATCATTAAATTCTTTGATGACACTGGATACTGCCGTGGCCACAGCTACTGCTATAATGTTAGCCAGGCCAGGCAATATCACGGCTGCCACATCCTTGACCGTCTTGCTCACACTCCTGGTTTCCTTCGCTTCAATAATACTAGTAATATTCGCAAGTTCTTCTTCTACCTTTGTCTTCACTAGATTCTCCAATCCTGACCCTTGCTCCTGTGCCATTATACTGTCTGTATGATCTCTGGATTCAAGGTCTCGAGTTGGTGGGTAGGTATTCGAGTTGCCACAGCTGTTTGTTTACTACCGACAGTCAAATCAATACGATAATGTTCTCAAGAGTTACCTTCAATAAAGTCACTCTAGATACACATTTCGCTCCAGCAATAAGCCACTGATATTGCCAGGTGTCTAAACTTCCCTCTTATATGCAAGATATGTTCAGTGTGTAGAGGCTCAGACAAAAGAGTGCACTCAACACCGGAGCTGTCTCAAGCACGTCCGTTCAGCACAATATCCCAGTTCAGTTGTGTGTGTGTGTGTGTAGGTGTGTGTGTGTGTGTGTGTGTGTGTGTGTGTGTGTGTGTGTGTGTGTGTAAGATACACGAATATGTGCCGCAGGAATTTATAAAAAAAAATAAAAAAAAACGTACAAAAGTGTATGGAAGAATATGGGGAGAAGTAGCACTTGGTGGTCTGTTGCTGGGAATAGTTTACATGGAGGAATCATTTGCTGGGAATAGTTTACATGGAGGAATCATTTGCTTGGAATAGTTTACATGGAGGAATCATTTGCTTGGAATAGTTTGCATGGAGGAATCATTTGCTTGGAATAGTTTGCATGGAGGAATCATTTGCTGGGAATAGTTTACATGGAGGAATCATTTGCTTGGAATAGTTTGCATGGAGGAATCATTTGCTGGGAATAGTTTACATGCAGGAATCATTTGCTTGGAATAGTTTGCATGGAGGAATCATTTGCTTGGAATAGTTTGCATGGAGGAATCATTTGCTTGGAATAGTTTGCGTGGATCAAGAATATACTAATGACCAGACAGACCACTTTGAAAACCCGACCATAATCATAATCTTCTTTGGATGACTGTACACTTGGCTTATGTTGTTGTTGTTGTTGAATACTAAACATAGAGTATGAAGAATTGCCAAACAAAGCCTCCATTGACTCCTGATGTTGCAAGGATGTGTGTTCTGTTTGTATGATATGTTTTGTTAGTACACTCGCGGTCAGAAATTGTGTCTTGATCCCTTGGCACGATGAATCGCAACTAGCCAAGCTTTGATGATTCGAACAAATGTGTTTTGTAGGGAGACGCACAGTTATTCAAACCTTATAAAAAAAATTTTATATAAAAAAAATTTAAATAAAAGAAATTTAAATAAAAAAATTTTTATATAAAAAAAATTTTATATAAAAAAAATTTTATATAAAAAAAATTTTATATAAAAAAAATTTTATATAAAAAAAATTTTATATAAAAAAAATTTAAATAAAAGAAATTTAAATAAAAAAAATTTTATATAAAAAAAATTTTATATAAAAAAAATTTTATATAAAAAAAATTTTATATAAACAAAATTTTATATAAAAAAAATTTTATATAAAAAAAATTTTATATAAAAAAATGTTTATATAAAAAATTTTTATATACAAAAATTTTATATAAAAAAAATTTTTATATAAAAAAATTTTTATATACAAAAATTTTTATATAAAAAATTTTTTATATACAAAAATTTTTATATACAAAAATTTTTATATACAAAAATTTTTATATAAAAAAAATTTTATATAAAAAAATTTTTATATAAAATTTTTTTTATATAAAAATAAATTTTATATAAAAAAATTTTTATATAAAAAATTTTTATATAAAAAATTTTTATATAAAAAAAATTTTATATAAAAAAAATTTTATATAAAAAAAATTTTATATAAAAAAATTTTATATAAAAAAAATTTTATATAAAAAATTTTTATATAAAAAAAATTTTATATAAAAAAATTTTATATAAAAAAAATTTTATATAAAAGAAATTTATATAAAAAAAAATTTATATAAAAAAAAATTTATATAAAAAAAAATTTATATAAAAAAAAATTTATATAAAAAAAATTTTATATAAAAAAATTTTATATAAAAAAAATTTTTATATAAAAAAAATTTATATAAAAAAAAAATTTATATAAAAAAAATTTATATAAAAAAATTTTATATAAAAAAAATTTTATATAAAAATTTTATATAAAAATTTTATATAAAAAAAAAATTATATAAAAAAAATTTTATATAAAGAAAATTTTATATAAAAAATTTTTTATATAAAAAAAAATTTATTTAAAAAAAAATTTATATAAAAAAATTTTTATATACAAAAAATTTTATATAAATTTTTTTTTATATAAAAAAAATATTTATATAAAAAAATTTTTATATAAAAAAAAATTTATATAAAAAATTTTTATATAAAAAATTTTTATATAAAAATTTTTTATATATAAAAAATTTTATATAAAAAATTTTATATAAAAAATTTTTATATAAAAAATTTTTATATAAAAAATTTTATATAAAAAAATGTATATATAAAAACATTTATATAAAAAAAATTTATATAAAAATTTTTTATATAAAAATATTTTTACATAAAAAATTTTTTATATAAAAATTTTTTTATATAAAAAAAATTTTATATAAAAAAACTTTATATAAAAAAAAAATTATATAAAAAAAATTTATATGAAAAATTTTTTATATAAAAAAATTTATATAAAAAAAAGTTTATATAAATTTTTTTTTTATAGTAACAATAATACTTAACCGAATTAATGCCAGTCTGATACAATTAGTCCAGTTACAGAAGGGAGAGAAATGGGCCTCACACAGAACAATTAAATTTGAGAAATGCTGGAAGAATGACATTGAGCACCGGCTTTTCTCGCTATATATACTCTTTGAGAAACCTACGTCAAAACCACAACACTCAAGGATTGGCTATCTTGTAAACTTGTAATGATCCTTGATTGGTACAGACGGCCCAATATGTTAAAGAGGGAATCTGGACCTTCATAACACACTGTACACTCAAAAACCGACCAGGTCTTGGTCTCTCCTCGCATCCTTTTCGGGGTCGAACCAGGCAACGAGCAGTTGTGGTGTGATGTAGGTCTTCCAGTCCAGTAACATATAAAAAAAAAAAATTATGTAAAAAAAATTATTTATATAATAAATTGTTTTTATATAAACAAAATTTTTGCCCTGATCCCTTGGCACGATGAATTGCAACCAGCCAAGCTTTGATGATTGGAACAAATGTGTGTTGTAGGGAGACGCACAGTTATTGTTCAAAGCTAGGCTGTTTGCGATTCATCTTGCCAGGGGATCGGGACACAATTTCTGACCGCGAGTGTACATATTGAAGTTTTCATGACAAGGGTACGGGACTTATATTGACACCATTAAAACACTATCATTTTTTTTTTTTTTTAATTCATATTTGTAATTTTTTTTTTCCTTTTTATAATAGACTCCCCAGGCCATTGTTTTTATTTTTTTATTTTTATTATTTATTTATTATTTTATTTTTTTCATAATATCTTGTGTCGTATTGTATGTATTATAAGTTTGGTTAGTATTGAAGCTTATTGTGACAGAGATACTGTACTGTACTTACACTGTCAACATTATATTATCATTACTAACACAACATTGACCATTCCTATATATTATTAATTATTGACTCCTATGTACAGTCACAATCAAATATCCACCAACACTTTCCTTCCATCGTACAAATAAATCAATATCATATCAATATATAATCATACAACAACACCTTATGTCAACTCAACCCCCTCAATTATTATTATGAGGTGGTGCAAATTCATACACGTTTTGTTCTTTATTACCAAGATATTTACTACGATGGTAGGATATTGTTGGTGGATATTTGATTGTGGCTGTACAGTATTCATTCTTTCCTTTGTTTGTGTGTGTCCATAATATCTCTGGTTCTTTCTCAAACTATTCCTTTGTATTGTGTGTTTTGTGCCATATGGTGTTTGATTGCTGTCTGGCACTAACAATACATTTTCTCCCTTACCACAGGACCTTCTGCTTATGTCAGGCTATTTTCTCCCTCACTTTGTACATTTTCTCAGCCACAACTGACCCTCCACTGATATCCTTGCAGGCAGCCACCATACCCCAGGGTGTGGAGGAGGTGACACAAACAGAGGAGGTGACACAAACAGAGGAGGTGACAGAAGCAGAGGAGGTGACGGAAGCAGAGGAGGTGACAGAAACAGAGGAGGTGACAGAAGCAGAGGAGGTGACAGAAACAGAGGAGGTGACAGAAGCAGAGGAGGTGACGGAAGCAGAGGAGGTGACAGAAGCAGAGGAGGTGACGGAAGCAGAGGAGGTGACAGAAGCAGAGGAGGTGACCGGTGACCAGTTCTCCAGACCACGTCGCCTTCATCAAGGGAACGTGTAGGGAGGAGGCCAAGTGGTGGATGGATGTGTTAGGGGTCTTCCCACACACACACACACAAGGTACACACACTACAGTACTATTTTATTTCTGCATACACACAACTTACTCAAACTACACTATTGTCTTTCTGTACACACTCATAAGGTACAGTCACCAGCACTAATAAGTATCCAGGTGTGCTTCGAATACCTATAGAGACAGTAAATACACCTCGGTCTCGTATAGAACGTCCAATAGGTCGATAGAAGACGTCGTTCTATGTGATACACGTAACCTATGGGGAAAATCACATTTGGTCGATCAATCACCAAAATTGTCCCTGAAATTAACATAAAATACTTTTCAAGGTTTTTCTTGCCTTAATCCTACTGTACAGGGATGTATGTAAAATGCATATTACAATTCGTATTAAGGTTTTGGCAGGTGACTCATGTGACTGAGACGAGTCGGCGGCATCCGTGGCGGTGGAGGTGGTAGGGGGGGAGATAGTGCGTGATCATCGTTTGTTTTCTTTTATTAACCATACGCTGGTGTTTCCTTCTCCTTTCTCTTTCCGAGAAATAACTTCCTTGTTTATATCGAAGGAAATGGCCTTCCATTTTGTAAATGCACCACCTGGCATGACTGAGTGTTGAAGCTGGTGGTTAACTCGTAATCACTAAAAACCAGCGAGTCAAACACGAAATTTCCCTAACTTCAACTTTAGAATTTCCCTTTATGCCTCAATAATTTCCTGTTTACTCTTGAACATTGACGGTCTTTTTGGTATTTCTTCTGGTAAGACTTTCCCGGTTTACTTTTGAACAATCTTTATATAATTTCCCCGTGTAGATTTCAAAATTCCCTAAAACAGAGAAATTTCCTTGCACCTGGCAACACTGGGTAGTGGGAAGGAGCGGGAGGCATGGCGGGAACACATTCACCCACACTGTACAGACGCCAGTGATATCATTTTCTGACACGTTTATTATGATTTCGCTCGTTTTGTATAAGAACTCCTCGGATTTGCTTCAAACTATACAATGATTATTATTATTATTATTATTATTACTGGTATTATTATTATTATTATTATTATTACTGGTATTATTATTATTATTATTATTATTATCTAACTGTTGGATAGATTTTGTGAATGTGGATACTCACCTTTTGGAAAATAATGAAGCCTTACAAGTGTGGTTGGTTGGGATGCTAACAAACCAATACCAGTGTGGAATTGACCCTAAAAGATTTGCCTAGCCCTCCAATTTACCATCAAAATAGGTTGTATTTTATTATAAGAGAGTTGTAGAGTTGAGTTGTAATAGAGACATTATTATTATTATTATTACTTTTATTATTATTATTATTATCATTACTTTTATTATTATTATTATTATTATTACTTTTATTATTATTATTATTATTATTGTTATTATTAATTTCTTCACATATCTTTACTCATCCATAAATTAAATAGGTTGTAAATTTGTTGTTACAGAGTTGTGGAGTTGTAACAAGAGACTGAGGAACCTTCATTGTTTGTTTGTTGTCCACTGTGTTCTTCCTTCCATCAACAACAACAACAACATCAACTACTACTACTACTACTACTACTACTACTACTACTACTACTACTACTACTACTACTACTACTACAACAACATCAACTACACTACAACATCAACTACTACTACAACATCAACTACACTACAACATCAACTACACTACAACATCAACTACACTACAACATCAACTACTACTACAACATCAACTACTACTACTACAACATCAACTACTACTACTACAACATCAACTACTACTACTACAACATCAACTACTACTACAACTACAACATCAACTACTACTACAACTACAACATCAACTACTACTACAACATCAACTACTACAACAACATCAACTACTACAACATCAACTACTACTACTACTACTACTACTACAACTGTAAGTTTGTATGGAATTACATTGTTGTATTTCTCTCTCTCTCTCTCTCTCTCCTTCATTCATTCCTTTCTTCCATTCTCTCTCTCTTACCTTCATTCTTCCATTCTCTCTCTCTTACCTTCATTCTTCCATTCTCTCTCTCTTACCTTCATTCTTCCATTCTCTCTCTCTTACCTTCTCTCTTACCTTCATTCTTCCATTCTCTCTCTCTCATTCCTTCCTTTCTTCCTTCCATTCTCTCTCTCTCATTCATTCATTCCTTTCTTCCTTCCATTCTCTCTCTGTTGGTCCAGATTTACTACCAACAAAATTCTGTCACCTTAAGTGAATTCTCTAACAGGTCACAACATCTCATCATGTCCTTATGTTCTCTATCTTTTGGTTCTGTCCCTTCTGATTCTTCTGCTATGTTGTACAGTTGTGGTCAATAATAATCATCCACATATGGGCATCTCAAACAATTTACTGTGTAATGTTTCTCACAAAGACCATTAGCCATTGGATGATAAGGAGACATAAAACATTGCTTTACACTAATGAGTCTATATATTTCCTGTATTATGTTTGAAGTGAACTGATAATCCCTATCACTCAATATTTCTTGAGGAAAGCCCCACTGCTAAGAATGTCTAGTAAAGCTTCAGCCACTCTTTTAGTTTCTATTACTGATAAAGCTACTGTTTTGGTCCACATTGTGACATAATTAATTAATGTCAGTACACATCTATTGCCCTGTGAGGATGGAGGACTAATAGGGTGTACAAGATCTATTGCTATACCCTTAGGTAATATCTTCTAACACCTGTCACAACTATAGCACCATCTCTTGACTTGGTTAGACATTCCTGCCCAATAAAATGAACTGCTAACCCTATCATCAGTCTTGGTTATCCCTAAAAGTCCTCCCAGCAGACAGACCCTCATGAGTTAATGCCAACACATACTTCCATCTGTTTAATTTCCTCCCTATATTTACTTGTCTTAATTCTGTACCATAAATCATTCACTTTTTCTAACTTGATATTTGAATTCCTTCATCTCCTAATTAGTGCCTTAATCAAGTCATCCTTCTGCTCTTCCAGGGTAACAGGCAAACCATTAAAAGTGTCAAACTCTATCTGATTAATACATAGAGGTTTAAACTTATCCCTAACCTCCTACTCAACCCTACTACCACTACTATTACTACTACTATTAAGTGGTGTAGTGTAAATATGTCACTATCTCTCTTTGGTACACACACACACACACACCAACCATGTAACAATTATTATTATCTAAATATAATACTAAATATTTATTACAATGCTTAAACACCAATTAACCATTACCTAACATAACATAACCATTACCTAACCTAATCTAACCATTACCTAACCTAACCTAGCGTAACCTAACCTAACTTATGTCTTGTTTTTGTCGATCCCACAGTGGTTGGTATTGGTTTGTAAGCACGCAAACGAAAGAATGTTAGCCTTATAAATGACTTGTGGGTGAATTATTTAATGAATTTGGTGAGTAAACTATACAGTGATTATTATTATCTAACTGTTGGATAGATTTTGTGAATGTGGATACTCACCATTTGGAAAATAACGAAGCCTTACAAGTGTGGTTGGTTGGGAAGCTTACAAACCAATACCACTGTGGAATCAACCCATATACAGTTTGCCACAGAAATTCTTACACAGGTTATATGGAAAGAGAAGTTATTGATTATTGTGAATGTTTACCAAGTGACTCTTATCATTACAAAACAACAAACCTAATAATAATAATAATGTTGTATTGCAGTTACATAGTCTTAACCTTTTATCTTTCTCTATGCATCTTCTTTTTTTTATTATTATTATTGATATTATTATTATTGATATTATTATTATTATTAATATTATTATTATTGTTAATATTATTATTATTATTATTAATATTATTATTATTATTATAAGTTGGCTTCATTTCCACCTGTGTATGTATTAGGTTTTGTAAAAATTATAAATTGTATAATTATTAGGTTTAAAAAAATACATAAACTGATTTGGTTGTTACAGAGTTTTGGAATTAACTGAAGTTGTACAAGTATGAGACCTCCTTCCATCTATAACAACAATAACAACAACAACAACAATAACAATAATAACAAGACATTATTATAGATTACTGTAAGTATTTATAAAGTTACATTGTACCATATTCAACAACATTAATGGGGTATACGATGGTTCTGTTGTCTTTCTGTACACACTCATTAGGTACAGTCACCAGCACTACTAAGTATCCAGGTGTGCTTGGAATACCTATAGAGACAGTAAATAAATGCACAATAACATCTCCATTGGAATTAGTTCATGGTTAAAATTGGACCTGTTTAACACTTCAACTAAAGCTGTATACTTATTAGCGCTCATGACTGTACACTACACTAACTAAGTACATGTGTATTGTCTTCCCACACACAATTTTTTTTTTTTTCTATTATATTGATATTATTTCTTTTTGGAGTGTGATCCAATGGGACAAACTTTAGGAATAGTCCTCAGGTTACTTATTGATTTTGGAGAATGTGGAAATTAGTATCTAAATTTATGTTGTGTGTGTGTGTGAGAGAGAGAGACAGAGTAAATGTGTGTGTGTGTGTGTGTACGAGAATATAAATACTAAACCAATCCATGGTATACCTCAGCATCAAGGTGGACACATGAGGAACGCCACCTTCCCTGGGATCAAGATCAGTACCGTAATGAAGTTGTCACTCTCCCTTCACTCTCCCCCCGTCCACACTCGGTAAGTCCAACCATGTACAGTCACAGTCAATAACAATCATCCACGTATGGGTATCTCAAACACATATATACATACAGTCGCGGTCAATAATAATCATCCACATATGGGTATCTCAAACAATTTACTGTCTAATGTTTTCACGTTCACATATGATGTTATTGTTTTAAGTAGTGCGTAGCTGCTTGTATTAAATTAAAAGATGGTAGTTCACGTGTGTGTCTGTGTGTGTGTTATTGTTTTAAGTAGTGTGTAGCTGCTTGTATTAAATTAAAAGATGGTAGTTAATCTATTTATTGGAAAGTTTATCATCTAAGGAACAGAGGGAAGCTGTCAAACTCTTACGTGAGTTACCCCTATATGGATGATTATATTTGACCACAACTGTACACTTAGTAATCCTTGACAGGCTCCATAGAAAAACAGTAATACCATCAGACCATTATTACACCATTGTTGACTCTACGGATGTTGTTGTATGTGTGTGTTTGTATGTTTGTTTATGTGTGTGTGGTGTGTTCTTACCTATTTGTATCTTTACAGGTTTGAGTCAAGTTCGTAATGTCCCGTATTTTAAATCACAATTACCATATTTTTCTTTAAAGTTATGTATGTTTTTGACACACACCACTTCTTCTGGTAATTTATTCCATTCGTGTGTGTGTGTATGTATTTATGTTTGTGTCTGTGTATGTTTCTGTATGTTTGTGTGTGTGTGTGTTTAGTACAGTCATCCAGCATACAAACCTTATTTAGTCTAGTTGTTTCTCCATCCTTCCCCCTTGAAGTTTGAGGCATTGTAGGTTTTACAGTCTTAGACAAGAAAGTACATTGATGTGTGTGTGTGTGTGTGTATTATTCCTCTGTGTGTGTGTGTGTATTATTCCTGTGTGTGTGTGTGTGTTATTCCTGTGTCTGTCTGTGTGTGTATTATTCCTCTGTGTGTGTGTGTGTATTATTATTATTATGTTGCCAACTGTACCACACCACCAACATTCTTGCATATGCCCTTTACAGTCAAGTTTTTAAATTTTTCTGTTCTGGTATTTCATTCAGAAGACCTAATTTTATTCTCTATATTTCTTCTCACAAATCATTTTTCATTAATACATTTCTTCACTTATCTTTGCTCATCCATAAATTAAATAGGTTGTAATTTGTTGTTACAGAGTTGTGGAGTTGTAACAAGAGACTGAGGAACCTTCATTGTTTGTTTGTTTGTTGTCCACTGTGTTCTTCCTTCCATCATCAACAACAACAACAACAGTACAAGCATTTACTATAGGACCTTGAGGAACAACAACAACAACAACAACAACTACAACATCAACTACTACTACTACTACAACTGTAAGTTTGTATGGAATTACATTGTTGTATTTCTCTCTCTCTCTCCTTCATTCATTCATTCCTTTCTTCCTTCCATTCTCTCTCTCTCATTCATTCTTCCATTTTCTCTCTCTCATTCATTCCTTTCTTCCTTCCATTCTCTCTCTCTCTCTCTCTCATTCATTCCTTTCTTCCTTCCATTCTCTCTCTCTCTCTCTCTCTCTCTCTTTCATTCCTTTCTTCCTTCCAATCTCTCTCTCTCTCATTCATTCCTTTCTTCCTTCCATTCTCTCTCTCTCTCTCATTCATTCCTTTCTTCCTTCCATTCTCTCTCTCTCTCATTCATTCCTTTCTTCCTTCCATTCTCTCTCTCTCTCTCTCATTCATTCCTTTCTTCCTTCCAATCTCTCTCTCATTCATTCCTTTCTTCCTTCCTTCCATTCTCTCTCTCTCATTCATTCATTCCTTTCATTCTCTCTCTCTCTCTCAGTTGGTCCAGATTTACTACCAACAAAATTCTGTCACCTTAAGTGAATTCTCTAACAGGTCACAACATCTCATCATGTCCTTATGTTCTCTATCTTTTGGTTCTGTCCCTTCTGATTCTTCTGCTATGTTGTACAGTTGTGGTCAATAATAATCATCCACATATGGGTACCTCAAACGATTTACTGTGTAATGTTTTCACGTTCACATATGATGTTATTTTTTTAGGTAGTGTGTAGCTGCTTGTATTAAATTAAAAGATGGTACCTAACCTATTTAATGGAAAGCCTATAAGCTAAAAAAAAAAAACATTGTACAGCTGTCAAACTCTTAGGTGAGTTACCCCTCTATGGATGATTATTTTTGACTACGACTGTACAGTACTGTTCTTACATTTTGTTTTCTCAATCTATTTCTGTTAACTTATGAAATGTAAGCAGCTGTTTGTGTTTTGTCAAAGATTGTATTAAATGTTCAAGTACAGTAACATTCAATAATAATAATAATAGTAATAATAAAAATAATAATAGTAATAATAATAATAGTAATAATAGTAATAATAAAAATCATAATAATAGTAATAATAAAAATCATAATAATAGTAATAATAAAAATCATAATAATAGTAATAATAAAAATAATAATAATAATAATAAAAATAATAATAATAATAGTAATAGTAATAATAACCTAATTGCACACTATGATTTATATAATATACAGTTTGTATGTATGTATGTAGCTTGGAAAAAAAAATAGTTTGGAGGAATCATTTGCTCCAGATTTATTATTATATATTTTCTATTTATATATGACCTTAACAATAATTAATTTGTTTATTTTACAGGTGTGTAGTGGGAGAGAGAGAGAGAAGAGGAAGAGGAGAACAACACGAGAGAGAAAAGAGAACAACACGAGAGAGAGGAGAAGAATAAGAACAAACACAAGAAGAGAAGAACAACAAGACAGAAGAACACACAAGAACAAAACCTCTAATATAATACAGTGTATAATAACAGGAAATAAAAATTAAATACATTATTAATTATTTTACTTTATTAAAAAACCTCTATAGTATTAATTAACAATTATAATTCCACCAGGTGAATAAATTAATTAATTTATACCTGTAAGGGTGTAGGGTTCAATTAAAAATTATTGATGTTATTATAATATTTGTCTGTGTGTGTGTGAGAGAAATATCACACAAACAAATATTATAACAACACCAGTAATAATTACATACATAAAAGAATGTAGGGTTTAAGTAAAAATTATTGATGTTATAATATTGTCTGTGTGTGTGAGAGAAATACCACACACAGACAGACAAATATTATAACCATCAGTGATAATTACATACCTAAATCGATGTACAGTTCAAGTAAAAATTATTGATGATGTTATAATACTGTGTGTGTGAGAGAGAGATATCACTCACTCACTCTCACACAGACAGACAAATATTATTATAACATCAGGTTCAAGTAAAAATTATTGATGTTATTATAATACTGTATGTCTGTGTGTGTGTGTGTGTGACATATCATACACACACACACAGACAAATATTATAATAACATCAGTGATAATTTTATACCTGTAAAGTCCCATCCACACAAGGCAAAAAGACGCAACCCAGTGAAATTCTCTCGCTTTTTACCAGTGTTACCAGATCAAACCGTCTCTGGCAGCTATTTACCACTTATGCCACACCCACGATATTGGTAACAGTGTCTGCCCGAAGTTTTTTTGCCTCGTGTGGAAGGAGCTTAAGAGTTCAAATATAACTTTAGGGGATAGTACAGTGTTGGTGGTAAATGTGGAGCAATTGATTCCTCCAAACTATTCCAAGCAACAACAGAACACCATTGTCATGTTTCCTGGCATACTTTGGAGGAATCAAGATGCTCCAATGTAATTCTGGAACAATTAATTCCTCCAAACTATTCCAAACAACAAATAAACACCATTATTTTTGTTCATCTGGTTCTGTTTTCTGACATACTTTGGAGGAATCAAGATACTCCAATTCTGTTTTCTGACATACTTTGGAGGAATCAAGATACTCCAATGTACCAACAGTGTATTATCTCCTTAGTGTTATTATAATACTGTGTGTGTGTGACAAATACACACACACACACACACACACAGATATTATAACAACAATATAACATTGTGTGTGTGACAAATACACACACAGTTTTTATAACGACATTAACATTTTGTGTGTGTGTGTGTGTGTGTGCAGAGAGAAATATCACACACACACACACACACAATATGTTACTGTTGTTATAATACCTGTGTGTGTGTGTGTGTGGAGAGAGAAACATCACACACACACACACACACACACACACACAGTAACTTCATAAAACACTCACATTAACTAGTAGTAGTAGTAGTAGTAGTAGTAGTAGTTGATGTAAGGATGAACACAGTGAATAATAAAGGTTGTTAAGTCTCTTGTACAACTTCACTCCACAAATCTGTAACAAAATACAACCTAATTAATTTAAAGGAAATTATTCAACTTTATAATAATACCACAGAATATTATTTCTGGCTTAACCAAGAAGTATTATTAAATTTGTTGGTGGATATTTGATTGTGACTGTACTTAAGGGGGTGCAGGAGTAGGGGGACAGGCTGGGGGGGGGGGTTAGGGGGGTGCGGGAATAGGGGACAGGCTTTCTACCCACCCCAAGCCTGTCCCCCTATTCCCACACCCCCCCAGTTCCCCCCGAAGCCTGTCCCCTACTCCTGCACCCCCTTAAGTACAGTCACAGTAAAATATCCACCAACACTTTCCTTCCATCGTAATAAATATCTTGGTAATAAAGAACAACACGTGTATGATTTAACAACACCTCATAATAATAATAATAATAATAATAATCTTGGTAATAAAGAACAACACGTGTATGATTTAACAACACCTCATAATAATAATAATAATAATCTTGGTAATAAAGAACAACACGTGTATGATTTAACAACACCTCATAATAATAATAATAATAATAATAATAATCTTGGTAATAAAGAACAACACGTGTATGATTTAACAACACCTCATAATAATAATAATAATAATCTTGGTAATAAAGAACAACACGTGTATGATTTAACAACACCTCATAATAATAATAATAATAATCTTGGTAATAAAGAACAACACGTGTATGATTTTGCACCACCTCATAATAATAATTGAGGGGGTTGAGTTGACCTAAAGTGTTGTATACAAAAAAGGCAGGGAGGAAGGAAAACCATTTCAAGAGAGATTCTCTTGTTGGTTAATTGGAAGGCTACTGATTATCATTATTACTATTATTATTATTATTATTACTATTATTATTATTATTACTATTATTATTATTATTACTATCATTATCATTATTATTACTATCATTATTATTATTATTATTATTATTACTATTATTATTACTATTATTATTATTATTACTATTATTATCATTATTATTATTATTATTATTATTGAGTGCTACTGATTCCTCCTAACTCTACCAGAAAACACACTCTCAATGGTACTAATAATTAAGGGATGTGTTTGGAGGAATCAGTAGCACTCAATAATAATAATAATAATAATAATGATAATAATAATAATAATAATAATGATAATAATAATAATAATCACACACCTTCCAATTCACCAACAAAATAATATCACCTTAAGTTGGAAGTAGTGTTGGTAAATCTGGAGTAAATTATTCCTCCAAACTATTTTTTCAAGCAAAAGAACACCCATTATTATTATTATTATTATTATTGTTTTTATTATTATTTTTATTATTATTTCTATTTTTATTATTATTATTATTGTTTTTATTATTATTATTTTTATTTTTGTTCATGTGGTCCTTTTGTTCATCTGGTACCAGAAGGAATAAGAGAGATAAGAGACAAAGAAGGAATAAGAGAGAAAAAGAAATAAGTAAATAATATAGAAGGAGGAATAAGAGAAAATAAGAGAATAAATATCTATGAAGGAAAAAAGAAAGCAAGGAGATAAAGAGAAGATATAGAAGAAGGAAATAGTAGAACAAATAAAGAGAGAGGAAAGGAGAAAGCAAGAATAAAGAGAGAAGAAGAGACAGAGGGGAAATAAGAGAAGATGGATAAAAGGAGAGGAGAAAGAGGAAAAATAAAGAGAGGCATAAGAAAAAAGGCAGAATAAAGAGAGGAGAGAGGAAAGAAAATAAAGAAGGAAGAAAGAACATGTTGATAAAGTGTGTAAAGGAAAGGTTTGATAAAAGGTTAATATAGGAGAATATAAACCTATCATTATGTCACACACACACACACACACACACACACACACACATACACACACACACAAGTACACACACATACACACACACACACATACATACACACACACACACATACATAAACACACATACATACACACACACACACATACATAAACACACATACATACACACACACACACATACATAAACACACATACATACACACACACACACACACAGACACACGTACACACACGTACATACACACATACATACATAAACATATCAGGACCTCAGTAATCATTGTGTTCACTTTCTCTCTTGTGTTCTCCTTCTCTCTCTTCTCTTGTGTTCTCCTTCTCTCCTCTCCTCCTCCTCCTCTCTTCTTCTCTTTTCACTACACACCTGTAAAGTAGATAAATTAATTAGTAATAAACATATTTCTAAATCCAACCTACATACACATACATACAAACTGTATATTATTATATAAATTAGACTGTACATACATACATACAGTTGGTGTCAAATATAATGATCCATATAGGGGTAACTTGCCGTGACTCATGAAAAAATGGCACCTCCCGTATCACTCATTTTGACTCGCCTTGACTTAACTCGCTTGGTGTAAACGCAGCCTAAGGGGGTGCGGGAGTAGGGGACAAGGCTTGGGGGGGGGGGGGGTTTGGGGGTGAGGGAATAGGGGGACAGGCTTGGGGTGGGTAGAAGGCTTGTCCTCTATTCCAGCACCCCCCTAACCCCCCCCCCCCCAGCCTGTCCCCCTACTCCCGCATCCCCCAAAACCACCCCAAGCCTGTGCCCTACTCCTGCACCCCCCTAAACCCCCCCCCAAGCCTGTCCCCCTATTCCCGCACCCCCTTTAGAGAGACAGTACAATGTTGGGTGGTAAACTTGGAGCAAATAATTCCTCTAAATATTAACATGAAACACACACACCTACAGTATATGGAAGGAGTTGGTTTGGTGGCATAGTTTGGAGGAATCAGAAGCCTCCAAACACACACACACACACACACATTCTCTCTCTAACACACATACACACACATTCTCTCTCTAACACACATATACACACACATTCTCTCTCTAACACACACACACACACACACACACCTATATGGAAGGAGCTTGTTTCATGGCATGGTTAGGAGGAATCAGAAGCCTCCACACACACACACACACACACACATTCTCTCTCTAACACACATATACACACACATTCTCTCTCCCTCCTCTCTAACACACACACACACACCTATATGGATGGAGCTTGTTTCGTGGAATAGTTTGGAGGAATCAGAACCCTCCAAACACACACACACACACATTGTCTCTCCCTCTCTCTCTCTAACACACACACACACACACACATTCTCACTCACTCTCTCTCTCTCTAACACACACACACTCTCCCTTTCTCTCTCTAACACAAACACACACACCTATATGGAAGGAGGTGGTTTGTTGGCATAGTTTGGAGGAATCAGAAGCCTCCAAACACACACACACACACACACACACAGACGTGTGGTTTGGCACTCCCTGGGGCAGCCAAGGTCAGCATATTGACCTCTCATCCCACCTGCACCACATTCACCATCATGAATGAAGAGGACAGTGAGGGACTAATTATTCTACAAGTGGAGAGTAAAGATAGTGATTGTTACAAACACAATGGTTACACTTTGTTATTCCCGTGCTGCTCTGTTCCAACTTAAACGAGGATCAACTTACCCACCTGGTAATGTTGTTATCCGCCTAAAAATCCTCAGCCGGGGTTGTAAGGCAGGTAGGAACAAACACAGACCAATACCAGTGATTACTACAAGCCCCACCCCCCAAGTCTATCCCCTACACCCACCACACCCCCTTAGTACAGTACTATACAAAACACACCAGTATGAAAAGAGAATATGAGGCTGAGTGGAATAAAAAGGTCTCTGGTGACAAGCTTATTTCCAGGTGACACAGTATTACCAGCAGAGAGTGAAAGAGAGCTACACAGGGGAGTAGATCAATTTCAGGGCATAATATGTAAGAGAAAGAATCATGAAAGGTCATAGTGTGAGCATGGAAATGAAAAACATGGACATGGAATCAAGGCTGGTATGGAATTATGGTAAAAGTACGCTACAAAATTACGTTATTTTTTTTTTTACCTTTTCCATACACTTTGTGCACTTTACTCAAAGTATGACCATATATTCTACTGTCCACTATCCAGAATAGTATACAGATGATAAGGCAACGAAATCATTAGTGTTTTTGGAGATTGGTTGGGGGGAGATCTCCCAAAACACTCATTTGTGACAGATGTAAACAACAGATTGGTTACAAACACACTATTAAACATTGCATCCTGAAAACCTGGAGTCAAAAAGACATTATGGACAAATGCTTTAATATTACCCAATTTGCAAATAAATCACTTTGGGCACGTGATCCAGGAATATGTGTAAGTCCACAAGGAAGGAAAGAAACACAGAGTCCCAAGTGCTTTCGTGTATTCACATCTGTATTTCCCCTCAAGATGTGAATACACGAAAGAGCTTGGGACTCTGTGTTTCTTTCCTTCCTTGTGGACTTGCACACATTACACAATTTATACGTACCATATCATACAAGCAACTATCCGTACTCACTAACCAAGCAAACCAAACAATGTAAATTGGATACAAGCAACTACTGTACAAGCAAACCAAACAATGTCAAAGTGGATAATATAATTGTACCATAATAGATTGATGGTCACTCTCCCCCAAGCCTGTCCTTTACTCCCGCACCCCCCCCGACCCACCCAAAACCCACTGCACCCCCCCCCCCGACTCACAGCACCCCCTTAATATTAAGTCCCATCCACACGAGAGCCAAAAAGACAGCAGGCACGGGCAACCCAGTGAAATTCTCTCGCTTTATACAAGTGTTACCATATCAAACGGTCTCTGGCAGCCATTTACCACTTGTGCCTACCACCCACCCACATTATTGGTAAAAGTGTCTGCCCGCAGTTTTTTTGCCTCTCGTGTGGAAGGAGCCTAACCAAACAAACCCAAATATGCACAATTGGATAAGATAATTGTACATATGGTACCATAATAATAGATTGTTGGTCACTCTCCATACCTGTACAGTATCTTTGGATGATAACCCAACCCTGCTTCATTGTTCAAGCTCAAATTAAATAGAATGCAAAATATATATAATTTTTTATTCTTAATTTATTATTTATTTTGCAGTAATTTATTTATTCTTAATTTGTTATTCTTCATTTATTATTTGTTTTGTATTCTTCAATAATAATGTAATTTGTATTCTTCATTCATTATTTATTATGAGGGTATTATTACACAAGTACTGTGTTCTTGGCTAGGGCTGAGCAGTGTTACCACATCCGGCTAGGTCCCGGGAATTTACCCCGGTCACTTTATGATAGTTTATACTGGTTATATCCCGGTAGTTTGCCCAGGTTAGGTCCCGGTAGTCTGCTGTAGTCTAGGTTAGGTCAGGTTAGGTCAAACTAATTTCCAAATTATATTTGTAAAACGGGGCATTTCTGAGAGAAACACCATAGATGAAAAGTGTGTTAGAATGGTCCAAAATAGTGGGTAATGATACTAAAATATACAATATAGTGAACTCAGTACTTCTGTAAATTTACCGTGAATAACTATGTGTGGTATTGTTTTTTTTTTCTGATTTCTATTTACAGAATGCAAGAGTAAGAACACTTCTATATGGAAGAAGTTTGTTTTATGGAATAGTTTGGAGGAATCAGAAGCCTCCAAACACACACACACATTGTCTCTCCCTCTGACACACACTCTTTCTCTCTCACACACTCTTTCTCTCTCTCTCTCTCACACACTTTCTCTCTCTCTCTCTCACACACTCTTTCTCTCTCTCTCTCTCACACTCTTTCTCTCTCTCTCTCACACACTCTTTCTCTTTCTCTCTCTCACACACTCTTTCTCTCTCTCTCTCTCACACACCTATATGGAAGGAGCTTGTTTCATGGCATGGGTAGGAGGAATCAGAAGCCTCCAAACACACACACACACTCATTCTCTCTCTAACACACACACACACACATTGTCTCTCTCTCTAACACACACACACACACATTCTCTCTCTCTAACACACACACACACACACATTCTCTCTCTCTCTAACACACACACACACACATTCTCTCTCTCTCTAACACACACACACACACATTGTCTCTCTCTCTAACACACACACACACACATTCTCTCTCTCTAACACACACACACACACACATTCTCTCTCTCTCTAACACACACACACACACACATTCTCTCTCTCTCTAACACACACACACACACATTCTCTCTCTCTCTAACACATACACACACACATTCTCTCTCTCTAACACACACACACACACATTCTCTCTCTCTCTAACACACACACATATATGGAAGGAGCTTGTTTCATGGCATAGTCAGGAGGAATCAGAAGCCTCTAAACACACACACACACACACATCCATGGTACACTCGCGGCCAGAAATTGTGTCCCGATCCCCTGGCAAGATGAATCGCAAACAGCCTAGCTTTGAACAACAACTGTGCGTCTGCCTACAACACACATTGGTTCAAATCATCAAAGCTTGGCTGGTTGCAATTCATCGTGCCAACGGATCAGGACAAAAATTTTGTTTATATAAAAAAAATTTATTATATAAATAATTTTTTTTATATATATATATTTCTTTTATATATATATATGTTACGGGACTGGAAGACCTACATCACACCACAACTGCTCGTTGCCTAGTTCGACCCCGAAAAGGATGCGAGGAGAGACCAAGACCTGGAGCCGTATTCACAAAAACAAAGTTCACTCTTAACTTAAAATTTTGTTGGTAAGCATTTATTCATGGCAAGGACTAGGACCCGGCACTGCTTCGAAATCTTAATAAAAGCTCACACAAATAAAATAGCAAAACCATTCACTGCTTCGAAATGAACCTGAAACACTATGGTGAGGTCAGAATTGAAACATACGAACAAGTCCAAACTCTAAAATGCTTTGTGAATACCGGCCCTGGTCGGTTTTTGAGTGTACAGTGTGTTATGAAGGTCCAGATTCCCTCTTTAACATATTGGGCCGTCTGTACCAATCAAGGATCATTACAAGTTTACAAGATAGCCAATCCTTGAGTGTTGTGGCTCTGACTTAGGTTTCTCAAAGAATATATATAGCGAGAAAAGCCGGTGCTCAGTGTCTATATAAGTTTAATTTTAAGTTTGAATGTAATAATAATAATAATTATAATAATAATAATAATAATAATAATAATAATAAATGCATAAAATAATATGCAGAAAGTTAAAATTAAATTAATAATAAATAAATAAAAAAATAAAAAAAAAGGCCTTAATGACCAACACCAAGGTCGATAGGCCAGGGGAAAAAAAAAAAAAAAAAAAAAAAAATGCTCAGTGTCATTCTTCCAGCATTTCTCAAATTGAAGTGTTCTGTGTGAGGCCTATTTCTCCCCCTTATGTAACTGGACTAATTGTATCAGACTGGCATTAATTCAGTTAAGTATTATTATTATTAAGTTTGGTGTCTTACGAGTGTATTACTGGTGTATTACTAGTGTATTACGAGTGTATTACGAGAACTCGGGATTATAATTAGTTATTATTGTTATTGTTAGTGTAGAGTTACGTGGTGTCAAGTTATTGTAAGAGTTTTGTATTCTCTTTAACTTGAGTGTGGTATTATTATTATTATTATTGGGCAATCTACTGAGTTGTTGAATGGTTTGGGATATATGAATTCCTGGTGTTTTGATGTTCTTGGGATAAATGTGTTTAATGTTAAAATAAATGTTTTTACGACTTTGCATTTTAATTAATTTGGCGACCTCTGGATATACTGGGTTTGTACCATATATAAAAAGAAATGTTATATAAAAAAAAAATTATAAAAAAATTTTTTATATAAATTTTTTTTTTATATAAAAAAAATTTTTTATATAAAATTTTTTTTTATATAAAATTTTTTTTTATATAAAAACTTTTTTTATATAAAACTTTTTTTTATATAAGAATTTTTTTTATATAAATTTTTTTTTATATAAAAACTTTTTTTATATAAAAACTTTTTTTATATAAAAACTTTTTTTATATAAAAACTTTTTTTATATAAAATTTTTTTTTATATAAAATTTTTTTTATATAAAATTTTTTTTTATATAAAATTTTTTTTTATATAAAATTTTTTTTTATATAAAATTTTTTTTTTATATAAAAATTTTTTTTATATAAAATTTTTTTTTATATACAATTTTTTTTTATATAAAATTTTTTTTTATATAAATTTTTTTTTATATAAAAATTTTTTTATATAAATTTTTTTATAAATTTTTTTTTTTTATATAAAAATTTTTTTTATATAAAATTTTTTTTTATATAAAATTTTTTTTTATATAAAATTTTTTTTTATATAAAAATTTTTTTTATATAAAAATTTTTTTTATATAAAAATTTTTTTTATATAAAAATTTTTTTTATATAAATTTTTTTTTATATAAATTTTTTTTTTATATAAAATTTTTTTTATATATTTTTTTTATATAATTTTTTTTTTTATAAAATTTTTTTTTTATATAAAATTTTTTTTTATATAAAATTTTTTTTTATATAAAAATTTTTTTTATATAAAATTTTTTTTTATATCAAAATTTTTTTTATATAAAATTTTTTTTTATATAAAATTTATTTTTATATAAAAATTTTTTTTATATAAAAAAATTTTTTATATAAAATTTTTTTTTATATAAAAATTTTTTTATATAAAATTTTTTTTTATATAAAAAATTTTTTTATATAAAAATTTCTTTTATATAAAATTTTTTTTTATATAAATTTTTTTTATATAAACTTTTTTTTTATATAATTTTTTTTTATATAAATTTTTTTTTTATATAAAATTTTTTTTTATATAAAATTCTTTTATATAAAATTTTTTTTATATAAAAAAAATTTTTATATAAATTTTTTTTTTATATAAAAATTTTTTTATATAAATTTTTTTTTTATATAAAATTTTTTTTATATATTTTTTTTTATATAAATTTTTTTTTATAAAATTTTTTTTTTATATAAAAATTTTTTTGATATAAAATTTTTTTTTATATAAAAAAATTTTTTATATAAAATTTTTTTTTATATAAAAAAATTTTTTATATAAAAATTTTTTTTATATAAAAAATTTTTTTATATAAATTTTTTTTTTATATAAAAATTTTTTTATATAAAAATTTTTTTTATATAAAAAATTTTTTTATATAAATTTTTTTTTATATAAAATTTTTTTTTATATAAAATTTTTTTATATAAATTTTTTTTTTATATAAATTTTTTTTTTATATAAATTTTTTTTTTATATAAATTTTTTTTTATATAAAATTTTTTTTATATAAAATTTTTTTTTATGTAAAATTTTTTTTTATATAAAATTTTTTTTTATAAGGTTCGAACAACTGTGCGTATCCCTACAACACACATTTGTTCGAATCATCAAAGCTTGGCTAGTTGCTATTCATCGTGCCAAGGGATCAGGGCACAATTTCTGACCGCGAGTGTACATACAATGTCTCCATATAAAGACAACAGAACCATAGTACTGTATATACCATGAATACAAATACTTACAGTAATCTATAATAATGTGTTGTTGTTGTTGTTGTTGTTGTTATAGATGGAAGGAGGTCTCATACTTGTACAATTCCAGTTAATTCCAAAACTCCAGTTAATTCCAAAACTCTGTAACAAATATATAACCAAATTAGTTTATAATTCTTACTAAATCTAATAATTATACAATTTATAATTTTTACAAAACCTAATACATACACAGGTGGATATGAAGCCAACTTATAATATTAATAATATTAATAATAAAAATAAAAATAATAATAATAATAATAATAATAAAAATAATAATAATAAAAATAATAATAATAAAAATAATAATAATAATAATATTGATAATAATAATAATATCAAAGAAGGCACAGGAAAGGAGACAGACAGACAGACAGTGTGTGTGTGTGAAATAGAGAGAAACAGCTGTCTAACCTTACATAGAAAGTGTGAAAGAAGATGCATAGAGAAAGATAAAAGGTTAAGATTATATATGTAACTGCAATACAACATTATTATTATTATTATTAAATGACTTGTGGGTGAATTATTTAATGAATTTGGTGAGTAAACTATACAGTGATTATTATTATTATTATTATTATTATTAAATGACTTGTGGGTGAATTATTTAATGAATTTGGTGAGTAAACTATACAGTGATTATTATTATTATTATTATTATTATTAAATGACTTGTGGGTGAATTATTTAATGAATTTGGTGAGTAAACTATACAGTGATTATTATTATTATTATTATTATTATTATTATTAAATGACTTGTGGGTGAATTATTTAATGAATTTGGTGAGTAAACTATACAGTGATTATTATTATTATTATTATTATTAAATGACTTGTGGGTGAATTATTTAATGAATTTGGTGAGTAAACTATACAGTGATTATTATTATTATTATTATTATTATTATTATTAAATGACTTGTGGGTGAATTATTTAATGAATTTGGTGAGTAAACTATACAGTGATTATTATTATTATTATTATTATTAGGTTTGTTGTTTTGTAATGATAAGAGTCACTTGGTAAACTATTCATTACAGTACATTCACAATAATCAATTAATAACTTCTCTTTCCATATAACCTGTGTAAGAATTTCTGTGGCCAACTGTACATGGGTTGATTCCACAGTGGTATTGGTTTGTTAGCTTCCCAACCAACCAACCACACTTGTAAGGCTTCATTATTTTCCAAAAGGTGAGTATCCGTATTCACAAAATCTATCCAACAGTTAGATAATAATAATCACTGTATAGTTTACTCACCAAATTCATTAAATAATTCACCCACAAGTCATTTAATAATAATAATAATAATAATAATAATACCAGTAATAATAATAATAGTAATAATAATAACAATAATAATAATAATAATAACAATAATAATAATAATAATAACAATAATAATAATAATAATAACAATAATAATAATAATAATAATAATAATAATAATAATAATCACTGCATAGTTTACTCATCAAATTCATTAAATAATTCACCCAGAAGTCATTTACACGGCTAAAATTCTTTCGTTTGCGTGCTTACAAACCAATACCAACCACTGTGGAATGGACCCTATATATATACAGGCATCCCAGATAATATTATTGAAATGTTACCCAAAACAAAATATATTGGTAAAAAACATACATACAGTTGGTGTCAAATATAATGATCCATATTGGGGTAACTCATGTAAGAGTTTGACAGCTTCCCTCTGTTCCTTAGATGATAAACTTTACAATAAATAGGTTAACTACCATCTTTTAATTTAATACAAGCAGCTACACACTATTTAAAATCATATATGTGAATGTGAAAACATTAGACAGTAAATTGTTTGAGATACCCATATGTGGATGAATATTATTGACCACGACTGTACATACATACACACATACATCCCTCACTCTCAGATGTTATTGTGTATTAATTACTGTCTCTAGGTATTCCAAGTACACCTGTATATTTATTAGTGCTGGTAACTGTACAATGGAGATGTTATTGTGTATTAGTTACTATCTCTAGGTATTCCAAGTACACCTGTATATTTATTAGTGCTGGTAACTGTACATGCATATCCTGAGACAGTTTGGGACCAAGTTCCTCACACACCCCAGACATTGACATCTGTTACCACCACTAAACCCACCTCCCAGACACACCACCAGACACCACAACAAGATCAAACCTATCAGAAAAGTGCCATACCAACCAACCATAGTTAATACAATAAATAACTCCTAAGAATAACACACACACACACACACACACACAGGCCTACACTGTACTACAATGTTAATCCACTCCTATATCATTTTAAGTGTAATATGTATATTTTCAGCTTATCAGCTGCCATTAATCAATAAACTGTATATTATTATTATTATTATTATTACATACATATACGAGGCCTTCATCTCCACACTGGAGGTAGCCTCGTCACGTCACACACCCTCCCAAACACATAATAATATACATACATACACACACATACATATACGAGGCCTTCCTCTCACACACCCTCCCAAACATAGATCCCCCCCGCTCCCCCCACACACACTCACACACACGTACTACATCTCAACCCCCCGATCCCTACACATAAGTGTACTAAATAGACTCACCCAAATTGGTTGTGTAGTGAAGGTAAGGTTGTAGTGAGTTTTCTTTCTTATTATTATTATTAATCCATTATTATTATATTACTTCCTTAATAAGTGGTATGGATCTGTTCATAATTATCTGGCCCGCTTACTGTTTTATATACTCTAATTAAATGTGGCACACTGGGGTAAATGAGTTTGACAACCCTGATGTAGACTGTAGAATGTATGTCTCCAGATACAAGTCCTACACTGTCTTCACCAATGTCCACTGCACTTCCTCCTGACCTTGGTGACCTGGGGGTGACACAGAGCCATAAGTCTATCTATCTATAGCTGTGACACCTCACTGGCCACGGCAAAAGTGTGTCCAGTTATCCCTGTTCCAACACTCCCTCCTCCCTCTCCCCCTCACATACTCTTCCACTCTGTTCCAACACTCCCTCCTTACTCCCTACTCTTTACTCTCACATTACATACTTTCCAACACTTCCTTCTTACTCTTTACTCACATATTCTTCCACTCTGTTCCAACACTCCCTCCTTACTCCCTACTCTTTACTCTCACATTACATACTTTCCAACACTTCCTTCTTACTCTTTACTCTCACATACTCTTCCACTCTGTTCCAACACTCCCTCCTTACTCCCTACTCTTTACTCTCACATTACATACTTTCCAACACTTCCTTCTTACTCTTTACTCTCACATACTCTTCCACTCTGTTCCAACACTCCCTCCTTACTCCCTACTCTTTACTCTCACATTACATACTTTCCAACACTTCCTTCTTACTCTTTACTCTCACATGCTCTTCCACTCTGTTCCAACACTCCCTCCTTACTCCCTACTCTTTACTCTCACATTACATACTTTCCAACACTTCCTTCTTACTCTTTACTCTCACATACTCTTCCACTCTGTTCCAACACTCCCTCCTTACTCCCTACTCTTTACTCTCACATTACATACTTTCCAACACTTCCTTCTTACTCTTTACTCTCACATACTCTTCCACTGTGTTGTGTCATCTAACCATTGGTCTGCCTCTCACACCAGGTGCCACAACTTCACTTTTATACACCTATAAGTCAATTGTAGATGGATTCACTGAGGAAGTAATATTGAAATAATGATGAATGAACAATACTCCTTAATTAAATTGGTTTCTGTATATGCAACCATTTCATAACTTAATTCAATATCCTGTGAATCTATTGTACAGTTACCAGCACTAATAAGTATACAGGTGAGGAATTAATACACAATAACATCTCCATTGTACAGTCACCAGCATTAATAAGTATACAGGTGTGCTTTGAATACCTAGAGATAGTAATTAATACACAATAACATCTCCATTGTACAGTTACCAGCACTAATAAGTATACAGGTGTACTTGGAATACCTAGAAATAGTAATTAATACACAATAACATCTCCATTGTACAGTTAAAGCACTAATAAGTATACAGGTGTGCTTGGAATACCTAGAGACAGTAAATAAATGCACAATAAAATCTCCATTGGAATTTGTTCGTTGGTGAATTGATGGACTGTTCAAAGCTTCAACCAAAGCTGTATACTTATTAGCAGGTGGTTTCTGGACGACAGCCCACTCCAAACCATCACCATGACACACACACACACACACAGCCCACCTGAGTCAAAGCATGAGATCTGAAGCAGGTGGTTTCTGGTTGACAGCCCACTCCAAACCATCACCATGACACATACACACACACACACACCATGGAACAGGTGCGGAACTGTTGTCATCACATCTTCACCAAATGGCTGTAATGATAATATTAACATTAATTATTTGGCGTAGGTAAATGTTCAGGTATTGTCCCACACACACACACACACACACACACAGGGTCCATTAAGTTACTCTATTAAGAACCCTGTGATCGTGTATGAAAATTGGAGGCTTTTGATTCCTCCTGACTATGCCACGAAACAAGCTCCTTCCATATAGGTGTGTGTGTTTCGTGACAATATTTGAAGGACTCATTTACCTCCAATTATCTGACTACAACACAGGGTCCCTTAATATGAACAAGTACAGTATTAATGGTAAATCTGGAGCAAATGATTCCTCCAAACTATTCCAAGCACCAGGGCCACTATTATTTTTGTTTATGTATTAAGTAAAATGTGCTGTGAGTTATAATCAACAATACATAACAGAAAACATATAATGTATGTATTGTATAGATCAACTGTATATTATTATTATATTTCATACACCATCTTTGTATACTACTCAACATTATCATTTCTCACCTTGATAAATCATTGCAGTTGAGTTGATATAAGCAGATATCTGTAGTAATCATGTTAATGTGTTCACCAAACACTCCATTAATATATGTACAACAACTTGACTGTGTGATACCTGCCAAGGATGCAACACAACACCCCATTCTATTAAACACATTATTGAAGACTGCAACGCACACTCACCAACAACACAACACAACACCCCATTCTATTAAACACATTATTGAAGACTGCAACGAACACAACAACACTCACCAACAACACAACACAACACCCCATTCTATTAAACACATTATTGAAGACTGCAACGAACACAAACACACTCACCAACAACACAACACAACACCCCATTCTATTAAACACATTATTGAAGACTGCAACGAACACAACAACACTCACCAACAACACAACACAACACCCCATTCTATTAAACACATTATTGAAGACTGCAACGAACACAAACACACTCACCAACAACACAACACAACACCCCATTCTATTAAACACATTATTGAAGACTGCAACGAACACAACAACACTCACCAACAACACAACACAACACCCCATTCTATTAAACACATTATTGAAGACTGTAACGAACACAAACACACTCACCAACAACACAACATACACTCTCTGAGGGCACTGTGGGAAAGCTCGGTTCAGGCCATGACCTTCCTCAGGAGCTCCGGGCTGCTCGGCCAGACACCTTGAGGAACTTCAACAACAACAACAACTGCTATCCACAAATCTGTAACAAAATACAACCTAATTAATTATTTTAGAATTACTACATTATTATATTATTATTATTATATTATACTACAATTATATTACAACTATATTATATTATTATATTATTATTATATTATACTACAATTATATTACAATTATATATTATTATTATTATACTTTGACAAACATGGAGGAGAAGTGAGAGAAATGGAAGGTGAGGAGAGAAGGTTTGTCAAGTTGAAAATTACATTATGGAAATATATACTTCAGAGGCTCGTAAAAAAAAAAAAAAAAAAAAAAAAAAAAAAAAACCGGAGGGGCTTCTTAAGGAGGTGCAAGAGTAGGGGGACAGGCTTGGGAGGGGTTTAGGGGGGTGCGGGAGTAGGGGACAGGCTTGGGAGAGGGAGAGAGATATCACTCACACACACAGACAAATATTATAATAATACTGTGTGTGTGTGTGACAAAACAAACACACACAGATATTATAACAACAATATAACATTGTGTGTGTGACAAATACACACACACACACAGTTTTGATAACGACATTAACATTTTGTGTGTGTGTGTGTGTGTGTGCAGAGAGAAATATCAGACACACACAATATGTTACTGTTATTATATTACCTGTGTGTGTGTGTGTGTGTGTGTGTGTGTGTGAAGAGAGAAACATCACACACACACACACACACACAAACAGTAACTTCATAAAACACTCACAGTAACTAGTGATTCTTGTGAAGTAGTAGTAGTAGTAGTGGTAGTTGTTGTAGTAGTTGTAGTAGTAGTGGTAGTGGTAGTAGTGGTGGTGGTAGTAGTGGTGGTGGTAGTAGTGGTGGTAGTAGTAGTAGTAGTAGTAGTAGTAGTAGTAGTAGTAGTAGTAGTGGTGGTAGTAGTAGTAGTAGTGGTAGTAGTAGTAGTAGTGGTAGTAGTAGTAGTAGTAGTAGTAGTAGTAGTAGTAGTAGTAGTAGTAGTAGTAGTAGTAGTAGTAGTGGTAGTAGTAGTAGTAGTGGTGGTAGTTATAGTTGTTAAGTCTCTTGTACAACTACACTCCACAAATCTGTAACAAAATACAACCTAATTAATTTAAAGGAAATTATTCAACTTTATAATAATAACACAGAATATTATTTCTGGCTTAACCATGGTGAAACTATCACTCTCATCCCATTGAAGGATTATTAAATTGGTTGCAAAAATTTTGAACAATAAGCATTTTCTCCAATACAGTATTGTCAATAAGGGTCGATTCCACAGTGGTATTGGTTTGTTAGCTTCCCAACCAACCACACTCGCCAACAACACAACATACACTCTCTGAGGGCACTGTGGGAAAGCCCGGTTCAGGCCATGACCTTCCTCAGGAGCCCGGGGCTGCTCGGCCAGACACCTTGAGGAACTTCAACAACAACAACAAAAGAACATCCCCAGGCTATTGTATCAATTCACATCACTTGTGTACCTCTCATGGCTCCAATATCATTTATCATTATGTATATACACTGTACTCTGTATGACTTTCCTTTTCCTAGCCCTAGCTATCATTTACTAGGTGTCAGAAAAAAACACTGTTCACTTGAAATATATGGTATTTTCCTAATACACTCGACACTTGATTTAATGGATTTCAGATTTAACAGACACTTTTTGCTACCAGACAATCATTATGCATCAGACAGAAAGTGTGTTACTTGAAAATATTCTGTGCACTAACTAGGTGTCAGTGTGGCTGTAAAGGTAAGGACGTGTTGGTAGTCCACTGTCCAAGGACCCCTCAATATTTTATCCAGGTGGTGTAGCCTTTAATTAAGGGGGTGCGGGAATAGGGGGACAGGCTTTGGGGGTTTAGGGGGGTGTGGGGTTTTTTGGGGGGTGGGGGAGTAAGGGGACAGGCTTGGGGGGGGGGTTAGGGGACAGGCTTTCTACCCACCCCAAGCCTGTCCCCATATTCCCACACCCCCCTAACCCCCCCCCAAGCCTGTCCCCATATTCCCGCACCCCCCCCAAGCCTGTCCCCTACTCCCGCACCCCCCCCCCCCCCAAGCCTGTCCCCTACTCCCGCACCCCCTTAAGGGACCCTGTGATGTAGTCAGAAAATTGGAGGTAAATGAGTCCTTCAAATATTATCACTGAACACTATCTATGTGGAAGGAAGGAGGAATCACAAGACACCAACCAAGTCTCAAAAACCATCACAGGGTCTTTAATTAATCATACCAAAGGTTTGAGGAAAAACTTGACAAAAAAAAGAACATAACTGTATTACTCCATGTTGAACCAGCACAACCTCCCAAGCACTTGAACCCTTAGTACAAGTGTTGTAACACACCAAATAGTAATGGTACAAAGATATCCAATTAACAATAACTATAGCAAGTCTTCTTAGAGGGTGGGTTGGCTTTCTGTGAACACAAATGAGAGTGGTAAGAGAAAGCCCATGTCTCCAGACTAACTCAAGAAATAATAAGTAAGAATATAATATATATAATGGGTGGAAGAGTGCGGGAGTAGGGGGACAGGCTTTAGGGGGGTCCGGGAGTAGGGGGACAGGCTTGGGGGGGGGGGTTTAGGGGGGTGCGGCAATAGGGGGACAGGGTTCGGGTGGGTATAAAGCCTGTCCCCCTACTCTCGCACCCCCCTAACACATATTGTGTTGTACAGTCACAGACAATAATATTCATCTACATTGGGTTGACTCATGTAAATGTTTGACAGCTTCCCTCTGGTTCTAATAAATAGGTTAATTACCATCTTCTATTTCACTAAAAGCAGTAATTACTGACTAGTCAAAACAACACATACATAATAACAAAACATGAAAATATTCAATAGCAATTTGTTTGAGTTACCTATATGTGGATGATTAATTATTGTCCGTGACTGTACATAGACACAAGATCATTGATATGGAATAAAGTTGGGGCCAAAATTGATATCTTGCAATATTTAATGCCAGCAGAATTTATTGAGTGAAAATGATGAGAGTAAAAACCATCTACCATTACTCATATATTTTCCTGTCTTGAAGATAGATTTAATATTAATATACCTTGGTATGAAATAACCAATAAATATTTACTTACTTACTCTCTCTAGTAGGCTCTCAATATAAGATGAAAATACATTTATCACTATCCTTTGAACACACACACACATACATACCAGTACTATAATAATATTCTTGTACTGAAAACACACACACTGTTTGACTGTTGTTGCCAAGATGAAAACACACACACACACACACACACATATACACACATATACGAGGCCTTCCTCTCCTGACTGGAGGTAGCCTCGTCACGTCACACACCCTCCCAAACAAAATGCCCCTAACATAGAACCCCCCCCCCCCACATACACATACACTCTACATCTCAACCCCCCAATCCCTGTTTTAGGTGGGAGCAGCCCCCCACCACACAACCACATCTCCTTGTGGCACTACAAGGGGTACAGTTATGTTTACATCCATAGTAAGGCCTGATAACAAAAACTGGTTTATCCCTACCATTTCACTACAGGGTAAACTCTCCCTTCACTTCACACACTTACCATTATTGTATTGTGAGGTATATAGTTGGTACTGTTGTGAAGGTTAGGTAAGATAAGGTAAGGTAAGGTAAGGTAAGGTAAGGTAAGGTAAGGTAAGGTAAGGTAAGGTAAGGTATTATAGTTGGTATTGTTGTGAAGGTTGTTGTTGTTGTTGTTGATGTTCTCCCGGGGCAGAATGGCCTCCTGCCCCACAGACCCCTGGTACACTCTGGTCGCAGTGAAAAAACAAATTAAAATAAAGGAGGGGCTGGCCCTATATGCCTGGGCTACCGAAGCACATCCCAAGGAAATGGGACCAGAGCTTACTGGACCAGGGAGTCTGGGGGCCTCCGACCGCCAGGGAGATTGGGGGGAAGGCTTTGATCCCACAGCCAGTGCTGTGGGCCCAAGTCCACGTTACCACAAGAGCTACAAGTGGGGCCGTACCTTCCATGAGACCAGCCCTGAAGGGACCATAAGGGGAGGGAGTTTACACTGCTGCATGCAAAGGGAAATGCACCCCCGTGTGCTGGCGGTCCACACAGCAGTGGGAAAAAAAAAAAAAAAAAAAAAAAAAAAAAAAAAAAAAAAAAAAAAAAGGCCTCCGGTTGCAGTACACCTCACGTGGATTTTTAATCCATGTGGGCAGATCTCGTCAAATCCACTAGAAAGTGACCAGATCCTACAACAATCTTTATTCTAGCCCTGTGGAGGATAACTAATATTCACAGAGAATAAAGTCAGCCCCACTGGGCCCTGTTGTGAAGGTAATGGGTGTCATCCTCTATTCAAAACCGATAAAGCTGTGAAAATCCAATGTATTGTGTCACCATACATACATCCTGAAAAAACATATACAAATTAGTACTGCACTCTTACATGTTAACTCAATACTATTTTTTTTTTTTTTTTTTTTTTTTTTTATCTATGTTCCGACACTGGACATAGGCTTAATCAAGCCCGTTACCGTGGCCCAGGTCAACTGCTGCTCATACACACACGTCACGACTTCCGAACTGGTACCCAGCCACAGAGGGAGGGAAGTGAGGGTTATTCCCAAATACTGCAGCTGTTATGGTACCAGTGAGGGTGTTATGGTACCAGCGAGGGTGTTATGGTACCAGCGAGGGTGTTATGGTACCAGTGAGGGTGTTTTACGACGTTTGGTGACCTTATAGTTAGTGCCTCAAACTCAAATCGGAAGAGTAAATATTCTCAGGCCCTCACCTGAGAGGATCAATCTCCCGACCTCTAGGATATGAGTCCAGAACACTAACCACTCGGCCACCTCCCCTACTACTATGGGTAATATACAAGAAGAACATTGATGGTATTAATGATGGTAATTTATCAGTATAATGCAGGACTCCATATATAAATTATTAATGTATTGTATACAGAGTATGTAAAGGAGAGTAACATGAGGGACAGTAGGGATGGACCAAGTAAGGAGGGAGTGTTGGAACAGGGACAACTGGAGACACTTCTGCCGTGGCCACCCCCTTGGAGGGAGTGAGGTTATAAATACACTGTTACATGTTAACTCAATACTATGGGTAATATACAACAACAATGGTATGATGAATTATACAAATTAGTATTATACTGATACATGTTATCTGAAGACAATTATTAATACAATAAATCCTCACTAATAAATATATATAATTGTTAATGATATAATATAACATATAATATAACACTGCTTTGCGCAGTGGCAATATCGTAACCAATGAGGTCGAGGATTGCTACTGTGCTTAACTGCTATCAGTATTGGGAAAAGCAAGAACCTCGGTGACCTACCCCTCCCCAGGAAGGGTAGGTAAGCCTTACCCCGCCTCCAAGCGGTGACCTCGGGGGTACACCTCCTTTTTTTATCTAGTTTTTATCCATTCAGGAGGTGGAGCCAAAGGGGAAGGCGGTGTGGGGGTGAGACCTAGCTTCCCCCACATATAGGTTTTAAGGTTTTTATTGTATTTTTATTGTATTTTAGTGTTTTTAAGATTTTAATTTCTATGACTGCATGTTTTTATATTTTGTGATAATTTCTTTTAAATTTATGACCTTGTTTTTAGCTTTTGACAATGCCGACGGCCCGTGTCCCTCCGGGAATGAGCACTGCATTGGCCTTGCCAGCCATCAGTGGCCCCCCAATGGGGGAGTGGACAGATATGGCTACTGGCGGGGGAGGGTCTCCGGGTTGCCCTGTAGAGGGAGTAGGGAAGAGGGATTGTATGAGAGTGGTAGCTATGAATGTGAATGGAATGACGGATGGGACCAAGAGGCGAGAGATTGTAGAATGTTTTAAGAAAGGAAGAGTGGATGTGATGGGAGTGACGGAGACACACGTGAAAGGATGTGGAGTGGTTGAGTGTCAGGAAGGAAGGGAGAGTGGACTGTGGGAGGGAATGGAGGGAGGAGTAGTATGGACGGGCATGAATGAAAAGAGTAAAGGAAGAGGGAAGGAAGGGTGTGCGCTGTTGGTGTCTCCGTGGGTGTGGAAGGGAGTGGATGGACATGGGTGGAATGGATCGAGGATTGTATGGATGACTGGAAAGATTGGCTTGGTGAAGTATGCTTGGGTGTGTGCTTATGCACCAGTGAATGAAAAGAGTAAGACAGGGAGAGAGAAGATGAGAGTGTTTTGGGAAGAGCTGAATGCATGTCTGAGAGGAATTGATAATGGAAGGAGAATAGTGATGATGGGAGACATGAATGGAAAGGTGGGAGGTGAGGAAGTGGGGAATATTGTGGGTAAATGGGGTGTAGAAGGAACAAATGAGAATGGTGAATATCTGGTGGATGTCTGTGCTGAGAGGGGGTTGTTCTTGGCGAACACCTTCTTTCAGCACAAGATGATCCACAGGTATACATGGAAGAGAAGGGATGAGAGAGGAGAGCAGAAGAGTTTGATTGATTATGTGGCAGTGGATGAAAGGTTGAGGAAGGATGTGTATGACGCAAAAGTAGTGAGAGGAATGGTCCATTGCTCCGACCATTTTGCGGTGTTGGTGAGGATGAAGGTTAGGGTTAAGTGGGAGTATAGTAGGAGGGATGAAGGGGTGAGGAATAAGAGGGTGGTGGCTAGTGGGAAATTAGATGTAGAAGAGTATAGGGAGGAATATAAGAGGAGGGTGGGTGAGGCGCTGGGGGATGTAAGGATGGGGATAGGTGAGGGAGTGGGAGTGAATGCGGTGTATGAAATGTTTAAGATGAGAGTATTAACCCCTCCGGGACGGGCCAAGAATGGAAATACGTACTGTGGTTCTGGGCGCAATACTAATTTTTTACCCTGCCTGTCCGGGTATTTCCCGGAAAATCACTCTACTTCTCTTACTCCCTACGTCTAAACTACAATACTGAACAACTTAAATTTGATTGTGTACTCACCATCAACTCCTCCTCTTTCCATTAAAACCAACCCCAGCTCTCTAGGACACTCCATTGCCGAGAAATCAAGTGAGGAATGGAGGTCACTTTTCCCGTGAGAGCGAGGCTGCGTTCGCTTTGTGAGCGTGGCTGTGACTCAATCTAGCTGGTTGCACCCGCGGAGTGGAGGTTACAGGAGCGGGTGCGCCCGGCAGCGCGGTAGGATGCACCGAATCGAACGAGCCCGTATTTTCTTCACTACGCCCAGCCATTGTCACGGTCAAGCACACACTGATTGAATGTGGGGATGAAAAGGTCTGGTGGTGAAGTATAGCCAGATCAAAAAAAATCCCGACAAATTTGGCGTTTTTCCCCATAAATTACCAAAAGCGGGATTTCCCGCTGCCCGGACTCTGTCGACAGAGCGGGATTTCCCGCTGCCCGGCCTCTGTCGACCGAGCGGGAAATCCCGCTGCCCGGACTCTGGGGGTTAAGGACAGCAGCAGAGGTAGTAGGATATAAGTCACAGAAGAGGGGCAAGAAAGGGAGTGCTTGGTGGACAGAAGAAGTGAAAGATGCTGTAGAGGATAAGAGGAAGGCATATCGGAGAACACTACAGAGGAATGTGCCGGAAGAAGTGAGAGAGAGATGGAAAAGAGAATATAATGTGTGTAAGAGACAAGTGAAAATGATGGTGAGTGAGAGTAAAAGGAGAGTGGATGAGGAGTTTGGTATGAAGCTGAGTGAAAAGTTTAAAGAGAACAAGAAATTATTCTGGAAGGAGGTTAAAAGAGAAAAAGGAGAAGGAAAGTCTGGTAGTGTGAGAATGAAGAGAGAGGATGGAGTTACTGTGAGTAGAAGTGAGGAAGTGAAAGAAGTGTGGAAGAGGCATTTTGATGGTCTGATGAATGGGGGGATGGGAGGGGAGGCGGTGGTGACATGCATGGGGATGGAGGCAGGTGGTAGACGACAGGGTGTACAGGGAGATTTAGGAAGGGAAGAGGTTAGGAAAGCAATAGGAAAGTTGAAGATGGGAAAGGCACCGGGGGTGGATGGGATAACTGCTGAAATGTTAAAGTGTGGGGGGGAGGTAGTGGTGGAGTGGATGTTGCTTATATGTACATTGGCCTGGAGGCAGGGAGAGGTGCCAGAGGATTGGAGGAGAGCCATAATTGTACCTTTGTATAAGGGGAAGGGAAGTAAGGATGAGTGTGGTAGCTATAGGGGAATAAGCCTTCTTAGTGTACCGGGGAAGGTTTACGGGAAGGTTCTGACTGAGAGACTGATGGAAGTAACAGGGAATAAAGTTAGTGAGGAGCAGGGAGGGTTCAGAAAGGGTAGAGGATGTGTGGACCAAATATTTGCATTAAAATCAATAGTGGAGAAGTATATTGGGAAGGGTAAGAAGTTGTATGCTGCCTTCATGGACTTGGAGAAGGCATATGATAGAGTTGATAGGAAAGCTATGACAGAGGTGTTGAGAATTTATGGAGTTGGGGGGCCTTTACTGAAAGGCATTGAGGCTTTTTATGCAGATGCAAAAGCATGTGTACGGGTAGAGGGTGATCTAAGTGAGAGTTTTAATATTAGTGTAGGGCTGAGACAGGGGTGTGTTATGTCACCATGGTTGTTCAATATATATATGGATGGTTGTATGAGAGAGGTGAAAGCCAAAGTGAATGGTCTGGGGGTGAAGTTGAGGTTGAATGAAGCAAATTGGTCCCTGGTGGCAAGTTTGTTTGCGGATGACACTGTGCTGATGGCTGAGAGTGAAAGGAATTTACAGAGAGTGGTGGACGAATTTCAGTCTGTGTGTAAACGAAGGAAATTGAAGGTGAATGTGGGTAAAAGTAAAGTGATGGTATTTGAAAGAGCAGAAACTGAAGTGATTGACTTTGCTACACCTTACAGAGTGGCTGTACCAACTGGGACGAAATGTGAGATAACTCTGAGGGGTGAGAGGATGGAGGAAGTGAAGGAGTTTAAGTACATGGGTACAGTTATGTGTAAACATGGAAGTATGGAAGGAGAAATTAGGGAGAGAGCAGTGAAGGGTAGACAGGTCATAGGATCACTGGGGAGGATTATGAAGGGTAGAAGTGTGAGTATGGAAGTGAAAAGGGGACTACGAAATAGTATAATCCTGCCAACACTGACATATGCGTCGGAGACATGGACATGGAATAGGGCGCATCAGTCTAGAATAGGTGCTGTGGAAATGAGTTACTTGAGAGGAGCATGTGGACTTACTAGATGGGATGGAGAAAGTAATGAGAGTGTATATGAGAGATGTGGTATGAGTGAGAAGGCAATTGGTATTGAGTGTGGAGTGGTTGAGAGAGTGAAACGTAATACATTGAGATGGTATGGACATGTGGAGAGAATGCAAGGCGAGGAATTTGTAAAGAAGGTGTATGGAAGTGAAGTTGTAGGACCTGGTGTGAGAGGCAGACCACCGGTTAGATGGCAGAACAGAGTGGAAGAGTATGTAAAGGAGAGAAACATGAGGGGCAGAGGAGGGCTTGAACAAGTAAGGAGGGAGTGTTGGAACAGGGAGAACTGGAGACACTTCTGCCGTGGCCACCCCCTTGAGGGGAGTTCCCGGAGGGAACGAGGCGTCGGAGCTATAGATAGATAGATAGAAGAGAAAATGGCGCTTTTAATATAAAGAGTGACTAATGTAAAAATGGAGTGTTACATTCTTGACAATAAAATAAATAAGAAGATTATACATGAATCCACCTAACATATTTTTATACTCGAATATTTATATATTTAATTATCAATAAAACAAAATAATTGCACAAATATTAGCCTTCTTAAGAGAGAGAGAGAGAGAGAGAGAGAGAGAGAGAGAGAGAGAGAGAGAGAGAGAGAGAGAGAGAGAGAGAGAGAGAGAGAGAGAGAGAGAGAGAGAGAAGGGAGGGGTAGGTGAGGCAGTGTTTATAATTCTGTTTATAATTCTGGTTAGAATGCCTTTTTATTATAATTATTATATATTAAATAAAGTATTGACCTTCAAATTCTTATAAAATTTTGAGAATGTTTAAAAATATTGACCTCCAAATTCTTATAAAATTTTGAGAATGTGTTAAAATATTGACCTCCTTATATTCTTTAAAAAAATTCCTAACGCGACCCTAATAGACTTACAACGGCCGAGGTGAGCGGTGCGATGCCGTGAACCGACCGACTCTGAATACCGTTGACGAGCGTCGACAACTGAAAAGAAATTATTATGATTATTGTTGTTATTATCATTATTATTGGTATTATTATTATTATTGGTATTATTATTATTATTGGTATTATTATTATTGGTATTATTGTTATTATTATTGGTATTATAATTATTTTATTATTATTATTGTTATTATTATTTTATTATTATTATTGGTATTATTGTAATTATTTTATTATTATTATTATTATTATTTAACTTATAAATCCTTAATTAGATTTTTATTAATAGACTTTTATTAATAACTACAACTTATGGTATTAGTATAGAATTATTTCGGTAATTTTTTTTTTGGACTATTCTAACACACTTTTCATCTATGGTGTTTCTTATACAATCTTAATTTGGAAATCAGTCTGCCCTTACTCTACTAAATAAATAAATAAATAAATAAATTAATTAATAAAATATTTTGGTATTTATTGAAAGAATTACCGTTTTGTAGCAGTGTTGCCAGATCCGGCTAGGTCCCAGTATTTTGCCCCGGTTATTTCCCGGTAGTTTGGCCAGGTTAGGTCCCGGTAGTCTGCTGTTGTCTAGGTTAGGTTAGGTCAGGTCAGGTTAGGTCAGGTCAGGTTAGGTCAGGTAAGGTCAGGCTAATTTCAAAATGCCCCATTTGAATATGCCCTATCTTGGAAATGGGGCATTTGCGGAGGAAATGCCATAGAAGAAAATAGTCTTAGAATGGTTTAAATAAGTGGGTAATGAAGGTAGAAAAACCGTACCCAATAACGGTAATTCATTCAATATTTACCAAATTATTTAATTCACTATATATATTGTATACCTATTTTAGTATCATTACCCACTATTTTGGAACATTCTAACACACTTTTCATCTATGGTATTTCTTATACAATCTTAATTTGGAAATCAGTCTGCCCTCATTCTACTAAATAAATAAATAAATAAATTTAATAAAATATTTTGGTAAATATTGAATGAATTACCGTTATTGCGTACGTTTTTTCTACCTTCATCACCCACTTATTTAGACCATTCTAAGACTCTTTTCGGTATTTATTGAAAGAATTACCGTTTTGCAGCAGTGTTGCCAGATCCGGCTGGGTCCCAGTATTTTACCCCTGTCATTTATTGTACTTTATCACGATTATTTCCCGGTAGTTTGCCCAATTTAGGTCCCGGTAGTTTGCCAAGGTTAGGTCCCGGTAGTCTGATGCGGTCTAGGTTAGGTTAGGTCAGGTCAGGCTAATTTCAAAATGCCCCATTTGAATATGCCCTATCTTGGAAATGGGGCATTTGCAGAGGAAATGCCATAGAAGAAAATAGCCTTAGAATGGTCTAAATAAGTGGGTAATGAAGGTAGAAAAAACGTACTCAATAACGGTAATTCATTCAATATTTACCCTATTTTCTTCTATGGCATTTTCTCCGCAAATGCCCCATTTCCAAGATAGGGCATATTCAAATGGGGCATTTTGAAATTAGCCTGACCTTACCTGACCTGACCTAACCTAGACCACATCAGACTACCGGGACCTAACCTGGGCAAACTACCGGGAAATCATCGTGATAAAGTACAATAAATGACTGGGGCAAAATACTGGGACCCAACCGGATCTGGCAACACTGCTGCAAAACGGTAATTCTTTCAATAAATACCAATATTTTTAACACTCGGGTCCCACCAGCTGTATAATTTATCGTCTTATTTATCCATTTATCGTTATTTATTTACACCACGGGGGTCCTTTATTAACTCATAAACACCTTGAAATAGTCAGGGAATAAATAATAAATAAAATAAAGGCAGTAATAACAAAATAATGATAAATTTTTCCTCTCACCGGATCATTTTTTATCGTCTTATTTCATCAATTATCGCCTTATTTATCCACTTATCGTTATTTATCTACACCACAGGGGTCCTTTATTAACTCATAAACACCTTGAAATAGTCAGGGAATAAATAAATAATGAAATGGTCAATATTTATTTTCCAGTGATAAATTTTTCCACTCACGGGTTCATTTTTTATCGTCTTATTTAATCAATTATCGCCTTATTTATCCACTTATCGTTATTTATTTACACCACAGGGGTCCTTTATATACTTATTAACACCTTGAATAGTCAGGGAATAAATAATTAATTAAATAATGTCAATATTTACCCGCGATAAATATGGAGTGAGTCTTGGCGCCATCATATTTGTTTTGGTCTCGTCAGTGTTACCAGATATGTTTGTTGTTGTGTAGTGCGCAGTGTTGCCAGGTCTGCTTGATGAAATTTTCCCAACTTAAACAGAATTTCCCTTTTTTACCTCAAAAATTCCCTGTTTACTCTTCAACAATCTTTATATAATTTCCCCATAGTTACCTCTAATTCTCTATGCCTAAGAATAATTCCCCATACTTGGCATCACTGTCTCTTGTTGATTAGTGCATAGTGTTGCCAGATAGGATATATTCGCATGGTTGTCAACTTGTCAAACTCATTTACCCCAGCGTGCCATATTTAATTTATTAGAGTATACAGTACACGGGCCAGATAATTATGAACAGATCGATACCACTTATTGGTAAAGGTACAGAAGTGGACCTTACTGTATAATAGATATTTTACTGTCATTACCCACTATTTTGGACCATTCTAAGACACTTCTTCTATGGGTTTTCTTCCTCAAATGCCCCGTTTCCAAGATAGGGCATATTCAAATGGGGCATTTTGAAATTAGCCTGACCTGACCTAACCTAACCTAGACCGCATCAGACTACCGGGACCTAACCTGGGCAAACTACCGGGAAATAATCGTGATAAAGTACAATAAATGACAGGGGTAAAATACTAGGACCCAGCCGGATCTGGCAACACTGCTGAATTCAGGTCCACTTCTGTACTAATACCCACTTATTAATCAAGATAAAACTATTGTATGATATAAATCACAAAAAAAGGCAGTAAATTGTTTGAGATACCCATATGTGGATGATTAGTATTGACCACAACTGTACTGTTCCCTCCTAACACAGAGTACAACACATAACAAAAGAACATCCCCAGGCTATTGTATCAATTCACATCACTTGTGTACCTCTCATGGCTCCAATATCATATATCATTATGTATATACTCTGTAGGACTTTCCTTTTCCTAGCCCTAGCTATCATTTGCTAGGTGTCAGAAAAAAACACTGTTCACTTGAAATATATGGTATTTTCCTAATACACTCGACACTTGAAATATATGGTATTTTCCTAATACACTCGACGCTTGAAATATATGGTATTTTCCTAATACACTCAACACTTGAAATATATGGTATTTTCCTAATACACTCGACACTTGAAATATATGGTATTTTCCTAATACACTCGACCCTTGATTTAATGGACCCCCATTTAAAGGATTTCAGATTTAACAGACACTTTTTGCTACCAGACAATCATTATGCATCAGACAGAAAGTGTGTTACTTGAAAATATTCTGTGGACTAACTAGGTGGCAGTGTGGCTGTAAAGGTAAGGAAGGAGGTGTTGGTAGTCCACTGTCCAAGGACCCCTCAATATTTTATCCAAGTGGTGCGGGAATAGGGGGACAGGCTTTGGGGGTTTAGGGGTGTGTGGGTGTTTTTGGGGGGTGCGGGAGTAGGGGGACAGGCTTGGGGGGGGGTTAGGAGGGTGCGGGAATAGGGGACAGGCTTTCTACCCACCCCAAGCCTGTCCCCATATTCTGTGCCCCCCCCCCCAAGCCTATCCCCTACTCCCGCACCCCCTTAAGGGACCCTGTGATGTAGTCAGAAAATTGGAGGTAAATGAGTCCTTCAAATATTATCATGAAACACTATCTATGTGGAAGGAAGGAGGTTGTCTGGTGGCATAGTCAGGAGGAATCAGAAGCCTCCAAGTCTCACCAAACATCACCAATATAGAAGCAGCTTGTCTGGTGGCATAGTCAGGAGGAATCACAAGCCTCCAAGTCTCACCAAACATCACCAATATAGAAGCAGCTTGTCTGGTGGCATAGTCAGGAGGAATCAGAAGCCTCCAAGTCTCACCAAACATCACCAATATAGAAGCAGCTTGTCTGGTGGCATAGTCAGGAGGAATCACAAGCCTCCAAGTCTCACCAAACATCACCAATATAGAAGCAGCTTGTCTGGTGGCATAGTCAGGAGGAATCACAAGCCTCCAAGTCTCACCAAACATCACCAATATAGAAGCAGCTTGTCTGGTGGCATAGTCAGGAGGAATCAGAAGCCTCCAAGTCTCACCAAACATCACCAATATAGGAGCATGTTTGGTGGCATAGTCAGGAGGAATCACAAGACACCAACCAAGTCTCAAAAACCATCACAGGGTCTTTAATTAATCATACCAAAGGTTTGAGGAAAAACTTGACAAAAAAAAGAACACAACTGTATTACTCCATGTTGAACCAGCACAACCTTCCAAGCACTTGAACAGAACACAACTGTATTACTCCATGTTGAACCAGCACAACCTTCCAAGCACTTGAACAGAACATAACTGTATTACTCCATGTTGAACCAGCACAACCTTCCAAGCACTTGAACAGAACATAACTGTATTACTCCATGTTGAACCAGCACAACCTTCCAAGCACTTGAACAGAACATAACTGTATTACTCCATGTTGAACCAGCACAACCTTCCAAGCACTTGAACAGAACATAACTGTATTACTCCATGTTGAACCAGCACAACCTTCCAAGCACTTGAACAGAACATAACTGTATTACTCCATGTTGAACCAGCACAACCTTCCAAGCACTTGAACAGAACACAACTGTATTACTCCATGTTCAACCAGCACAACCTCCCAAGCACTTGAACAGAACATAACTGTATTACTCCATGTTCAACCAGCACAACCTCCCAAGCACTTGAACACTTAACATAAGTGTTGTAACACACCAAATAGTAATGGTACAATTAACAATAACTATAGCAAGTGTTCTTAGAGGGTGGGTTGGCTTTCTGTGAACACAAATGAGAGTGGTAAGAGAAAGCCCATGTCTCCTCACTAACTCAAGAAACAATAAGTAATAATATAATATATATAATGGGTGGAAGAGTGCGGGAGTAGGGGACAGGCTGTAGGGGGGTGAGGGAGTAGGGGGACAGGCTTGGGGGGGGTTTAGAGGGTGCGGGAGTAGGGGGACAGGTTTGGAGGGGGGGTTAGGGGGTGCGGTAATAGTGTTAATATATATATATATATATATATATATATATATATATATATATATATATATATATACTCACTTGACAGACATACAAACATAGTATAATATACTCACTTGACAGACATACTGTATATATACCATACATACCTTGCTTAGCCTTATAGCTGAGCCTTCTGTGGTGGTGTTGGCCTTATAGCTGAACCTTCATGCCTTCTGTGGTGGGTTGTGTGAGATTAATGATAGGCAAAGTGTACTGGAAATGTATGATAAAGAAGAAATAAAGAAACTACAAAGGTTAGAAAACAGTGTGGGAGCACCTAGTTATACGCAAGAAACTGTAATAAGGGTAGGATTATGGAGGGACAATTAAAATACTGGCAGCATATTCTAAGAGGTGAAAGTAACATTCTACTGGAGAGTGTGATACAAGAAATGAGGTTGGAAAAAGAGGAAAAATAAGTGGATTGGAAGGCTGTTGGAAGATAGAAGAATGATGGGAATAAGAGGAATAGACATTAACAATGCTGAAATCGGTGAAAAAGTGGGAAAAAAGAAAGGTGGAAAAGTGAGATGCAAGTAAAAGATAGTCTGAAGCTGTATAGAGAGTGGAGAAAAGAACTGGGAGGACAAGAAGACATTTACAATAACACCAAAGCAGTGATAATTATGTTCAAGTGTCGTACCAACAATATCAACTTGGGAGACAGAAAGAGGTTTAGTAATCAAACAATGGAATGTACAGTCGTGGTCAATAACAATCATCCACATATGGGTATCTCAAACAATTTACTGTCTAATGTTTTCACGTTTACATATGATGTTATTGTTTTAAGTAGTGCGTAGCTGCTTGTAGTAAAATAAAAGATGGTACCAAACCTATTTATTAGAAAGTTTATCATCTAAGGAACAGAGGGAAGCTGTCAAACTCTTACTTGAGTTACCCCTATATGGATGATTATATTTGACACTGACTGTATATATAATGTGTGGAAATGAAAAGGAAGATGTCATACACTTCCTACTACACTGTGAAGCCTATAGTGTAGAAAGGAATAAAAACACATAGTGCTACAGCATCCATATATATATATAACTATGATGAAGAAAATATAATTGGGAAGTTTCTATATGACAGCAGTATAATTGACCAAAGCAAATCAACAATTTATCAATTCTGGCAGATAAGAGAAAAAGATAAAAAAGTTTATCTGGAAAAACAGAGTAAAACAAGACCCAGACCATAGACATTGTGAAGTACATGAGGAAGTAGAGTGGTAATTCACAATGACGTGAAGAAAAACCCACTTTTTATAGACAGAAAGTATTTAATATGGATGTTTGTGAGGCAACAACTACCTCCCTCTTCAGATTCAACTCTGTACTGCTGAAGAGGGAGGTAGTTGTTCACTCACAAACGTCCATATTAAATACTTTCTGTCTATAAAAAGTGGGTTTTTCTTAATATCAGGAAGTATCGTTGACCTTATAGCCGAGCCTTCATGCCTTCTGTGTTGGTGTTGGTCTGGGGTGCTGGGTGTAGGGTGTTGGTCTGGGGTGCTGGGTGGGGTTTGGGGTGTGTGGGAATAGGGGGACAGGCTTGGGGGGGGTTTAGGAGAGGTGCGGGTTTTTTTGGGGGTATCGGGAGGGTTTTTTTGGGTGCGGGAGTAGGGGGACAGGCTTGGGGGGTGGGTTACGGGGGTGCAGGAATAGGGGCCAGACTTTCTACCCCCCCTCCAAGCCTGTCCCCCTATTCCAGCACCCCCCAAACCCCACACCAAGTAGCACATCACATCACTTGTGTTTGTTACAGTAGACCTCTTGTAAATATTCATACGTCCTCCATCTTGGTGGTGTGACCTGTAAATATTATTGATTGATATTAGGCAACATAACAGCCAAGGTCATATGGCACCCGAGGAAGAAGGAAAGTCATTGACAAGTGGGACAGTCAAGGGGGAAATTTTGTGTTGGTAAATCTGGAGTAACTGATTCCTCCAAACTATTTTTCCAAGCAACAACAGAACACCATTATTTTGGTTCTTCTGGTTCTGTTTCCTGGCATACTTTGGAGGAATCAAGGCACTCCAATGTAACAAAAGTGAATAAATAAGAAATAACCTACTACAATAATATTTAATGTAATATTTAATGTAACAAAAGTGAATTACCTCCTTAAGGGATCTGTGATGTAGTCAGATAATTGGAGTTATACGAATCCTTCAAATATTACTACAAAACACCACCTATATGGAAGGAGCTTGTTTCATGGCAGTCAGGAGGAATCAGAAGCCTCCAAACACACACACACACACACACACCTATATGGAAGGAGTTTGTTTCATGGCATAGTCAGGAGGAATCGGAAGCCTCCAAACACACACACCTATATGGAAGGAGCTTGTTTCATGGCATAGGAGGTAGGAGGAATCAGAAGCCTCCAAACACACACACACACACACACCTATATGGAAGGAGCTTGTTTCATGGCAGTCAGGAGGAATCAGAAGCCTCCAAACACACACACACACACACACCTATATGGAAGGAGCTTGTTTCATGGCATGGTCTGGAGGAATCAGAAGCCTCCAAACACACACACACACACACACCTATATGGAAGGAGCTTGTTTCATGGCATGGTCTGGAGGAATCAGAAGCCTCCAAACACACACACACACACACACCTATATGGAAGGAGCTTGTTTCATGGCATGGTCTGGAGGAATCAGAAGCCTCCAATTTTAAAACATGATCACAAGGTCCTTAATAAAACGTATATAAAATTGATAAAAACATACATACAGACACGTACACAATAAAATGATCTATCTGTACGTATAATTGGAAGTGCGTACATGGCCCAGAAACACACACACATATCCTATAAACACTCACATACAAACATACATACATATATATATATATACACACACACACATACATACATATATATATACACAGACACACACATATACAAACATACATACAGTATTGGTCACGGAGAGAGAGAGAGAGAGAGAGAGAGAGAGAGAGAGAGAGAGAGAGAGAGAGAGAGAGAGAGAGAGTTACAAGGAGTTACAAGGAAAAGAAGTACCCTAGGGGACCTTACGATCCATACAAAGAGGGTACCTGTGGGTTTAGTTGCGCAAGTAGGCGACCGTCCTCAAATGTGTCATGTGAAACCATCAAGGAACACTCGCACAACGGCTTAAACACCTAGACGGTGGTTTAAGGCTTTGTCTAATCTGGACTTGAACTGATCCACAGAGTTGCTGTTGACCACATCAGCAGGAAGCGCATTCCAAGTACCGCAGATGCTGTATGTAAAGAACTTACCACACAGATCACGGTTGTATCGCTTTAGTTCAAGTTTGTAGCCATGATTCCTGGTTGTGCCCTCACTGAGTTGGAAAATGTCCCTGTAGTCTACATTGTCAAAGCCTCGTAGTATTTTAAACACTTCGATAAGCTGACCACGCAGTCTCCGGGTTTCCAAAGAGAATAGGTCGAGTTCTACCAACCGATCTTTATAGCTCTTGTGTCTAAGAGAGGGTATAAGTTTGGTTGCCCTGGCTTGCACTCGTTCCAATCTAGCGATATCCTTCCGGTAAGAAGGACTCCAAAACTGGACTGCATACTCCAGGTGCGGTCGGACAAGGGAATTGTACAGACAAAGTACTATCTCCTTGTTCCGGTATCCAAACTGTCGCTTTATGTACCCTAACATCCTTTGGGCTTTCTTCTCAGCCTCAATACACTGCTTTGAGAACTTGAGGTCGCTGGTGATAGTTACACCCAAGTCTTTCTCAGTATCAGTGCTTACGAGAGCATTGCCCTTAAGGTCATACTCTGTTCGGGGGTTTCTGTGGCCTATATGCATAACTTTGCATTTGTTCACGTTAAATGGCATTTGCCACGTGTCAGACCACTCCCCGATCTTCCTAAGATCTTCTTGTAAGCGGGTAGTATTTCCTTCTTTCGCGACATTCATACCAAGCTTAGTATCATCGGCGAATTTGGAAATCTTGGCAACCATGTCACCATCCACGTCATTAACATAGATGATAAACAGTAGTGGTCCCAGAACAGAACCTTGGGGAACACCGCTAGTAACGGGCACCCACTCTGAAGCCTGTCCATTCACTACCACCCGCTGCCGTCTGTCACTTAGCCAGTTCTCTATCCAATTTGCCACATTTCCGTCTATGCCCAGTGCACGCACTTTCCGAAGGAGGCGGCGGTGGGGTACCTTATCAAAGGCTTTCTGAAAGTCTAAGTAGACAACATCGACCGCTTTATCCCGATCATGCTCACTGAAAACAAAATGGAAGAATTCCACCAGATTTGTGAGGCATGACCGGTGCTGCCGGAACCCATGCTGGGAACCCCTCAGTAGCAAATTTGATTCTAAGTATGCTGTTATTTTGTCCACCATGATGCTCTCCATGAGTTTACAGACTATCGAGGTTAAACTGATGGGTCTGTAGTTTGACGGTTGGCTAGCATCTCCCTTCTTGAAGATAGGAGTCACCTCTGCCTCACGCCAGTCTCTAGGAACGCATCCAGTCTGGATTATCCTGTTGAAGACCATGCACAGGTGCCGTGATACTTCACCATGCACTTCTTTCAACACTTTAGGTAAGAACCCATCCGGACCGGGGGACTTGTTTGCTTTTAATTCGATTAGTTTTCTCTCGATTTCTTCTTGGGTGAAGACCATTGACTCCAACTTCTCACTGAAGGAGTCCAAAGGTTCGGGAATGGGACCACTCTCCTCAGAGAACACTGAAGAGAAGTACTCATTTAAGAGGTTAGCATTTTCTGCATCAGAGTGCATCAATGCTCCATCCTCATTCACCAAGGGACCGATCCTGCGTCGGATTGGTTTACGGCCATTCACATAACTGAAAAACACCTTGGGGTTCTCTTTGCAGAGTCTAGCCACACGGACCTCCTCAGCACGCTTAGCCGCCCTTATTTTGGACTTCACGTTTCGATTTAGTCTTCTATGACCGTCAAAGTCCCCAGATGCCTTCGCTCGACGATACGCAGTTCTCCTCTCCCTTAGTAGGTTACGGATTTCCCGATTAAACCACTTCGGTTGAATGAACTTCTGACCTGTTCCCTTCAGAGGAATAAAGCGCGACTGAAGTTCCATGAAGGAAGACAAGAATGACCTCCACAGATCATCAGCACTCTCTCCCTCCTCTAGTTCCATTTCAGCAACGCCTTCACGAAGACCTGCAAAGTCCGCTCTCCCCATGTCTAATTTTCTATGCACCGGGGTCACGGACTCCATATTAGGGACCTTAACTGAAAATCTTATAAGCTTGTGGTCGCTTCCACCTAGAGAGAGAGAGAGAGAGAGAGAGAGAGAGAGAAGAGAGAGAGAAAGAGAGAAGAGAGAGAGAGAGAGAGAGAGAGAGAGAGAGAGAGAGAGAGAGAGAGAGAGAGAGAGAGAGAGAGAGAGAAAACACGTATTTACAGAGAGAGAGAGAACATGTATTTACAGAGAGAGAGAGAACACGTATTTACAGAGAGAGAGAGAATACGTATTTACAGAGAGAGAGAGAACACGTATTTACAGAGAGAGAGAGAACACGTATTTACAGAGAGAGAGAGAACACGTATTTACAGAGAGAGAGAGAGAACACGTATTTACAGAGAGAGAGAGAGAGTGAGTAAATACACACATACATACCTACTTACAACACTGGAGGGTAATGTTTTCACTGGCTGCTTGTATGTGTGTGTGTGTGTTAGGTCAGGTGTGGATATACTCTGCTTCAGTCCACCATTCTGTAATAATAATAATAATGATAGTAATAATAATAATAATAGTAATAATAATAATAATAATGATAGTAATAATAATAATAATAATGATAATAATAATAATGATAATAATAATAATAATGATAGTAATAATAATAATAATGATAGTAATAATAATAATAATAGTAGTAATAATAATAATAATAATAATAATAATAGTAGTAATGATAATAATAATAATAATAGTAGTAATAATAATAGTATGGGACTCAGAAACTCCCACTCTCTGTCTGTCTGCTGTCGGTTTATTTACGTACACAATTTACATACACACACACACACACACACACACACTAAAAATATATACACACAGACACATACACACTAAAATATACACATACATACACACACACACATACTAACAATACCCAATTAATTTGTTAACAGTTTTGTATATATTCTAAAACTGTATTAATAAACCATTAATTATTATTATTATTATTTATTATTACAAACACACATATATACATACATACATACACACACACACATATATACAAACATACATACACACACACACATATACATACATACATATACATACACACACACACACATACATATACACACACATATATACAGTTGTACTGATCATGGAGAGAGAGAAAATCCGTATTTACAGAGAGAGAGAACACGTATTTACAGAGAGAGAGAGAGAACACGTATTTACAGAGAGAGAGAGAGAGAACACGTATTTACAGAGAGAGAGAGAGAGAGAGAACACGTATTTACAGAGAGAGAGAGAGAACACATATTTACAGAGAGTGAGTAAATACACACATACATACCTATTTACAACACTGGAGAGTATTGTTTTCACTGGCTGCTTGTATGTGTGTGTGTGTTAGGTCAGGTGTGGATATACTCTGCTTCAGTCCACCATTCTGTAATAATAATAATTATAATATTAATAATAGTAGTAGTAATAATAGTAATAGTAATAATAATAGTGATAATAATAATAATAATAGTAGTAGTAGTACAGTAATAAAAGTAATAGTAAAAATTATATTAGTTGTAATAATAGTAAAAATTATATTAGTTGTAATAATAGTAATAATGATAGTAGTAATTATGATGATAATGATAGTAATAATAATAATAATAATAATAATGATAATATGGGACTCAGAAACTCCCACTCTCTGTCTGTTTATTTATGTAAACACACATACACACACACACAATTTACATACACACACAAACACAATTTAAATATATACACACACACAAAATGTCTATTTTCGGCTTACCAGCTGCTACTATTTAATAAACCGAATATTATTATTATTAATTTAAATACACACACACACACACACACAATTTATGTACACACACACACATACACAATTTAAATACACACACACACATACTAACAATACCCAATTAATTTTTTAACAGTTTTGTATATATTCTAAAACTGTATTAATAAACCATTAATTATTATTATTATTATTTATTATTACAAACACACATATATACATACATACATACACACACATATATACACATACACATCCATACATACATATACACACACACACATACAGAGAGAAAGAGAGCAAATACACACACATACATACATACCTACATACAACACTGGAGGGTATTGTTTTCACTGGGTGCTGCTTGTTGTGTGTGTGTGTGTCTTAGGTCAGGTGTGGATATACTCTGCTTCAGTCCACCATTCTGTAATAATAATAATAATAATAATAATAATAATAATAATAATAATAATAGTAGTAGTAATTGTAATAGTAATAGTAATAATAATAATAATAATGATAGTAATAATAATGATAGTAATAATAATAATAATAATAGTAGTAGTAATTGTAATAGTAATAATGATAGTAATAATAATGATAGTAATAATAATAATAGTAATAATAATAATAATAATAGTAATAATAGTAATAATAATAGTAATAATAATAGTAATAATAATAGTAATAAGAATAATGATGATAATAATAATGATAATAATGATGACAATAATAATAATAATGATGATAATCATTCACTAACACATGTAAAAATTGTCCCAAGGTAGGGAGTTTTACGGTACGGTATATATAATAATAATAAGTTAGGGTGTTTTATGGTATGAGATATGTAATTTTCACCGTGATATAAGTTATTATGGTCAAATTTCTCTAAGTTTGATATAGGTCTTACCTTGTGAAACTCCGTATAGTCTGTCCAGGTTAGGTCCGGGTATAGTCTGCTATGGTTAGGTCCCGATAGTCTGCAATGGTTCAGATTAGGTTAGGTTAGGTCGGGTCGGGTCGGGTTGGGTTGGGTTAGGTTGGGATTGGTTTGGTTAGGCTTGGTTTGGTTGGGTTAGCTTAGGTTAGGTTGGGTCGGGTTAGGTTAGGATTGGTTTGGTTAGGTTAGGTTGGGTTAGGTTGAGTTGGGTTAGGTTGGGTTTGGTTTGGTTTGGTTTGGTTTGGTTAGTTAGGTTGGGTTGAGTTGGGTTAGGTATGTATGGCTAAAACAGGATATTTGCACAATAAATGGATGTTAAAATTAAACTAATCACATGAAAAAAATTGAATTATTCACTTAAAAAAATCTTGGAAAAGCTATATTTTGTCTGAAAATCTCACACGTGCAGCTCGGAAAATTTACCCAATTAAAAAAAAAATAAAAAATTGAAATACGAGTACTAAAATCAACCGGTAATTATCTATTCTATTGTTTTTTTCTATTACAATGTTTTTACCTTCTATATTCACAAATTCACAACATTCTAAAACACTTTCCTTCAGAAATGCCCCATATCGGTAAATATTGAAAGAATTACCGTTATTGTGTACGGTTTTCTTACCTTCATTACCCACTTATTTAGACAATTCTAAGACTATTTTCTTTTATGGTATTTCTTCCTCAAATGCCCCATTTCCAAGATAGGGCATATTCAAATGGGGCATTTTGAAATTAGCCTGACCTTACCTAGCCTAACCTAGACCACAGCAGACTACTGGGACCTAACCTGGGCAAATTACTGGGAAATAACTGTGATAAAGTACAGGAAATGACCCAGGGAAAAATACCCGGTAATTCTTTCAATAAATACCCACTTTTCTTAACATTTCCAAGTTAGGTCATATTCAAATATAGCATTTAGAAATTAGTATGACCTTACATGACTTAACATAACCTAACCTAAACTGCAGTAAACTACCGGGACCTAACCCGGGCAAAATACCGGGAACTAACCGTGGTAAAATACGGTAAATATTGAAAGAATTACCATTACTGCGTACGGTTTTTCTACCTTCATTACCCACTTATTTAAACCATTCTAAGACTATTTTATTCTATGGCATTTCCAAGATAGGGCATATTCAAATTTTGAAATTAGCATGACCTAACCTAGACTGCGGCAAGCTACCAGGACCTAACCTGGGCAAACTACCGGGAAATAACCATGGTAAAGTACAGGAAATGCAAAATACTGGGACCTAACCAAATCTGGCAACACTGCTACAAAACGGTAATTTTTTCAATAAATACCGTACCAACTTTTCTTCGGAAATGCCCCATTTCCAAGTTAGCTAATATTGAAATTAGCCTGACCTTACCTGACCTAACCTAGACTTCGGCAAGCTACCGGACCTAACCTGACCTAACCTAACCTAGACTGCGGCAAACTACCGGGAAATAACCGTGGTAAAGTACAGGAAATGACGGTATTTTTACAGAAAACCTGGGTTCACTAGTACGTAAATATTAGTATGTTTTACCACTAATTAGGACCATTCTAAGACACTTTTCATCAATGGTGTATCTCTCGGAGATGCCCCGTTTTCATACCCCAATACAAACATGGGGGAGAGCCTGGGAATCCGGGGTTTTGGGTGGGGGAAAACACGCATTTCACTGTGGTTCTGCCTATATAATTGACTTCCTACCGTTATTTTCGTTGCTTTTCGTTATATTCCACGTTATTCAAGACGCATGCAATATTGGGGGTGCGTTGGATGAAGCTAGTTTCAGGTGGGGAGATTGGTTCTCTTGTGTTTACGTTTGATATGTTTTCACTACAATTATAGTCTTTTCATAGTTGTAAATGTTACAATATTCACGCTACTTTTGGCTGGTTTGGCTATATTTGCCCTATTATATTTTGTATTGGCAATATTGTCTATGAGCGTCCTACTCTTTTTATGGAAATTTCCATATCCAGGATGTTACATTGTTGCCATCTAGTGTCTACTCCTGTCATTAATTCCTTGATATCACTGTGTTGCCATCTTGTGGTTACTCTGTAAATTATTGGTAATGGAAGTGCAGTGTTACCACATCCATCTACATCCCGGGATATTTACTCGGTCACTTTATTAATTGTACAACGGTTTTATGCCCAGGTTAGGTCCCGATAGTTTGCCCAGGTTAGGTCCCGGTAGTCTGTTGTGGTCTAGGTTAGGTCAGGTCAGGTTAGGTAACACTAATTCCCAAAATAACCATTTGATTTAACATTTTATTGGAGATCTGGCAATTGTGGGATTTTATTCGATGCCGATAGCCATCCACTTATTATGTACATTACCAATTCCTCATTTTCATAGCCATTTGGGCTACAAATGTGCACCTGAACACGTGTTATTATTCACTGGGTAATTTCATTATGTTACTTTTTATTATCTTTCCTTATTTTTGGTTAGGTTTGTTATGCTTTGCTTTGGTTTGTTTGGGTTAGGTTAGGTTAGGTTAGGTTTTGTTTAGTAAGGATATGTAGGGGTCGGTAGGATTTGGCTATAATTCTACTTCTTTTCATAGTATTGGGTGCTTCTCTTTGTTATTTTGAGTTAGTACCACTGCTTATAGCCTTGGAAATTTTGGCCCTCTGCTGGCTACTCTAAATATTAATATGTGCATTACCATCTACTAATTTTTATAGCCATTTGGGCTACTTTTGTGCACATGAACACGTGTTTTCATTCTAAGAGTATTTATATTATGTATCTATATTTTTACTTTTGTTTTGTTATGTTACTTTATTTTGGGCTTTAATTGGTTATTTAGTGTAGGGTGAAATATTGTTAGGTTATGTTTGGGTGGGATAGGTACGGTGTGGCTATCATTTTACTTTTTTGGCTGCTTTTCCATTTATTTTTGAGTTTGTAATGCTGCTGTATGGAAAACTGGGTCACGTGATTATCCCCTATAAATAGGACGTTAGAGCGTGGGTCTTTCTCTTTCAGTTGCTCACTATGGAACACTTGTGTGCCGGTTGTCGTCCTCTATTCTACGAAATTATAGCAAGCCATTTTAGAAATAACGAGACCAGTATAACTTTATTTCAAAATCACGGTGTCTTACCAACTGATCTCAAGTGTCCTAATTGCGGTAACAATTGTTGTTTAACACATGATAACCTTTTTCGTTGTTATCACACAACTCTAATAGCAAAGACAAAGAGAAGAAGACGTTGTGGATTTTCTGTGTCGTCATTTAAAGGCTCATTTTTAGACCATTCACACATCGAACCCTGGAAAGTGCTGTGTTTTATTAACGTATTTTGTGATAAGAGTTTTTCACACATCCAGACTATCAAAAACTTGAGCATAAACAGCAAAACTTCTGTCGATTGGAGAAGTTTCTGTAGTGAAGTGTGCGAGAAATGGCTAACATCTCAACCCCCTATAGGTGGTCCTCATATAACAGTTGAGATTGATGAAACCCTTGTTGTCAGACGGAAACACAACGTCGGTCGTGTTTTGTCTCAAGTGTAGGTGTTTGGAGGAATTGAAAGAGTCTCCAAGAAAAAATTTATTATCCCGCTCTTAGACGATGCGACTCAACCACTTCCACGGAATAAAGAAACTCTTATTCCACTAATAAAACTTTTTATATTGCCTGGCACTACCATTTGCTCTGATTCTTGGCGTGCATACAATTCTCTCGAGGACGAGGGCTATCGACATTGGTGTGTAAATCACAGCATTAATTTTGTCGACCCGGTTAATACTGAAATACACACACAAAACATAGAGAGATTGTGGAGAGACGTTAAGGAACATATTAAAAGACCAGGAATCAAAGCCAAGTATTTGAGACAATATATTGCAAGATATATATTTCTAGACCAACACGAAGATCTTGCGTTTCATCAATTCCTTCTGGAGGCTGCAAAACTCTATCCGCCCCAACTGTGTTCGTCCGCCATTACCACATGATTCAGACGACTCAGATATCTCCTCTGATCACAACAATCCCACACCATCCACATAATTTCTGTAAGGTATGTTATTTATTGTTTATTCAACATTCTTTACCCTTTATTTTGTCCATTTTTATACACATATTATTATATATATGTCATTCCTACATATACATTGTGTACACATGTTGGTAACGCTGCTACTTGGGCTGTATTGGTATTATATTGCAATGTTCTCGAACACTTGGAATTTTTTTTTTATCATTAACTATTTTATTTACGGTTGGAAGTGTATAATTATGGCATTAACATAGTGCTATGCGTGTTTTCCCCCACCCAAAACCCCAGATTCCCAGGCTCTCCCCCATGTTTGTATTGGGGTATGAAAACGGGGCATATTTCGATAACGGGGCATATCCAATAAATACTCCATAGGTTGGAACTGTATTATAAAGGCAAAACCATAGTGTATAGCGTGTTTTCCCCCACCCAAAACCCCGGATTCCCAGGCTCTCCCCCATGTTTGTATTGAGGTATGAAAACGGGGCATCTCCGAGAGAAACACCATAGATGAAAAGTGTCTTAGAAAGGTACTAATTAGGGTATTTATTGAAAGAATTACCGTTTTGTAGCAGTGTTGCCAGATCCGGCTAGGTCCCAATACTTTGGCCCGGTCATTTTCTGTACTTTACCACGGTTATTTCCCGGTAGTTTGCCCAGGTTAGGTCCCGGTAGTCTGCCCAGGTTAGGTCCCGGTAGTCTGATGCGGTCTAGGTTAGGTTAGGTTAGGTTAGGTCAGGTCAGGTAAGGTCAGGCTAATATCAAAATGCCCCATTTGAATATGCCCTATCTTGGAAATGGGGCATTTGCGGAGAAAATGCCATAGAAGAAAATAGTCTTAGAATGGTCTAAATAAGTGGGTAATGAAGGTAGAAAAACTGTACCCAATAACGGTAATTCATTCAATATTTACCCTAATTAGTGGTAAAACATACTAATATTTACGTATTAGTGAACCCAGGTTTTCTGTAAATTTACCGAAATGACTAGGGCAAAATACTTGGTCCTAGCCGGATCTGGCAACACTGTTACAAGATGGCAATTCTTTCAATAAATACCCAAAACTGCAATTGCCTAGAATCTAAATAAATACCAAACAATACCATGATTTACCCATATAGTAATAGTGGTGGTAGTAGGGTAGAAGTGGTGGTGGTAGTAGTAGTGGTAGTAGTGATAGTAGTAGTAGTAGTAGTGGAAGAAAGATTGGAGGGAGAAGAATTTATACACTTGGAGATTGGAGAACACTGGGGTATTTATTGAAAGAATTACCGTTTTGTAGCAGTGTTGCCAGATCCGGCTGGGTCCCAGTATTTTACCCCCGTCATTTATTGTACTTTATCACGATTATTTCCCGGTAGTTTGCCCAGGTTAGGTCACGGTAGTCTGCCCAGGTTAGGTCCCGGTAGTCTGATGCGGTCTAGGTTAGGTTAGGTTAGGTTAGGTTAGGTTAGGTTAGGTCAGGTCAGGTAAGGTCAGGCTAATTTCAAAATGCCCCATTTGAATATGCCCTATCTTGGAAATGGAGCATTTGCGGAGGAAATGCCATAGAAGAAAATAGTCTTAGAATGGTCTAAATAAGTGGGTAATGAAGGTAGAAAAAACGTACGCAATAACGGTAATTCATTCAATATTTACCAAAACTGGTTTTATTGAAGGGATTGGAGGATTTAGAGGGAATACTAGGGACATTTGAGGAGAGATTAGAGGATTGGAGGAAACACTGGTGAGAAGATTGGAGCAATTTGGAGGCCTCAGAGAAGAAATTCGATGAAATACCTTAATAATTGGGTTGAAAATACCTTAAATGAAACCAAATTACCTCAACATGGAGAGATTAGAGGATTGGAGAGACTGGATGGTTTGGAGGAAACACCGGAATGAAGATTGGTTCGATCGCCAACAACAGAGGGAAGAAATTCGTAAAATACCTTAAAAATTGGGTTGAAAATACCTTAGATGGAACCAAATTACCTCAACATAAATTAAACCTTTGACAAACGGTATACATTTCCATGTTTTTATAATAGTATTAACTTTGAAAGTATTTTAATAGTATTAATTTTCTTTCACAACGACCCAGGAAATAAATAACGAAGGAATTTTCATAAAAATTACTTTAGATAGGAGAAATTTTATCTTAAATAGCACCAAACTAGGCTAATTTAGAGTAATTACCTTAGAAATGACAACACTGACAAAAGTAGCAATGCTGATAGGGACTACGATTGTTAACTATTATTATTATCATTATTATTACAATTTATTTATTTATTTATCTAATTATTGGGTTCTATATATTTCTTCGTATTGATTTATATATATTTCTCTTGTTATAATACTCTTATTGCTGTTATTATTGTTATTATAATTACTTTTTACATTCATCATCTCAACGGCGGCCATCATGGATAGTGACGTCATTATTGCCGTGTCGTGAAATCAGTGTTGCCAAGTCAGAGGCCGCGACTCGTGTAAAAACTGAAATTGTTCCTAATTTACTCAAGTTTTGGTGTTTCTCGGGTTAGTTTTGTATATTTGCCATAGAATATAAGTACCTTACACTTCCATTAGGTTATTTGTTGTGGAAATATAACAAATAGTAAGCCTACTATTGGAAATAAGATATAATAAGTGTATACAAATGGTAAAGGAACGATCAAGGAGCTACTAGGGTTTTGGGGGGGTTTTGGGGGGTGCGGGGAGTTTTGGGGGGTGTCGCGGGTTTTTTTTTGGGGTGCGGGAGTAGGGGGACAGGCTTGGGGGATATTTAGGGGTGTGTGGGGTGTTTTGGGGGGTTCGGGGGGGGGGGAGTTTGGGAGGTAAGGAAATAGGGGGACAGACTTGGGGTGGGTAGAAAGCCTGTTCCCTATTCCTGCACCCCCATAACCCCCCCCCCCCCCAGCATGTCCCCCATTGCCTCACATGGAGGTATAATATGTGGAGACTACATCCCAGCTAGGCCTTCTCTTCACAAATTTAAGGGGGTGCGGGAATAGGGAGCCAGGCTTGGGGGAGTTTAGGGAGGTGCGGGTTTTTGTGGGGGGGTGCAGGAATAGGGAGACAGGCTTGGGGGGGGGGTAGAAAGCCTGTCCCCTACTCCCACATCACCCTAACCCCTCCCCCCAGCCTGTCCCCTAACTCCCGCACCCTCCAAAACCCAGCCAACCCCCCCAAAAACCCCCGCACCCCCCTAAGCCTGGCCTCTTATTCCCGCAACCCCTTAAATACATTATTTAAGACTACAATGCACACAATCACATTGATCAATAACACAACATACTGTACACTCTTTGAGAGCACTGTGGCAAACCCCAGTTGAGGCCATGGCCTTCCTCAGGAGCTCAGGGCTGCTTCACCAGACACCTTGAGGCACTTCAACAACAACAAACTGATATGAAATTTTTTGTTAGATGACATGACATGAAATGACATTTATATATAGCATTTTTTAGTAAAATCAAATAAAGTATACAGTAAGTATGTTATGGCAAGATATATAACAGTAAACATAGTCCTCCACAGGGCTAGAATAAAGATTGTTGTAGGATCTGGTAACTTTCTAGTGGATTTGATGAGATCTGCCCACATGGATTAAAATTAATCCATGTGAGGTTTTTTCACTGGTGTGTGGACCGCCAGCACACAGGGGGTGCATTTCCCTTTGCATGCAGCAGTGTAAACTCCCTCCCCCTTATGGTCCCTTCAGGGCTGGTCTCATGGAAGGTGCGGCCCCACTTGTAGCTCTTGTAACGTGGACTTGGGCCCACACCACTGGCTGTGGGATCAAAGACCTTCCCACCAATGAGGCCCCCAGACTCCCTGGTCCAGTAAGCTGTGGTCCCATTTCCCTGGGATGTGCTTTGGTAGCCCAGGCATATAGGGACATACGGACATATAGGGACATACAGACTCCCTGGTCCAGTAAGCTGTGGTCCCATTTCCCTGGGATGTGCTTCGGTAGCCCAGGCATATAGGGACATACAGACATATAGGGACATACAGACTCCCTGGTCCAGTAAGCTGTGGTCCCATTTCCCTGGGATGTGCTTCGGTAGCCCAGGCATATAGGGACATACAGACATATAGGGACATACAGACATATAGGGACATACAGACTCCCTGGTCCAGTAAGCTGTGGTCCCATTTCCCTGGGATGTGCTTCAGTAGCCCAGGCATATAGGGCCAGCCCCTCCTTTATTTTAATTTGTTTTTTTCACTGAGACCAGAGTGTACCAGGGGTCTGTGGGGCAGGAGGCCATTCTGTCCCGGGAGAACATCAACAATAACAGTAAACATAGTTTGGAATGAATATATACAGTACAACTATGGCTGATAGTGCTGGACCAGGGTCCAGCTGAGTGAGTGCTGAGTGTGTGTAGCTCTGTATTGGCTCAATATGTTCTCTCTGCGGGAAAAATTGAGTGGGAACCATTAGACTTGCCACCCTCTGGTGCTGGCTGGTGTGTGACCTCAGCACCCTGATATGCTTGTGGCTGGAGAACACCATTCTCGTGTCTCTCACAGCCTCACACGGGGGGAGCCTAAATCCTGCCAGGTGCTGTACCTCTTGTACCTGTGTCTTGTGGAAGACCACCAGAGCAGCAACATCCTGGTGGTGCTCCAATGTGTCCAGGGCAGGTATATCCTGTGAGGGAGGAGGGCAGCTGTTGTTCTCCATCAGTCCCTGCACTCGTCACTCCACTTTATTGAGAATCCACAGGTGTGTTGCAGTGCTGGACATCCCACTATCTCAGCAAGCAACATTTATGATAAACAGTCAATCCAAGCCAATATTGTCACATTTTTTGCAATGGGATGTGTGACACAGGTGGACGCTGCATTTTAGTCTCTTTTATTTCACATCCTTCTCAAATATATATTGTTATAAAGTTCTCACCTCACGTGTGGAATATTATAATATCACTACGATCCCTTTTCACACATCCATAGGCAGGGATAATGGTTAAAAAAATGAGAAATTACTTCTGATCCTGACCAACATTTCATTACAGGTAAGAATAATGAAAACTATACTTTGTTATTGTGATCTTTCAAGGTTAACATATAGGCTATAAGGGGAAACTTATCATATCCTAGTCTGACTTTCACCAACCAAAACAAGTAAGCTAACAGTAGTTGGGTCAGGAAATACTACCACACCAAATTCTCAATATTCTCTGGTGAATGTAATAATTAAATAAAGATTATGATAAATGTCTCACAGAGTTTCTTAAACTAAATCAAGGTTTAGGAAATTAATGGAAAAATGTTGCCAAGTAAAAGGTTAGGGGTAAGTTTAGGGTAAGTAATTACCTCTAAAACCTGACTGAAAATAATATATAATATTATTTAGAGAACTTATCATTATCAAAATGATAAGAATGAGTGGTAATCTGGTATGTGGATATGGTAATTTACTGATAGTACAGTAATGTACACTTCAATACTACTCTACTGTACTGTACTTACAAATCTTAAGTACAGTATACCCATCTTACAAAATGTTTCCATTATTCACTCTTTGAAGTTAATTTTCTGGAATATACTGTACAGTACTTTGCCTAAGGACATTATTGTGATATTATTGTTTAACATATAATTTATAGAAATAATATTATTTAGAAAACCAATGGGTAGCATATGTATTTAACTTCTTTTACAAGACTTGGTATGTAAACACATCTATGTAGCATTATTGGAACCGTGCCAGATTACAATGGAGACTGCCCACATGACCACTTTCATTTGAGCCTTCTGAAGTTTCTATGTTTATACAATGGTTGAGGCATAACATAACAATTATTATTAATAATCCCCTTGTCTCTTTCCTTCTCAGGAGCGGGAATAGGGGGACAGGCTTAGGAGGGGTTTGGGGGGTGCGGGAATAGGGGGACAGGCTTGGGGTGGATAGAAAGCCTGTCCCCTACTCCCGCACCACCCTAACCCCCCCCCAAGCCTGTCCCAGACTCCCACACTCCCCAAAAATTCCTGCACCCCCCTAAACCCCCCTCCAAGCCTGTCCCCCTATTCCCGCACCCTCTTAATTAATACAAAAACACGAAAAAGATATTTCTACACCTCAGAAATAGGCCTTAAATATCCAGTACAGTACAGTACAGTACAGTACCATACCTTGCTTTGAAAATTCAAACACAGACGTTAGTGACTCAGTCTAATGGAAATTTTAAAATGATGACTCTGGCTACACCACCTCTCCCTATTCTGTAGTCAAGTAATAGATATACTGTATAGCATTAATATTCACACAAAAACATATTTTAAGGACTCTAGGAAAAAATAACAGACTTCTCATAGAGTCCTTAAAATATGTTTTTGTGTGAATATTAATGCTATACAGTATATCTATTACTTGACTACAGAATAGGGAGAGGTGGTGTAGCCAGAGTCATCATTTTAAAATTTCCATTAGACTGAGTCACCAACGTCTGTGTTTGAATTTTCAAAGCAAGGTATGGTACTGTACTGTACTGTACTGGATACTTGAGGCCTATTTCTGAGGTGTAGAATTTTTTTTTCATGTTTTTCTATTAATTAATAGCCTCTTTGGAAGTTGTTGAAGTTTTTTCTGGCCTTACATGTAACTGGACCTGGAGGTGATAATATGGCAAGCTGTTTTTTCATCTCCATATCTGCCTCCACATTCCCTTCCTGAATTTCCTCTAATTAGTTATTTAAGCTGCTTATGACCATTTCTATAATAATTCCTATATGAAGACAAATTTTATTATAGCGTTCCCCCTTCATGCATTGTGCTGCAACTTTGTTCACTCAGAAACAGACAGAAATCTCATTACCTGTTCATCAAAGTTTCATACAGATCAAAGTATGTCAAAAACATACATAACTTTAAAAAACATATGATAATTGTGTTTTAAAATACGGGACATTACGAGCTTGACTCAATCCTGTAAAGATACAAATAGGTAAGAACAAATAGGTAAGAACAAATAGGTAAGAACAGTTGGTGACAATTCTGGCTGAGGCAGTTACCGTCAACGCTCAGTGGTGAGTTCCATTCAAAGTTTTCCTTTTCTTTAATATAAGTATTTTTGATGGAACTCACAACTGATAGTATGAGGTTACCGTCTCACCCTGAGTTCATAGAACCAGCACCAAATAATATTTATCATTAAATGTAAGGTTGCTAACATTGTTCAAAGATGGATACCTTAACCTAACCTAATTTAATATTAACCTAACCTAATTTAATTTAATATTAACCTAACCTAATTTAATATTAACCTAACTTAATTTAATTTAATATTAACCTAACCTAATTTAATTTAATATTAACCTAACCTAACCAGTAAACCCTTTACTAATGGGAGTGATCTATTTAACAATTCCCTTTAGTAATAAAATTGTTTTTATGTTTTCACTGTTTATCTGATATTAATTTCCTTCATTTCCCCCAACAATATTGACCCTGATAGATGGCATTGAGGGCATGAAGTAAATCAGGGAAAGAGTGGGGTTGAAACACGGCTTTAGAATATGTGCATCATGATAAACAACTGATGAAAGCGAGATGTGATGAATCCATACGTGTGATAGGCTGAAAACTATGACGTCATCCGCCCAACCAACCATGACGTCATTATCCAGTGCCTATTTACACCCGTTTACTCCCGGATGTGTTTTATTTACCGAAATATATTTAATTCCCAAACATGGTTATTCAATATAATAATCCTCCCGGTTACATTTTACCAACTCTAATAGATAATCACCATCTGAATACGTTATATTTTGAACCATTCCAAAACCTGATTATTCAATATACAATTCCTCACAGTTAATATTATCCAACTCTAATAGATCATATTTAGGACAATTCTAGGAAACTTTTTTGGTAAATATTGAAATTATTACCGTTATTGTGTACGGCTTTTCTACCTTAATTACCCACTTATTTAGACCATTCTAAGACTATTTTCTTCTATAGCATTTCCTATGCAAATGCCCCATTTCAAAGATAGGGCATATTCAAATGGGGCATTTTGAAATTAGCCTGACTTTACCTAACTTAACCTAGACCGCATCAGACTACCGAGACCTAACCCGGGCAAATTACCGGAACCTAACCCGGGCAAACTACCGGGACCTAACCCTGGGCAAACTACCGGGACCTAACCCGGGCAAACTACCGGGACCTAACCCGGGCAAACTACCGGGAAATAATGAGTAATAAAAAACAATTGGTAATTATCTATTCTATTGCCATTTTCTAATACAATTCTAAAACACTTTTCTTCAGAAATGCCCCATTTCCAAGTTAGGTCATATTCAAATATAGCATTTTGAAATTAGTATGACCTAACCTAAACTGCAGTAAACTACCGGGACCTAACCTGGGCAAACTACTGGGAACTAACCGTGGTAAAATACGGTAAATATTGAAAGAACTGCCGTTATCATGTATGGTTTTTCTACCTTCATTACCCACTTATTTAGACCATTCTAAGACTATTTTCTTCTATGGTGTTTCTCTCGGAGATGCCTCGTTTTACAAACATAATTTGGAAATTTAAGCTAACCTAACCTAACCTGGACCACAGCAAACTACCGGGACCTAACCTGGGCAGACTACCGGGATATAACCGATGTAAACTATCATAAAGTAACCGGGACATATTCCCGGGACCTAACCAGATGTGGTAACACTGCGCGATCATACACAAACAAATATATACACACATATGCATATTACAATGGTTATGTCCAGTAGAGAGAGAGAATGTGTGTGTGTGTGTGTGTGAAAAACATACACATATATGGATACAGAGAAATACACACTCACACACACAGAAATAAATAATAATAATAATAATAATGTAGTGTTTGTAATGAATTTGTGTACAGTAAACCCTCATTATTGGCTGGGTTTAAGGGTGTGTAATGTACAGTTGGCAAAAAAAGTTTCGTTACCATCCTTTTAACAGTGCGATGTAATGTTGGTACACCTGACTGTGGAGTCAAGTGTGACGTGAAGGCCACCCAGGCACACCTTCCCTGTCCTTCCCTGCCCCAGGCACTCCTTCCCTGTCCCAGGCACACCTACCCTGCCCTTCCCTGCCCCAGGCACTCCTTCCCTGTCCCAGGCACACCTTCCCGGTCCTTCCCTGCCCCAGGCACACTTTCTCCTCCCCAGGTACACCTTCCCTGCCCCAGGCACACCTTCCATGTCCTTCCCTGCCCCAGGCACACCTTCCCTGTCCTTCCCTGCCCCAGGCACACCTTCCCTGTCCTTCCCTGCCCCAGGCACACCTTCCCTGTCCTTCCCTGCCCCAGGCACACCTTCCCTGTCCTTCCCTGCCCCAGGCACACCTTCCCTGTCCTTCTCTGCCCCAGGCACACCTTCCCTGCCCCAGGCACACCTACCTGGTTCTTCCCTGCCCAAGGCACACCTTCCCTGTCCTTCCCTGCCCCAGGCACACCTTCCCGGTCCTTCTCTGCCCCAGGCACACCTTCCCTGCCCCAGGCACACCTTCCCATACTTATAGGGGCTAGAAAAACATCTTGCCATATTATCACCTCCAGGTCCAGTTAAATGTAAGGCCAGAAAGAACTTCAACAACTTCAAAAGGGGCTATTAATTAATAGAAAAACATAAAAAAAAAATTTCTACACCTCAGAAATAGGCCTCAAATATCCAGTACAGTACAGTACAGTACAGTACCATACCTTGGTTTGAAAATTCAAACACAGACATTTTAAATATTATATGGGGAGGGTTATTTTATTATATAATTTCTGGAATGTGCTGTGATTTGTATGAAACTGAAAAACAGGTGTTGAGATGTGTGTGTGCTGTAAGTGTAGACAATTGGAGGACAATGTAGCCTCCTTCACACCCTGGTGACTCAGTCTAATTATTTATTTATTTTTTAATCAGCAAATGAACACTTCTAAAATATTTTAAAAACTGTGCTGTGAAAAACCTGGCCAGGGATGTATATGTGTATGTAGGGGGGGGGGAGGGGCATCATGGAATATAGTCCTAAGGTGTACTGGAAGGAACACAGGCTTCACTCCAGTACTGAGGCCCAATAAGGGGGAGGATGCTTGGGCTCTGTTTACCCATAAACAATGAAATGAACATCTACTAAAACTTATCAGATATAACTGTGGGAAGAGGGCATGAGGAGAGCTGAGAAGGGAAACAACACACAAAATCCTAGTTCAAATTTCCTTGTAACAGAGCAAGGCACACCTTTCCGTTCCTTCCCTGCCCCAGGCACACCTTTCCGGTCATTACCTGCCCAAGGCACACCTTCCCGGTCCTACCCTGCCCCAGGCACACCTTCCCGGTCCTTCCCTGCCCTAGGCACACCTTACCGGTCCTTCCCTGCCCCAGGCACACCTTTCCGGTCCTTACCTGCCCAAGGCACACCTTCCCGGTCCTACCCTGCCCCAGGCACACCTTCCGGGTCCTACCCTGCCCCAGGCACACCTTACCGGTCCTTCCCTGCCCCAGGCACACCTTACCGGTCCTTCCCTGCCCCAGGCACACCTTACCGGTCCTTCCCTGCCCCAGGCACACCTTTCCGTTCCTTCCCTGCCCCAGGCACACCTTCCAGTCGTCATTATAATTTCTATCGTATCCACTATCATTTCTATCGTCGCCACTATCATTTCTATCGTCGCCACTATCATTTCTATCGTCGCCACTATCATTTCTATCGTCGCCACTATCATTTTTATCGTCGCCACTATCATTTCTATCGTCGCCACTATCATTTCTATCGCGCTCATTATCATTCCCTTTTAAGATCTAACAGTTCCCTTGTAAGGCCTAACTAATCCCTTTCAAAGCCTAACAAATCCCTTTCAAAGCCTAACAAATCCCTTTCAAAGCCTAACAATTCCCTTTCAAAGCCTAACAATTCCCTTTCAAAGCCTAACAAATCCCTTTCAAAGCCTAACAATTCCCTTTCAAAGCCTAACAAATCCCTTTCAAAGCCTAACAAATCCCTTTCAAAGCCTAACAAATCCCTTTCAAAGCCTAACAATTCCCTTTCAAAGCCTAACAATTCCCTTTTAAAGCCTAACAATTCCCTTTCAAAGCCAAACAATTCCTTTTCAAAGCCTAACAATTCCTTTTCAAAGCCTAACAATTCCCTTTCAAAGCCTAACAAATCCCTTTCAAAGCCTAACAATTCCCTTTCAAAGCCTAACAATTCCCTTTCAGAGCCTAACAATTCCCTTTCAGAGCCTAACAATTCCCTTTCAGAGTTTAACAATTCCCTTGTAGAGTCTAACAATTCCCTTGTAGAGTCTAACAATTCCCTTGTAGAGTCTAACAATTCCCTTGTAGAGTCTAACAATTCCCTTGTAGAGTCTAACAATTCCCTTTTAAATCCTAACAATTTCCTTTTATGCCTAACAATACCCTTTTAAGCCTGACAATTCCCTTTTAAAGCCTAACAATGCCCTTTTTAAGTCTAACAATTCCCTTTCAAAGCCTAACAATTCCCTTTCAAAGCCTAACAATTCCCTTTCAATGCCTAACAATTCCCTTTCAAAGCCTAACAATTCCCTTTCAAAGCCTAACAAATCCCTTTCAAAGCCCAACAAATCCCTTTCAAAGCCTAACAAATCCCTTTCAAAGCCTAACAATTCCCTTTCAAAGCCTAACAATTCCCTTTCAAAACCTAACAATGCCCTTTCAAAGCCTAACAATTCCCTTTCAAAGCCTAACAATACCCTTTTAAGCCTAACAATTCCTTTTTAAAGCCTAACAATGCCCTTTTTAAGTCTAACAATTCCCTTTCAAAGCCTAACAATTCCCTTTCAAAGCCTAACAATTCCCTTTCAAAGCCTAACAATTCCCTTTCAAAGCCTAACAAATCCCTTTCAAAGCCTAACAATTCCCTTTCAAAGCCTATCAATTCACTCTCTCTCTCTCTCTCTCTCTCACATACAAAGATGCTTCTCTCTCTCTCTCTCTTAACCTAACCTAACCTAACCTAAACTGTGGCTATCTTCGGGACCTAACTTAATATCCTTCGGGATCTTTAAAAATTAAATAGATCTCGTGAATAGGAGCTAAAAGTATCCCGATTGGGTGGGTCAAGCGTATTGTACACAACTGCCTGTTGGATCTTCCGTAATTTTTCCAAGGATATCTGGTAACACTGTCCGCCCAACCTCAGTTCGTCCCTCCACTACAGAAATGTCGTATCTTAAAATTGAAATATCTAGCAGAGAATACATTTCCAGGAGATAATTCCACTGAGCATTGATAAAGGTAACCGAACCCTACCTAACACAACCTAACCTAACCAGTAGTTCGCCGGCACAGATAATACCAATATTAGCTAAATAAATAAATAAATAAATAAATAAAGCAAAGAAACATTTATATATATATAATTATAAGGAATATAAATATGTATATCAAAGACAGAATACCACAATTACTAAACCGAAACAATCCATATTTTACATTTTTTTAAACATGTCTTCAATAACAAGGAATTATGATTTATTAAAGCCTTATTATTGTATAAGGTAAGTGTATAATTAATAATAATGTATAAACAATAATAATTATTCGTATTACAATGAAATATATATAATAAACCTAACCTAACCTAACCATGTAAAGTTAATAATGTTTTAATAATGTTTAATAATTATTTACTAATAATTTATTTTGATATATATATTATAATTAATTAAATAACATTATTAAATAACATTATTAAAATATTATTAACTTTACGTGGTTAGGTTAGGTTTATAATACAATTGTAATACACATTATAATTATTGGTTATACATTATTATTAATTATACACTTACCTTGTGTAATGATGAAGATTTAATAAATCATAATTCCTTGTTATTGAAGACATGTTATAAAAAAACTGTAAAATATGGATTGTTTCGGCTTTAGTAATTGTGGTATTCTATCTTTGATATATATATTAATATTCCTCATAATTATATATCATTATATAATGTTATAGAGTTATAAGGTAATCATTTGTTAATAATATTAAGCTATAAATTAACTATAACACAGTTCAATACACACAGTAAACATTGGCTATTAATTAACCAATGTATTAATATGTTATAACAGTTATTTATACTTATGTTATGTTATTATTATTATCAGCAGATATTAGTAATTACATTACTCAACCTACATAATTATAAATAGACATATATATAAAGTTATAACGAAAAAAATAATGTAAACAAACCGTTTTTAGCTGCTTCTCTGGGCAACTCCACTTTGGTGCTGTTGAAAACACAGAGTGAGATTATCACCACCAACACCACAGGTTGGTTGTGGTTGTCTCACTCTCCATGTAGTCTGTGTTTTCAACAGCACCAAAGTGGATTTGCCCAGAGAAGCAGTTTTGTATAGCCTATTAGTAAATAATCAATTATTTGTAAATAATTTAATACTACCAAAGGTTCTTAAAGAGCCCATTTAATTTTATAATTGGTGTGTTGCCAGCGTTTTATAGCCACGTTTGATAGATTTTGACAATACTAACAGAGGTTCTTAGCCCGTTTAATTTGGTAATTGCAATCAGAGGCCAGCATTTCATCGGCCAATCAGAGGCCAGCATTTCATTGGCCAATCAGAGGCCAGCATTTCCTCGGCCAATCAGAGGCCAGCATTTCCTCGGCCAATCAGAGGCCAGCATTTCCTCGGCCAATCAGAGGCCAGCATTTCCTCGGCCAATCAGAGGCCAGCATTTCCTCGGCCAATCAGAGGCCAGCATTTCCTCGGCCAATCAGAGGCCAGCATTTCATCGGCCAATCAGAGGCCAGCATTTCATCGGCCAATCAGCGGCCAGCATTTCATTGGCAAATCAGAGGCCAGCATTTCACTGGCCAATCAGAGGCCAGCATTTCATCGGCCAATCAGAGGCTACCATTTCATTGGCCAATCAGAGGCCAGCATTTCATCGGCCAATCAGAGGCCACCATTTCATCAGCCAATCAGAGGCCAGCATTTCATCGGCCAATCAGAGGCCAGCATTTAATCCATTGGCCAATCAGAGGCCAGCATTTCATTGGCCAATCAGAGGCCAGCAATTCCTTGGCCAATCAGAGGCCAGCATTTCATCTACCAATCAGAGACCAGCATTTCATCAGCCAATCAGGGGCCAGCATATCATCGGCCAATCAGGGGCTCGCATATCATCGGCCAATCAGCGGCCAGCATTTCATCGGCCAATCAGAAGCCAGCATTCCATCGGCCAATCAGAAGCCAGCATTTCATCGGCCAATCAGAGGCCAGCATTTCAACAGCCAATCAGAGGACAGCATTTCATAGGCCAATCAGAGGCCAGCATTTCCTCGGCCAATCAGGGCCAGCATTTCCTCGGCCAATCAGAGACCAGCATTTCCTTGGCCAATCAGAGGCCAGAATTTCATCAGCCAATCAGAGGCAAGCATTCATCGGCCAATCAGAGGCCAGCATTTCATCGGCCAATCAGAGGCCAGCATTCCATTGGCTAATCAGAGGCCAACATTCCATCGACCAATCAGAGGCCAGCATTTCATCGGCCAATCAGAGGCCAGCATTCTATCGGCCAATCAGAGGCCAGCATTTCATTGGCCAATCAGAGGCCAGCATTTCATCGGCAAACCAGAGGCCAGCATTTCATCGGCCAATCAGAGGCCAGCATTTCATCGACCAATCAGAGGCCAGCATTTCATCAGCCAATCAGTGGCCAGCATTTCATCGGCCAATCAGATGCCAGCATCCCATCGGCCAATCAGAGGCCAGCATTCCATCGGCCAATCAGAGACCAACATTCCATTGACCAATCAGAGGCCAGCATTTCATTGGCCAATCAGAGGCCAGCATTCCATCGGCCAATCAGAGGCCAGCATTTCCTCGGCCAATAAGAGGCCAGCATTTCCTCGGCCAATCAGAGGCCAGCATTTCAACGGCCAATCAGAGGCCAGCCTTTCAATGGCCAATCAGAGGCCAGCATTTCATTGGCCAATTAGAGGCCAGCATTTCATCGGCCAATCAGAGGCAAGCATTTCATCGGCCAATCAGAGGCCAGTATCCCATCGGCCAATCGAAGGCCAGCATTCCATCATCCAATCAGAGACCAACATTCCATCGACCAATCAGAGGCCAGCATTTCATCGGCCAATCAGAGGCCAGCATTCCATCGGCCAATCAGTGGCCAGCATTTCAACGGCCAATCAGATGCCAGCATTTCATCGACCAATCAGAGACCAGCATTTGATTGGCCAATCAGAGGCCAGCATTTCATCGGCCAATCAGAGGCCAGCATTTCATTAGCCAATCAGAGGCCAGCATTTTATCGGCCAATCAGAGGTCAGCATTTCATCGGCCAATCAGAGGCCAGCATTTCATCGGCCAATCAGAGGCCAGCAATTCTTCGGCCAATCAGAGGCCAGCATTTTTTCTGCCAATCAGAGGCCAGCATTTCATCGGCCAATTAGGGGACAGCATTTCATCGGCCAATCAGAGGCCAGCATTTCATCGGCCAATCAGAGGCCAGCATTTCATTGGCCAATCAGAGGCCAGCATTTCATCAGCCAATCAGAGGCCAGCATTTTATCAGCCAATCAGAGGCCAGCATTATTAATAATTAATTATTAAACATTATATATATATTAAGGTTGAGGTTGAGGTAGGAGTAGAGGTTAGGATAGAGGTTGAGGTTGGGGCTGAGGTTGAGATTGGAGTTGAGGTTGAGGTTTGGATTGAGGTTTGATTTGAGGTTGGAGATGAGGTTGAGGTTTAGGTTGAGGGTGGAATTGAGATTGATGTTGAGGTTGGGGCTGAGGTTTATGTTAGAGTTGAGTTTGAGGTTTGGATTGAGGTTTGGGTTGAGGTTTGGGCTGAGGTTGAGGTTTGGTTTGAGATTTGGGTTGAGGTTTGGGCTAAGGTTGAGGCTTGGATTAAGGTTTGGTTAGAGGTTGGAATTGTGGTTGAGGTTGGGATAGAGGTTGAGGTTGAGGTTTGGGTTGAGGTTGGGATTGAGGTTGAGATTGTAATAAAGGTTGAGGTAGATGTTGAGATTTGGATTGAGGTTGAGGATTGAGTTGAGGTTGAAGTTTTGGTTAAGGTTGGGATAGAGGTTGAGGTTGATATTGGGGCTGAGGTAGAGGTTGGAGTTTAGGCTGAGGTTTGGATTGAAGTTTGGGTTGAGGTTAGGGCTGAGGTTGAGGTTGAAGTTAAGGTTAATATTGAGGTTTGGGTTGAGGTTGGGATTGAGATTGAGGTTGAGATATAGGTTAAGGTTAAGGTCGGGGCTGAGGTTGGAGATGAGGTTGAGGTTGAGGTTTGGATTGAGGTTTGGGTTGAGGTTAGGTTAGGTTAGGTTAGGTTTGAGGTTAGGTTAGGTTAGGTTTGAGGTTAGGTTAGGTTAGGTTTGGTTAGGTTTGAGGTTAGGTTAGGTTAGGTTAGGTTAGGTTTGAGGTTAGGTTAGGTTAGGTTTGAGGTTAGGTTAGGTTAGGTTTAAAGGTTAGGTTAGGTTAGGTTAGGTTTGAGGTTAGGTTAGGTTAGGATAGGTTTGAGGTTAGGTTAGGTTAGGTTAGGTTTGAGGTTAGGTTAGGTTAGGTTTGAGGTTAGGTTAGGTTAGGTTTGGTGTGAGGTTAGGTTAGGTTAGGTTTGAGGTTAGGTTTGGTTAGGTTAGGTTTGAGGTTGGGTAAGGTTAGGTTAGGTTTGAGGTTAGGTTAGGTTAGGTTTGAGGTTAGATTAGGTTAGGTTAGGTTTGAGGTTAGGTTAGGTTAGGGTAGGTTTGAGGTTAGGTTAGGTTTGAGGGTAGGTTAGGTTAGGTTAGGTTTGAGGTTAGGTTAGGTTAGGTTAGGTTTGAGGTTAGGTTAGGTTAGGTTTGAGGTTAGGTTAGGTTAGGTTAGGTTTGAGGTTAGATTAGGTTAGGTTTGAGGTTAGGTTAGGTTAAGTTAGGTTTGAGGTTAGGTTAGGTTAGGTTAGGTTTGAGGTTAGGTTAGGTTTGAGGTTAGGTTAGGTTAGGTTAGGTTTAAGGTTAGGTTAGGTTAGGTTAGGTTTGAGGTTAGGTTAGGTTAGGTTTGAGGTTAGGTTAGGTTAGGCTAGGTTTGAAGTTAGGTGAGGTTAGGTTAGGTTAGGTTAGGTTTAAGGTTAGGTTAGGTTAGGTTTGAGGTTAGGTTAGGTTAGGTTTGAGGTTAGGTTAGGTTAGGTTTCAGGTTAGGTTAGGTTAGGTTAGGTTTGAGGTTAGGTTAGGTTAGGTTAGGTTTGAGGTTAGATTAGGTTAGGTTTGAGGTTAGGTTAGGTTAGGTTTGAGGTTAGGTTTGGTTAGGTTAGGTTTGAGGTTAGGTTTGGTTTGGTTAGGTTTGAGGTTAGGTTAGGTTAGGTTAGGTTTAAGGTTAGGTTAGGTTAGGTTAGGTTTGAGGTTAGGTTAGGTTAGGTTTGAGGTTAGGTTAGGTTAGGTTTGAAGTTAGGTGAGGTTAGGTTAGGTTAGGTTAGGTTTAAGGTTAGGTTAGGTTAGGTTTGAGGTTAGGTTAGGTTAGGTTAAGTTTGAGGTTAGGTTAGGTTAGGTTAGGTTTGAGGGTAGGTTAGGTTAGGTTTGAGGTTAGGTTAGGTTAGGTTTGAAATTAGGTTAGGTTAGGTTAGGTTTGAGGTTAGGTTAGGTTTGAGGTTAGGTTAGGTTTGAGGTTAGGTTAGGTTAGGTTAGGTTTAGGGTTAGGTTAGGTTTGGTTAGGTTTGAGGTTAGGTTAGGTTAGGTTAGGTTTAAGGTTAGGTTAGGTTAGGTTAGGTTTGAGGTTACGTTAGGTTAGGTTAGGTTTAAGGTTAGGTTTGGTTAGGTTAGGTTTGAGGTTAGGTTAGGTTAGGTTAGGTTTGAGGTTAGGTTAGGTTAGGTTAGGTTTGAGGTTAGGTTAGGTTAGGTTTGAGGTTAGGTTAGGTTAGGTTAGGTTTGAGGTTAGGTTAGGTTAGGTTAGGTTTGAGGTTAGGTTAGGTTAGGTTTGAGGTTTGAGGTTAGGTTAGGTTAGGTTTGAGGTTAGGTTAGGTTAGGTTAGGTTAGGTTAGGTTAGGTTTGAGGTTAGGTTAGGTTAGGTTAGGTTTGAGGTTAGGTTAGGTTAGGTTAGGTTTGAGGTTAGGTTAGGTTAGGTTTGAGGTTAAGTTAGGTTAGGTTTGAGGTTAGGTTAGGTTAGGTTAGGTTTGAGGTTAGGTTAGGTTAGGTTAGGTTTGAGGTTAGGTTAGGTTAGGTTAGGTTTGAGGTTGGGTTAGGTTAGGTTTGAGGTTTGGTTAGGTTTGGTTAGGTTTGAGGTTAGGTTAGGTTAGGTTAGGTTTGAGGTTAGGTTAGGTTAGGTTTGAGGTTAGGTTAGGTTAGGTTAGGTTTGAGGTTAGGTTAGGTTAGGTTAGGTTTGAGGCTAGGTTAGGTTAGGTTTGAGGTTAGGTTAGGTTAGGTTTAAGGTTAGGTTAGGTTTGAGGTTAGGTAAGGATTGGTTTGAGGTTAGGTTAGGTTAGGTTAGGTTTGAGGTTAAGTTAGGTTAGGTTAGGTTTGAGATTAGGTTAGGTTAGGTTAGGTTTGAGGTTAGGTTAGGTTAGGTTATGTTTAAGGTTAGGTTAGGTTAGGTTAGGTTTGAGGTTAGGTTAGGTTAAGTTAGGTTTAAAGTTAGGTTAGGTTAGGTTTGAGGTTAGGTTAAGTTAGGTTTGGTTTGAGGTTAGGTTAGGTTAGGTTAAATTTGAGGTTAGGTTAGGTTAGGTTAGGTTTGAGGTTATGTTAGGTTAGGTTAGGTTTGAGGCTAGGTTTGGTTAAGATAGGTTAGGTTTGAGGTTAGGTTAGGTTAGGTTAGGTTTGAGGTTAGGTTAGGTTACGTTAGGTTTGAGGTTAGGTTAGGTTAGGTTTGAGGTTAGGTTAGGTTAGGATAGGTTTGAGGTTAGGTTAGGTTAGGTTAGGTTTGAGGTTAGGTTAGGTTAGGTTTGAAGTTAGGTTAGGTTAGGCTAGGTTTGAGGTTAGGTTAGGTTTGAGGTTAGGTTAGGTTAGGTTAGGTTTGAGGTTAGGTTAGATTAGGTTAGGTTTGAGGTTAGGTTAGGTTAGGTTAGGTTTGAGGTTACGTTAGGTTAGGTTAGGTTTAAGGCTAGGTTTGGTTAGGTTAGGTTTGAGGTTAGGTTAGGTTAGGTTAGGTTTGAGGTTAGGTTAGGTTAGGTTTGAGGTTAGGTTAGGTTAGGTTTGAGGTTAGGTTAGGTTAGGTTAGGTTTGAGGTTAGGTTAGGTTAGGTTAGGTTTGAGGTTAGGTTAGGTTAGGTTTGAGGTTAGGTTAGGTTAGGTTTGAGGTTAGGTTAGGTTAGGTTAGGTTTGAGGTTAGGTTAGGTTAGGTTTGAGGTTAGGTTAGGTTAGGTTAGGTTTGAGGTTAGGTTAGGTTAGGTTAGGTTTGAGGTTAGGTTAGGTTAGGTTAGGTTTGAGGTTAGGTTAGGTTAGGTTAGGTTTGAGGTTAGGTTAGGTTAGGTTAGGTTTGAGATTAAGTTAGGTTAGGTTTGAGGTTAGGTTAGGTTAAGTTAGGTTTGAGGTTAGGTTAGGTTAGGTTAGGTTTGAGGTTAGGTTAGGTTAGGTTAGGTTTGAGGTTAGGTTAGGTTAGGTTTGAGGTTAGGTTAGGTTAGGTTTAAGGTTAGGTTAGGTTAGGTTTGAGGTTAGGTTAGGTTAGGTTAGGTTAGGTTAGGTTGAGGTTAGGTTAGGTTAGGTTAGGTTGAGGTTAAGTTAGGTTAGGTTAGATTCGAGGTTAGGTTAGGTTAGGTTAGGTTCGAGGTTAGGTTAGGTTAGGTTAGGTTCGAGGTTGGGTTAGGGTTAGGTTAGGTTAGGTTCGAGGTTAAGTTAGGTTAGGTTAGGTTCGAGGTTAGGTTAGGTTAGGTTAGGTTCGAGGTTAGGTTAAGTTAGGTTAGGTTTGAGGTTAGGTTAGGTTAGGTTTGAGGTTAGGTTAGGTTAGGTTTGAGGTTAGGTTAGGTTAGGTTTGAGGTTAGGGTAGGTTAGGTTAGGTTTGAGGTTAGGTTAGGTTAGGTTAGGTTTGAGGTTAGAATAGGTTAGGTTAGGTTTGAGGTTAGGTTAGGTTAGGTTTGAAGTTAGGTTAGGTTAGGTTAGGTTTGAGGTTAGGTTAGGTTATGTTAGGTTTGAGGTTAGGTTCGGTTAGGTTAGGTATGAGGTTAGGTTAGGTTAGGTTAGGTTTGAGGTTAGGTTAGGCTAGGTTAGGTTTGAGGTTAGGTTAGGTTAGGTTTGAGGTTAGGTTAGGCTAGGTTAGGTTCTAGGTTAGGTTAGGTTAGGTTAGGTTCAAGGTTAGATTAGGTTATGTTAGGTTCAAGGTTAGGTTAGGTTCGGTTAGGTTCGAGGTTAGGTTAGGTTAGGTTAGGTTCGAGGTTAGGTTAGGTTAGGTTAGGTTGAGGTTAGGTTAGGTTAGGTTAGGTTGAGGTTAAGTTAAGTTAGGTTAGGTTCGAGGTTAGGTTAGGTTAGGTTAGGTGCGAGGTTATGTTAGGTTAGGTTAGGTTCGAGGTTAGGTTAGGTTAGGTTAAGTTCGAGGTTAGGTTAGGTTAGGTTCGAGGTTAGGTTAGGTTCGTTAGGTTCGAGGTTAGGTTAGGTTAGGTTAGGTTCGAGGTTAGGTTAGGTTAGGTTAGGTTCGAGGTTAGGTTAGGTTAGGTTAGGTTCGAGGTTAGGTTAGGTTAGGTTAGGTTCGAGGTTATGTTAGGTTAGGTTAGGTTCGAGGTTAGGTTAGGTTAGGTTAGGTTCGAGGTTAGGTTAGGTTAGGTTAGGTTCGAGGTTAGGTTAGGTTAGGTTATGTTTGAGGTTCGGTTACGTTAGGTTTGAGGTTAGGTTAGGTTAGGTTAGGTTCGAGGTTAGGTTAGGTTTGAGGTTAGGTTAGGTTAGGTTAGGTTTGAGGTTAGGTTAGGTTAGGTTAGGTTTGAGGTTAGGTTAGGTTAGGTTTGAAGTTAGGTTAGGTTAGGTTTGAGGTTAGGTTAGGTTAGGTTTGAGGTTAGGTTAGGTTAGGTTTGAGGTTAGGTTAGGTTAGGTTTGAGGTAAGGTTAGGTTAGGTTAGGTTTGAGGTTAGGTTAGGTTAGGTAAGGTTTGAGGTTAGGTTAGGTTAGGTTAGGTTCGAGGTTAGGTTATGTTAGGTTAGGTTCGAGGTTAGGTTAGGTTAGGTTAGGTTCGAGGTTAAGTTAGGTTAGGTTAGGTTCGAGGTTAGGTTTGGTTAGGTTAGGTTCGAGGTTTGGTTAGGTTAGGTTAGGTTCGAGGTTAGGTTAGGTTATGTTAGGTTCGAGGTTAGGTTAGGTTAGGTTAGGTTCGAGGTTAGGTTAGGTTAAGTTAGGTTCGAGGTAAGGTTAGGTTAGGTTAGGTTTGAGGTTAGGTTAGGTTAGGTTTGAGGTTAGGTTAGGTTAGGTTAGGTTTGAGGTTAGGTTAGGTTAGGTTTGAGGTTAGGTTAGGTTAAGTTTGAAGTTAGGTTAGGTTAGGTTTAAAGTTATGTTAGGTTAAGTTTGAGGTTAGGTTAGGTTAGGTTTGGTTAGGTTAGGTTAGGTTAGGTTAGGTTTGAGGTTAGGTTAGGTTAGGTTAGGTTAGGTTAGGTTAGGTTTGAGGTTAGGTTAGGTTAGGTTAGGTTTGAAGTTAGGTTAGGTTTGGTTTGAGGTTAGGTTAGGTTAGGTTTGAGGTTAGGTTAGGTTAGGTTTGAGGTTAGGTTAGGTTAGGTTTGAGGTTAGGTTAGGTTAGGTTTGAGGTTAGGTTAGGTTAGGTTTGAGGTTAGGTTAGGTTAGGTTTGGTTTGAGGTTAGGTTAGGTTAGGTTAGGTTTGTGGTTAGGTTAGGTTAGGTTCGAGGTTAGGTTAGGTTAGGTTAGGTTCGAGGTTAGGTTAGGTTAGGTTCGAGGTTAGGTTAGGTTAGGTTAGGTTCGAGGTTTGGTTAGGTTAGGTTAGGTTCAAGGTTAGATTAGGTTAGGTTAGGTTCGAAGTTAGGTTAGGTTAGGTTAGGTTCGAGGTTAGGTTAGGTTAGGTTCGAGGTTAGGTTAGGTTAGGTT
>JAWQEG010000195.1:150000-152750 GCA_033782935.1 Petrolisthes cinctipes
GTGAGGTTAGGTTTGAGTTTATGTGAGGTTAGGTTTGAGGTTATGTGAGGTTAGGTTTGAGGTTATGTGAGGTTAGGTTTGAGGTTATGTAAGGTTAGGTTTGAGGTTATGTGAGGTTAGGTTTGAGGTTATGTGAGGTTAGGTTTGAGGTTATGTGAGGTTAGGTTTGAGGTTATGTGAGGTTAGGTTTGAGGTTAGTTTAAGTTAGGTTAGGTTTGAGGTTAGGTTAGGTTAGGTTATTTTGAGGTTAGGTTAGGTTAGGTTAGGTTTGAGGTTAGGTTAGGTTAGGTTTGAGGTTAGGTTTGGTTAGGTTAGGTTTGAGGTTAGGTTAGGTTTGAGGTTAGGTTAGGTTAGGTTAGGTTTGAGGTTAGGTTAGGTTAGGTTTGAGGTTAGGTTAGGTTAGGTTAGGTTTGAAGTGAGGTTAGGTTAGGTTAGGTTTAAGGTTAGGTTAGGTTTGAGGTTATGTGAGGTTAGGTTTGAGGTTATGTGAGGTTAGGTTTGAGGTTATGTAAGGTTAGGTTTGAGGTTATGTGAGGTTAGGTTTGAGGTTATGTGAGGTTAGGTTTGAGGTTATGTGAGGTTAGGTTTGAGGTTATGTGAGGTTAGGTTGAGGTTAGTTTAAGTTAGGTTAGGTTTGAGGTTAGGTTAGGTTAGGTTATTTTTGAGGTTAGGTTAGGTTAGGTTAGGTTTGAGGTTAGGTTAGGTTAGGTTTGAGGTTATGTGAGGTTAGGTTTGAGGTTATGTGAGGTTAGGTTTGAGGTTATGTAAGGTTAGGTTTGAGGTTATGTGAGGTTAGGTTTGAGGTTATGTGAGGTTAGGTTTGAGGTTATGTGAGGTTAGGTTTGAGGTTATGTGAGGTTAGGTTTGAGGTTAGTTAAGTTAGGTTAGGTTTGAGGTTAGGTTAGGTAGGTTATTTTTGAGGTTAGGTTAGGTTAGGTTAGGTTTGAGGTTAGGTTAGGTTAGGTTTGAGGTTAGGTTGGTTAGGTTAGGTTTGAGGTTAGGTTAGGTTGAGGTTAGGTTAGGTTAGGTTAGGTTTGAGGTTAGGTTAGGTTAGGTTTGAGGTTAGGTTAGGTTAGGTTAGGTTTGAGGTTAGGTTTGGTTAGGTTAGGTTTGAGGTTAGGTTAGGTTAGGTTTAATGTTAGGTTAGGTTTGGTTAGGTTTGAGGTTTGGTTAGGTTAGGTTAGGTTTGAGGTTAGGTTAGGTTAGGTTTGAGGTTAGGTTAGGTTAGGTTAGGTTTGAGGTTAGGTTAGGTTAGGTTAGGTTTGAAGTTAGGTTTGGTTAGGTTAGGTTTGAGGTTAGGTTAGGTTAGGTTAGGTTTGAGGTTAGGTTAGGTTGAGGTTAGGTTAGGTTAGGTTAGGTTTGAGGTTAGGTTAGGTTAGGTTAGGTTTGAGGTTAGGTTAGGTAGGTTAGGTTTGAGGTTTGGTTAGTTAGGTTAGGTTTGAGGTTAGGTTAGGTTAGGTTAGGTTTGAGGTTAGGTTAGGTTAGGTTTGATGTTAGGTTAGGTTAGGTTAGGTTTGAGGTTAGGTTAGGTTAGGTTAGGTTTGAGGTTAGGTTAGGTTAGGTTAGGTTTGAGGTTAGGTTAGGTTAGGTTAGGTTTGAGGTTAGGTTAGGTTAGGTTAGGTTTGAGGTTAGGTTAGGTTAGGTTAGGTTTGAGATTAGGTTAGGTTAGGTTAGGTTTGAGGTAGGTTAGGTTAGGTTAGGTTAGTTAGGTTAGTTAAGGTTAGGTTAGGTTAGGTTAGGTTTGAGGTTAGGTTAGGTTAGGTTAGGTTTGAGGTTAGGTTAGGTTAGGTTTGAGGTTAGGTTAGGTTAGGTTAGGTTTAAGGTTAGGTTAGGTTAGGTAGTTTGAGGTTTGGTTAGGTTAGGTTAGGTTTAGAGGTTAGGTTAGGTTAGGTTTAGGTTAGGTTAGGTTAGGTTTGAGGTTAGGTTAGGTTAGGTTTGAGGTTAGGTTAGGTTAGGTTAGGTTTGAGGTTAGGTTAGGTTAGGTTTGAGGTTAGGTTAGGTTAGGTTTGAGGTTAGGTTAGGTTAGGTTAGGTTTGAAGTTAGGTTAGGTTAGGTTAGGTAGGTAGGTTTGAGGTTAGGTTAGGTTAGGTTTGAGGTTAGGTTAGGTTGGGTTAGGTTAGGTTTGAGGTTAGGTGAGGTTAGGTTTGAGGTTATGTGAGGTTAGGTTTGAGGTTAGAGGTTAGGTTTGAGGATAGTGAGGTTAGGTTTGAGGTTAGGTGAGGTTAGGTTTGAGGTTATGTGAGGTTAGGTTTGAGGTTATGTGAGGTTAGGTTTGAGGTTATGTGAGGTTAGGTTTGAGGTTATGTGAGGTTAGGTTTGAGGTTATGTGAGGTTAGGTTTGAAGTTATGTGAGGTTAGGTTTGAGGTTATGTGAGGTTAGGTTTGAGGTTATGTGAGGTTAGGTTTGAGGTTATGTGAGGTTAGGTTTGAGTTATGTGAGGTTAGGTTTGAGGTTATGTGAGGTTAGGTTTGAGGTTATGTGAGGTTAGGTTTGAGGTTATGTGAGGTTAGGTTTGAGGTTATGTGAGGTTAGGTTTGAGGTTATGTGAGGTTAGGTTTGAGGTTATGTTAGGTTAGGTTTGAGGTTATGTGAGGTTAGGTTTGAGGTTATGTGAGGTTAGGTTTAAGGTTATGTGAGGTTAGGTTTGAGGTTATGTGTGGTTAGGTTGAGGTTATGTGAGGTTAGGTTTGAGGTTATGTGAGGTTAGGTTTGAGGTTATGTGAGGTTAGGTTTGAGGTTATGTGAGGTT
>JAWQEG010000196.1:0-93168 GCA_033782935.1 Petrolisthes cinctipes
TATATAACTAAAATTGTATGTATGTATAAGTGAGTGAATGATTAACTTAATTAAACAAGCAACCAGGTGAGTGGGGTGAGCGAGCAATCAATTTAGTCATTGAACATATTGGCCACTTTTCAGTCAAATTTAAAGGCCAATCTCCACATGCAAATTTTCTCTATCTGTACCTATTACTGTTCTTGATTTATTTGGGGAAGTTATTGCAGTGGTGGTGGTGGTGGTGGTTTAGTTGTAGTGGTGATTGTGATGGTTCCAGTAGTAATATTAGCTTATGGTTTTGGTGGTGTTGGTGATTTTGGTTGAGGCATTATTATTGGTAGTGTTAATGTGTGATGGTGGTAGTGACGATGGCTGGAGTTGTGATGATGATGATGGTGGTTGTTGTGGTTGTAGTGGTTAATGTATGTAGAGAAAAGTGGTGGTGTTGACGTGAGTGGATAATTGTGAGATCGACAGTACAAAAAAATGATAGACAGGCAGACAAATAGATAGATAAACAGACAGATAGATAGATAGGTAGGCAAGCACACAGATAGATTTAGAGATAGACAAATAGATAAAAGAAAGACAGGTAGGAAGAAAAAACTTACGTGATAATGGTATAGCATTTACCCAGCATGTTATGAGACAAATTAGATTTTCTCTCGAGTCTTCCTCTCTCTCTCTCTCTCTCTCTCTCTCTCTCTCTCTCTCTCTCTCTCTCTCTCTCTCTCTCTCTCTCACACACACACACACACTCACACACACACACGCACACACGCACACACACACGCACACACACACACACACACACATTCTCACTTGTTTTTGCCCCCTTGTTCTCCACTTCCTGTATTATATTCGTCCTTTGCTTCCCTGACAACATTCTCTGTATCCATGGTAGTAGTGGTTGTGTAAGAGGATCCAGTGCGTTCTTTAGTGGTGCTCAGCTCAGGTATCGACCATATACTTTCCTTCTTTTAAACGAAACTCGATCAGTCGATTTTTCCTTTCGAGTGCGTGTTGGTGAATTATATTTATTAATGCATATATCATTCTGATCAATTCCAGAATTTTGTATAATACCAGAAAGCAACTGAAGAAAAAGAGACATAAAAGCGACTTCAGTTAATCCCTTTCTATGCATCCTCATCTTTTCATTAGTATCATGCCTTTCACTGGGTGAGAGCAAAGATTCTATAGTACTGGAGAAGGATAGACCACTCTTATGGGAGTTTGGGTTGTCGTCTGGTTTTCGCGGTACAGCAGGGGGAAGATGTGTTGATGTAACAACACTGACTGCCTTAATGACCAACATGAGTCCATAGGCATAAAGCCCTAAAAAATCTTCTATAGGGTTTCTACTCAGACAGGAGCGGTGGACGTTTTTTCATTTTTGTTTTTGTTTTTGTTTGCTTAAGTTGGTTATGTGACTGAAATGAGGATTACTGGGTGCTCGGCAATAAATTGTTACACCAACTCTAAGTGGAATAAGGACCTATCAATTTTCCGCTTTTCAAAAAAATCCTGAAACGAGAGTTTTTACATAACTTAGCAAGTTACAGGGTACAGATTTAACTGATTGTAATAGTTATACAGTACTTATTTGATATTAACTGGTTGTAGATGATGATATCTTATTCTTTAGCAAGCTACGAACTACAGATTACTTATTGTAATAGTTATACCGTATTAATTTTGGTGGTAATGAGATTAATATTAACCGGTGTTAGATGATAATACCTTATTCTTTCTGTAGTTATACAGTATTTATATTGATGGTAGTAATATTAAGATTAACTGGTGTTAGATGATGATACCTTATCCTTTCTATAGTTATACAGGATTTACATTGATGGTATTAACATTGATATTAACTTGCGTTAGATGATGATCTTATGTTTTCTATTTTCTTAAGTACTGTACTGTCGTTTGTATATATATATATATATATATATATATATATATATATATATATATATATATATATATATATATATATATATATATATATATATATATATATATATATAAATATATATATATATATATATGAACCTCTCAAGCTAAGAAAGAACGCAGAAAATCATTTATTCTATAACACATAGTACACAGCTGCTCATAGTCAGGTTATAATGCTCTCATGTACTGGTGATGACAATACCATACTGTACTTATAGTTCATTGTATTGTAGTTTTAAGTATGGTCTATAAAATATGTATGGCTGTCCTTTACTTCAATTATACATCAGAATACTATTGAGAAACAATGTTGTAGATATCAGAAACAGGTAATAATCACTTATTTTAGATATTATGCAGAAATGTTATTAAAGTATGGATGTTTTTGCAAATAGATCTCTTTCGTTGATATTAGGAAATGGATAATTTATTATTATATAATTTGCCTTTAATACATACACTAAGCAAGATTTTTTTTATTCTTCATTCTCTTCCTTCATCTCCGTCTTCCACATATTCCTCTTACAATCATCCTTTCCTCGTTTTTTTCCCCTTCTCCTTCCCCTCCCATCCTCCCTCCCTTCCTTTCCTTTTTGCCTCTTGCCAAACTCTTCCACTTACTGAGAATCCTGCCCCCTACCCTTCCTCTTGATTCAGGGTTCGTGTCCGTCACCTGCCCCACCCATTCCCTTACCTTATGTTGGCAACTGGGATTCCAGCTTGCTTCAACACTAATATTTGTTGGGAAACTTGGAATTTTGTTTACCTCAATTCGTATAGGCCTATTAATAATGGGTACAACTACAATTGTACAAAAGTAATACTCTTTAATTTCTCACAATTATTATTATTATTAGTAGTAGTATTATTATTATTGGTCAGTACTTAGCTGTAGCCCATGATACACAGTGGCTTATTTGGAGAATATTCAGCCCCACCAATAACAGTGGCGAAATAAAAGCCTCCACCAGTGCCTATGTCCCTGTATGAAAGCATCACCGTCACGGTCATCTTAGTGCTGCTTCAATAATATGTTGGGAAATCTGTCCTCAATATATATGGGAGGTGGGGGGGGGGGAATATGCCCCCCCTCCCTCCCCATTATAATATGTCTGAAGGATGAGCGCGGCCTGTAATCCAGGAAGAAAATGTGTGGACTCACATGAGGGATTATGCAAGGTATTGTACGTACATAAGGTTATTGGTTGGCAGTGAAGATGTCGCTTGACTCTATAAGTGACACCTTCTATGTATATCTCCATTGTGTTTATGCTCTCATGAAATCTCGTTCACTCTCACACTTTCTCACTCTTTTGCTCATGTTATTCTTACTGTTTCTCACTCTACCTTATTTAGTCTTTCTCATTTATTTTTCTTTCTATATCAGTCTGTGACTCTAGATCACTCATTCACTCACCAACTTACACGTCTTTCCTTCTATCTTGATTAACACACATACAAACAAACATATTTGACCAGTCCACTTTACGTTTCTGGAAAAAATTTCTAGTCGCTGTGTGTGTGTGTGTGTGTGTGTGTGTGTGTGTGTGTGTGTGTGTGTGTGTGTGTGTGTGTGTGTGTGTAAATCCCCAAATACTGCTGTTGTCATGATTTAGTTGCATGCAAAAATTTCGATACACATAAAAGTGACCCCTTACAAAACGAATTTTTGCCTTTGAATTCCAGATTTTCATTAAACTTAGTCAGAGAAATCTAATCCAACTCACTACTAAATTACATGTATACCTACGTGTACAATACCTTGTAAATAACTACACGAGTATACGCTACCAGAAAGTTGGTAGAAAGTTGGAAGCAACATTTGCTAGTAAATAAGAAAGATGTATCATGCATCTATAAAGTAACAATTATAAGTAATTTAAAGTAATAATTTTAAGAGTGAAAAGCCACAAAGATTTCTCTCTGCTGGCTATTAGGAAATGGACACAAACACTCACATACTATGTTACACTTAGTATAATTATTTATTTTCACTAAAATGTGGGATTGCGTGCCAAGCGAGTATAATGTGTGAACACGATTATTGCTGCAACACCATCACACCTTTACATAGTGGTCAGTAGCTGTGTGAACACTGGGTCTGCTACATCACACCCATCAGCTCCACCACTAGTGTGACTACACTGTTGCTGCTGCTGCACCATTGTAACCACTACCATAATCTTGTTTTGGTGTTCAACGCCTGAGAGGATAGTGACAGTACACATCAAGAATTATGTCACGAGTAAGAGTGCTGTGTTATCTGTTATGGGTGATATCTGTCTCTGTACTACTCCTGCTGCGACCATTACCTGTGGAGGGAGGAGAGCTGAATCGTTGGCATCGTGTACTGGTCTCATACGATAGGATCACAGGCGCCAGTAATAGTCAGCAACAGAGCTTACTCATGCCCGTAGCTGTAAGTCCCGGCCTCTACTGCTCCAGAATCTGTTCAAGTCTGGCTTGGTGTAACCTGTGGTGTCCGAACCCCTCCACCAACCCCACCCAGTGCATCCTCTCCAACATAATCATCATGCCCACCTACCAGGAGACCAACATGGCCGATGCCCTCACCTGCCACACAATACAAAATAAGGACCACGCCACCAACGCCATCATTACCGATGCAGGTGTAAATCCAGACCGTCCAGAGAGAGTTAAAGAGAATCTTGTTGATGGCATTTTTACGTATAAAATATCGGAAAACTTTGCTTCACGTGATACCCTTGATTTTATGTGGTTTGTTTTGGACTTCAGCCAAATCGTAACCTTCAGTCATGTGGTTTTTTATGTCCAAGACAACAGTATAGCGAATAGAGTTTTTAGAGACGTGCAGGTTCGTGTAGGCAACACTCCAGTGACACCTCCATCAGGCTTTGCATCTTATGACCTGTTTGGTGTGTTTCCTGGGGCAGCTTCTCCAGGTCAGGTGATTACCCTTCAGTCTCAGAAACCTGTGTCTGCCAGATTTGTCTCAGTCCAGATGATGTTTTATGATGGAAAAAGCTTGCAGGTTAGCCACGTTGAAGTTTACTGAAGATTTTATCATCCTAGAATTCCTTATGTATTTGTGATTGAGTTCACTTCATACATTCCCGCCAGGGGATATTGCCTACTGTTATGTAGGTAGTAATTAAAGTGTATTTGCGCCAATTCTGATTTGAGCATCTCCTTTTCAGTTCTTCACCTACTCCTTCATTCTCTTTATTTCTCTTTATGCATTTTATCTTTCCTCTGTATCTCTTTCTCCCCTTGTGGTACATGGTCTTTCTGACAGAGTATACTCTTCTTTCTTTCTATTGTTTAAACTCTTACGTTCTTACTGTCCCTCTTCTTTTACCTTCTTCATACTATTGAGACTTCCATGGTCTTCATTTTTCATCTTTACTTCACACGTTGGAATGTTACATCGTAAAAATCATATCTCTCTTCAACATAAAGTACTTTTGTATTTGTTGAGTTTATCGTAAAGGAAGGAACCTACAAGACTTTCCTAGGCAGATAATGTCTAAATATCCAAGATTTACTCCTGAAGTTGTCACACACTACTGTACTGTGAAATTAGCAGTGCTACTGTATGATATGAATATAATTGTCAAGGAATGTATAAGGGTTCCTGGCGACATGTGTTGGTGTGCCTCTCTAGAGTGACCACCCCGACCCCGACACTGCAGGAGAACCCCCTCATGTGCCAGCCCAACCCTCTACTATTCCAACACCTGTACACATCTGGCCTGGTATAACCTGTGGTGTGCTAACCCCTCCATTCCACCAATCCCACCCATTCACTGCATCCTCTCCAACATAATCGTCATGCCCACCTACAAGGAGACCAACCTGGACGATGCCCTCACCTGCCACACAAGACGACCCAAGGACCAAGACACCAAGACATCAAGGACCAAGACATTACCACGACAAACAAAGTGAATGACTGCTTTGGCCCTCTTCTCTCCACCATACTGTTCACGTGGCAACACTCTTTTAACTGTATTTAATTGTCTCTTGTAGTCCGTTACCCTGAGGGTGATATTCTCTTTGGTCTGGTACTCGCCACTCGTCTTTCCATTATATACATTTTATTAGAATCAGAAATGATCAATTGCCCAATTAATGTATTTTCCTAATTGTGTAAACTTCGTTTCTGAAATTTAATGTTCTTTTATGAATTTGTGCCCTTATCGTGTAATCTATATATTGATTATTTCTCTTCAGTTTATAAATATCAGAAAGGATGGTGAGATTAGTTTGTATAAGAGATAAGGAGACTGTGCTATACAAGAAAGACCTTATATCTCAAAGTAAAAGGAAACGGAGGAGGAACTGCAACCACCAAAGTAAACGAAGGAAATGAGAGACAGCTCTACAGAGAAATGGAATTGGATCGGGACGGAAGGGGCGCCAGATCCTAAGGTACAGCCACAATCAAATAACCGCCGACACCTTCCTTCTATCGTGCAAATAGATCAGTATCATATCAAACTATAATCATACAACACTTTACGTCAACACAACCCCCTCAATTATTATTATGAGGTGCTGCAAAATTATACACGTGTTGTTCTTTATTACCAAGATATTTACTACGATGGAAAGAAAGTGTCGGTGGATATTTGATTGTGGCTGTACACTCCAAAGCCATAATTTCATTGCACTCTCTACTAAAACTACTGGGCGAAGCGAAGTTAAAGTCTAAGCTACAGACCGAACACATTCTCTCCACTACCTCCCATATAATTCTATCCCATTAGTTAGTTATAGCTCGAAGCTTTAGTGATTATAATATGAGAATAATATATATACTAAAATGCAATATTTTGTTTTAAATAGCATGGATTTTTGAGTTCATGAAGAGGGATATGTCATATTTTACACTTGCTATTTCCTCATTATTGTATTGAATTATATGCAGTATGTTGTAACTCTATATGTGCTTATATGTAGGATTATGTATTTGTTGCAATATATGTTACAAATATCTTCTGTTGATTGAAGATGTGATCATGTATACAACCTGTACTGTATATTGTATAAATAACAATGAGACAATAACACTTGCTGAATGTCATATATTCCGTAATGCAATGTCTTTCACAGTGTGATATTTTAGCTTCTTGCATGTGCTATTTTGAATGAAAAATAATTGTTCGTGTTTGAATATTTGACCTACCTTAGAGAGGTGTGCCAGCTATTAATTTTGTTGTGACTGTACACAACCTCAAAAGTTTTCCGACAATTTTGTGGTAAACAAACGGAATATTCAACGCTGTGATCTGAAACACGACCCAGACCTTGTAACGCATGTTGGTAATCCTGAAGATTAAGGTTATCAAATGAAATATATGCTTTGTGGTTAAGAAACAGAGACGTATGAGGAGGAAGGAAAATTTATTTACGCCATTTCAACACCTGAAGAAGCAGTAGCGAAACGTCGTCAATAAAGGTTCTTCTTCATTCGGTGTTGTTCCATAACCATTCTGTCATGTTAATGCATATTATAATTCTTATATGCTTTGTGTTGAAGTGTTATCATAGCATTTGCTATCATTAATATGCATCATTGTTATATTTACTCTTATGTGTGTTTATTATAGATGTGAATGAATTACTCTATAATTTATGCCTTCTGCTTAATTGTGTATTAATCAATTAATCTAATATAAACCATATCAATACAAAAACTACTTTAAGTCCTTGTCTGTCACGGCTATTATGGCTGCTACTAAACAATGAAGTTAGATAATAGTTATGATAATACAGTATTAGATTGTCATAATGAATCACCAGATCATTGTTATCGCCACACATCAAAGTATTCTGACAGAATGCAATACAAAATATGCAGAAATAACTAATACCTTACTGAAACTGTTAAAGTAGAATCCTTAATTTAAAGGCATTGGTTTGTGCATCACATTCGCTGTCAATTCGCAATATTCCTGTATGACAAATCATATCCATTTGTTTCCAATGGTAATATTGATTAGGTTCTACTATTTTCAGAGTCCGTTTGCTGACAATGGTCATTCAGAGTTATGATGTAACAATATTAACACATTAATCAATACGTAAATATTACTATTGAACGCTATTTGTTGGCTCGGGGGTACAGTACATCCTTGTGAGCCAACAGATCTCACTATAACCCTGACTTCCATTTGGGGTCCGAGCATCTGCACGGCTTCGGTCAACCAGACTCGGGACTGCTCGATCAGACAGTCTGGGGAATTACAACAACAACAACAACTATTGAACTCAATTTATCAAACTTAAATGTTAGTGCTTACCAACCTTTCTGAAACAGCACGAGTGATTCACAATGTATGATTTCACAACTATCTACTCCCAAATGCGGATACTTTTCTGTAACACAGTATACAAGGATATTTGTTTGTTATTCTCTTGATCTTAATAAGAGTGTTTATTAAATTAGAATGTTATCTTGCCTTATGCGGACTAATAGTTTATTGATGAATTAAAGTCTATTGATTCCTCTCAGCTGTGCTATGAAACAGACTACCATTGAATTGGTACTATTTCTTTCGCAGTTTGGAGGACTATCCGACTATGTACTATCCTCCAGTTCGATAATAAAATAGGTTAAGTTGACTACACTATATTGTTTTTATGTAGATTTTTAATTGACACTATATTTCTTAAGTGTTTAGAGCTTACATATTAGATAATTTGTCTAGTATAAACATGTATCAATATTATTATTTATGTCATGGTTAATATAAATGGAATCACACTGAAATCAAATGTTGTTTTATTTAACACTTTCAATTGTGTTGAAGAAATGCATGAGAGTATCTGAAGTAACAGACCCTGATGGAGGGGGCGGGGGATTGGTGAAACTTTGTGGATATGATTCTACCGAGAGACCATAAAAAAAAAGTTGGGTACCATTACAACACGATACATTATGCTTCATCACACGAGGCATTCTAAACTATTTATTCACTCATGTCATCTGTAATTGTGATACTTGTAAATATGATGAGTATTAGAACAAGAGCTATGGAATAAATTATGAGAGCCTGTTTAATACAACATACTTCCATTGATAAATTTTCTCTGTAGCTCCTACGATCGTCTTAATAATAATCACATAAAAAATAAGAAATTCATATAATTAGTGATAGCATCTCCATTAACGTATTAGGGCACAGATATCATGAGCGATTTTCAAACACACACACACACACACACACACACACACACAAGTAGGATTGCGTGCCTAGCGAGTATAATGTGTGAACACGATTTTTGCTGCTACACCATCACACCTTTACATAGTGGTCAGTAGCTGTGTGAACACTGGGTCTGCTACATCACACCCATCAGCTCCACCACTAGTGTGACTACACTGTTGCTGCTGCTGCACCATTGTAACCACTACCATAATCTTGTTTTGGTGTTCAACGCCTGAGAGGATAGTGACAGTACACATCAAGAATTATGTCACGAGTAAGAGTGCTGTGTTATCTGTTATGGGTGATATCTGTCTCTGTACTACTCCTGCTGCGACCATTACCTGTGGAGGGAGGAGAGCTGAATCGTTGGCATCGTGTACTGGTCTCATACGATAGGATCACAGGCGCCAGTAATAGTCAGCAACAGAGCTTACTCATGCCCGTAGCTGTAAGTCCCGGCCTCTACTGCTCCAGAATCTGTTCAAGTCTGGCTTGGTGTAACCTGTGGTGTCCGAACCCCTCCACCAACCCCACCCAGTGCATCCTCTCCAACATAATCATCATGCCCACCTACCAGGAGACCAACATGGCCGATGCCCTCACCTGCCACACAATACAAAATAAGGACCACGCCACCAACGCCATCATTACCGATGCAGGTGTAAATCCAGACCGTCCAGAGAGAGCTAAAGAGAATCTTGTTGATGGCATTTTTACGTATAAAATGTCGGAAAACTTTGCTTCACGTGATACCCTTGATTTTATGTGGTTTGTTTTGGACTTCAGCCAAATCGTAACCTTCAGTCATGTGGTTTTTTATGTCCAAGACAACAGTATAGCGAATAGAGTTTTTAGAGACGTGCAGGTTCGTGTAGGCAACACTCCAGTGACACCTCCATCAGGCTTTGCATCTTATGACCTGTTTGGTGTGTTTCCTGGGGCAGCTTCTCCAGGTCAGGTGATTACCCTTCAGTCTCAGAAACCTGTGTCTGCCAGATTTGTCTCAGTCCAGATGATGTTTTATGATGGAAAAAGCTTGCAGGTTAGCCACGTTGAAGTTTACTGAAGATTTTATCATCCTAGAATTCCTTATGTATTTGTGATTGAGTTCACTTCATACATTCCCGCCAGGGGATATTGCCTACTGTTATGTAGGTAGTAATTAAAGTGTATTTGCGCCAATTCTGATTTGAGCATCTCCTTTTCAGTTCTTCACCTACTCCTTCATTCTCTTTATTTCTCTTTATGCATTTTATCTTTCCTCTGTATCTCTTTCTCCCCTTGTGGTACATGGTCTTTCTGACAGAGTATACTCTTCTTTCTTTCTATTGTTTAAACTCTTACGTTCTTACTGTCCCTCTTCTTTTACCTTCTTCATACTATTGAGACTTCCATGGTCTTCATTTTTCATCTTTACTTCACACGTTGGAATGTTACATCGTAAAAATCATATCTCTCTTCAACATAAAGTACTTTTGTATTTGTTGAGTTTATCGTAAAGGAAGGAACCTACAAGACTTTCCTAGGCAGATAATGTCTAAATATCCAAGATTTACTCCTGAAGTTGTCACACACTACTGTACTGTGAAATTAGCAGTGCTACTGTATGATATGAATATAATTGTCAAGGAATGTATAAGGGTTCCTGGCGACATGTGTTGGTGTGCCTCTCTAGAGTGACCACCCCGACCCCGACACTGCAGGAGAACCCCCTCATGTGCCAGCCCAACCCTCTACTATTCCAACACCTGTACACATCTGGCCTGGTATAACCTGTGGTGTGCTAACCCCTCCATTCCACCAATCCCACCCATTCACTGCATCCTCTCCAACATAATCGTCATGCCCACCTACAAGGAGACCAACCTGGACGATGCCCTCACCTGCCACACAAGACGACCCAAGGACCAAGACACCAAGACATCAAGGACCAAGACATTACCACGACAAACAAAGTGAATGACTGCTTTGGCCCTCTTCTCTCCACCATACTGTTCACGTGGCAACACTCTTTTAACTGTATTTAATTGTCTCTTGTAGTCCGTTACCCTGAGGGTGATATTCTCTTTGGTCTGGTACTCGCCACTCGTCTTTCCATTATATACATTTTATTAGAATCAGAAATGATCAATTGCCCAATTAATGTATTTTCCTAATTGTGTAAACTTCGTTTCTGAAATTTAATGTTCTTTTATGAATTTGTGCCCTTATCGTGTAATCTATATATTGATTATTTCTCTTCAGTTTATAAATATCAGAAAGGATGGTGAGATTAGTTTGTATAAGAGATAAGGAGACTGTGCTATACAAGAAAGACCTTATATCTCAAAGTAAAAGGAAACGGAGGAGGAACTGCAACCACCAAAGTAAACGAAGGAAATGAGAGACAGCTCTACAGAGAAATGGAATTGGATCGGGACGGAAGGGGCGCCAGATCCTAAGGTACAGCCACAATCAAATAACCGCCGACACCTTCCTTCTATCGTGCAAATAGATCAGTATCATATCAAACTATAATCATACAACACTTTACGTCAACACAACCCCCTCAATTATTATTATGAGGTGCTGCAAAATTATACACGTGTTGTTCTTTATTACCAAGATATTTACTACGATGGAAAGAAAGTGTCGGTGGATATTTGATTGTGGCTGTACACTCCAAAGCCATAATTTCATTGCACTCTCTACTAAAACTACTGGGCGAAGCGAAGTTAAAGTCTAAGCTACAGACCGAACACATTCTCTCCACTACCTCCCATATCATTCTATCCCATTAGTTAGTTATAGCTCGAAGCTTTAGTGATTATAATATGAGAATAATATATATACTAAAATGCAATATTTTGTTTTAAATAGCATGGATTTTTGAGTTCATGAAGAGGGATATGTCATATTTTACACTTGCTATTTCCTCATTATTGTATTGAATTATATGCAGTATGTTGTAACTCTATATGTGCTTATATGTAGGATTATGTATTTGTTGCAATATATGTTACAAATATCTTCTGTTGATTGAAGATGTGATCATGTATACAACCTGTACTGTATATTGTATAAATAACAATGAGACAATAACACTTGCTGAATGTCATATATTCCGTAATGCAATGTCTTTCACAGTGTGATATTTTAGCTTCTTGCATGTGCTATTTTGAATGAAAAATAATTGTTCGTGTTTGAATATTTGACCTACCTTAGAGAGGTGTGCCAGCTATTAATTTTGTTGTGACTGTACACAACCTCAAAAGTTTTCCGACAATTTTGTGGTAAACAAACGGAATATTCAACGCTGTGATCTGAAACACGACCCAGACCTTGTAACGCATGTTGGTAATCCTGAAGATTAAGGTTATCAAATGAAATATATGCTTTGTGGTTAAGAAACATAGACGTATGAGGAGGAAGGAAAATTTATTTACGCCATTTCAACACCTGAAGAAGCAGTAGCGAAACGTCGTCAATAAAGGTTCTTCTTCATTCGGTGTTGTTCCATAACCATTCTGTCATGTTAATGCATATTATAATTCTTATATGCTTTGTGTTGAAGTGTTATCATAGCATTTGCTATCATTAATATGCATCATTGTTATATTTACTCTTATGTGTGTTTATTATAGATGTGAATGAATTACTCTATAATTTATGCCTTCTGCTTAATTGTGTATTAATCAATTAATCTAATATAAACCATATCAATACAAAAACTACTTTAAGTCCTTGTCTGTCACGGCTATTATGGCTGCTACTAAACAATGAAGTTAGATAATAGTTATGATAATACAGTATTAGATTGTCATAATGAATCACCAGATCATTGTTATCGCCACACATCAAAGTATTCTGACAGAATGCAATACAAAATATGCAGAAATAACTAATACCTTACTGATACTGTTAAAGTAGAATCCTTAATTTAAAGGCATTGGTTTGTGCATCACATTCGCTGTCAATTCGCAATATTCCTGTATGACAAATCATATCCATTTGTTTCCAATGGTAATATTGATTAGGTTCTACTATTTTCAGGGTCCGTTTGCTGACAATGGTCATTCAGAGTTATGATGTAACAATATTAACACATTAATCAATACGTAAATATTACTATTGAACGCTATTTGTTGGCTCGGGGATACACTCTGAATCCAAAATTTGTATCCAGGTGTTGTTGAAGTTTCGAATCATTTGACATACTAGTGAACCAATTACAATGTTTATACCATTTCATATTTACTTGAGCTCGCTTAATACTCGATCAGGCTATTCGAAGCAAGACTGGATACATATTTTGGATTACGAGTGTACTGTACAGTCATGGTCAATAGTCCTGCAACACCTTCCAATTAGATGGCTTCGAAAAATGATCCGAAACTATAGCTGTTGGTTTCTGCAATATTGGTTCATAAGTTTCAATTAAATGGCTCGCTTTTATACACCCGGTTGCAGGACTTTAGACCATGACTGTACATACCCGTGAGCCAGCAGTCTCCTCGTCTGTTGCCTTCAAAGAGACAGATCTCACTATCACCCTGACTCCCATTTGGGGTCCGAGCATCTGTACGGCTTCGGTCAACCAGACTCGGGACTGCTCGACCAGACAGTCTGGGGAATTACAACAACAACAACAACAACAACTATTGAACTCAATTTATCAAACTTAAATGTTAGTGCTTACCAACCTTTCTGAAACAGCACGAGTGATTCACAATGTATGATTTCACAACTATCTACTCCCAAATGCGGATACTTTTCTGTAACACAGTATACAAGGATATTTGTTTGTTATTCTCTTGATCTTAATAAGAGTGTTTATTAAATTAGAATGTTATCTTGCCTTATGCGGACTAATAGTTTATTGATGAATTAAAGTCTATTGATTCCTCTCAGCTGTGCTATGAAACAGACTACCATTGAATTGGTACTATTTCTTTCGCAGTTTGGAGGACTATCCGACTATGTACTATCCTCCAGTTCGATAATAAAATAGGTTAAGTTGACTACACTATATTGTTTTTATGTAGATTTTTAATTGACACTATATTTCTTAAGTGTTTAGAGCTTACATATTAGATAATTTGTCTAGTATAAACATGTATCAATATTATTATTTATGTCATGGTTAATATAAATGGAATCACACTGAAATCAAATGTTGTTTTATTTAACACTTTCAATTGTGTTGAAGAAATGCATGAGAGTATCTGAAGTAACAGACCCTGATGGAGGGGGCGGGGGATTGGTGAAACTTTGTGGATATGATTCTACCGAGAGACCATAAAAAAAAAGTTGGGTACCATTACAACACGATACATTATGCTTCATCACACGAGGCATTCTAAACTATTTATTCACTCATGTCATCTGTAATTGTGATACTTGTAAATATGATGAGTATTAGAACAAGAGCTATGGAATAAATTATGAGAGCCTGTTTAATACAACATACTTCCATTGATAAATTTTCTCTGTAGCTCCTACGATCGTCTTAATAATAATCACATAAAAAATAAGAAATTCATATAATTAGTGATAGCATCTCCATTAACGTATTAGGGCACAGATATCATGAGCGATTTTCAAACACACACACACACACACACACACACACACACAAGTAGGATTGCGTGCCTAGCGAGTATAATGTGTGAACACGATTTTTGCTGCTACACCATCACACCTTTACATAGTGGTCAGTAGCTGTGTGAACACTGGGTCTGCTACATCACACCCATCAGCTCCACCACTAGTGTGACTACACTGTTGCTGCTGCTGCACCATTGTAACCACTACCATAATCTTGTTTTGGTGTTCAACGCCTGAGAGGATAGTGACAGTACACATCAAGAATTATGTCACGAGTAAGAGTGCTGTGTTATCTGTTATGGGTGATATCTGTCTCTGTACTACTCCTGCTGCGACCATTACCTGTGGAGGGAGGAGAGCTGAATCGTTGGCATCGTGTACTGGTCTCATACGATAGGATCACAGGCGCCAGTAATAGTCAGCAACAGAGCTTACTCATGCCCGTAGCTGTAAGTCCCGGCCTCTACTGCTCCAGAATCTGTTCAAGTCTGGCTTGGTGTAACCTGTGGTGTCCGAACCCCTCCACCAACCCCACCCAGTGCATCCTCTCCAACATAATCATCATGCCCACCTACCAGGAGACCAACATGGCCGATGCCCTCACCTGCCACACAATACAAAATAAGGACCACGCCACCAACGCCATCATTACCGATGCAGGTGTAAATCCAGACCGTCCAGAGAGAGCTAAAGAGAATCTTGTTGATGGCATTTTTACGTATAAAATGTCGGAAAACTTTGCTTCACGTGATACCCTTGATTTTATGTGGTTTGTTTTGGACTTCAGCCAAATCGTAACCTTCAGTCATGTGGTTTTTTATGTCCAAGACAACAGTATAGCGAATAGAGTTTTTAGAGACGTGCAGGTTCGTGTAGGCAACACTCCAGTGACACCTCCATCAGGCTTTGCATCTTATGACCTGTTTGGTGTGTTTCCTGGGGCAGCTTCTCCAGGTCAGGTGATTACCCTTCAGTCTCAGAAACCTGTGTCTGCCAGATTTGTCTCAGTCCAGATGATGTTTTATGATGGAAAAAGCTTGCAGGTTAGCCACGTTGAAGTTTACTGAAGATTTTATCATCCTAGAATTCCTTATGTATTTGTGATTGAGTTCACTTCATACATTCCCGCCAGGGGATATTGCCTACTGTTATGTAGGTAGTAATTAAAGTGTATTTGCGCCAATTCTGATTTGAGCATCTCCTTTTCAGTTCTTCACCTACTCCTTCATTCTCTTTATTTCTCTTTATGCATTTTATCTTTCCTCTGTATCTCTTTCTCCCCTTGTGGTACATGGTCTTTCTGACAGAGTATACTCTTCTTTCTTTCTATTGTTTAAACTCTTACGTTCTTACTGTCCCTCTTCTTTTACCTTCTTCATACTATTGAGACTTCCATGGTCTTCATTTTTCATCTTTACTTCACACGTTGGAATGTTACATCGTAAAAATCATATCTCTCTTCAACATAAAGTACTTTTGTATTTGTTGAGTTTATCGTAAAGGAAGGAACCTACAAGACTTTCCTAGGCAGATAATGTCTAAATATCCAAGATTTACTCCTGAAGTTGTCACACACTACTGTACTGTGAAATTAGCAGTGCTACTGTATGATATGAATATAATTGTCAAGGAATGTATAAGGGTTCCTGGCGACATGTGTTGGTGTGCCTCTCTAGAGTGACCACCCCGACCCCGACACTGCAGGAGAACCCCCTCATGTGCCAGCCCAACCCTCTACTATTCCAACACCTGTACACATCTGGCCTGGTATAACCTGTGGTGTGCTAACCCCTCCATTCCACCAATCCCACCCATTCACTGCATCCTCTCCAACATAATCGTCATGCCCACCTACAAGGAGACCAACCTGGACGATGCCCTCACCTGCCACACAAGACGACCCAAGGACCAAGACACCAAGACATCAAGGACCAAGACATTACCACGACAAACAAAGTGAATGACTGCTTTGGCCCTCTTCTCTCCACCATACTGTTCACGTGGCAACACTCTTTTAACTGTATTTAATTGTCTCTTGTAGTCCGTTACCCTGAGGGTGATATTCTCTTTGGTCTGGTACTCGCCACTCGTCTTTCCATTATAAACATTTTATTAGAATCAGAAATGATCAATTGCCCAATTAATGTATTTTCCTAATTGTGTAAACTTCGTTTCTGAAATTTAATGTTCTTTTATGAATTTGTGCCCTTATCGTGTAATCTATATATTGATTATTTCTCTTCAGTTTATAAATATCAGAAAGGATGGTGAGATTAGTTTGTATAAGAGATAAGGAGACTGTGCTATACAAGAAAGACCTTATATCTCAAAGTAAAAGGAAACGGAGGAGGAACTGCAACCACCAAAGTAAACGAAGGAAATGAGAGACAGCTCTACAGAGAAATGGAATTGGATCGGGACGGAAGGGGCGCCAGATCCTAAGGTACAGCCACAATCAAATAACCGCCGACACCTTCCTTCTATCGTGCAAATAGATCAGTATCATATCAAACTATAATCATACAACACTTTACGTCAACACAACCCCCTCAATTATTATTATGAGGTGCTGCAAAATTATACACGTGTTGTTCTTTATTACCAAGATATTTACTACGATGGAAAGAAAGTGTCGGTGGATATTTGATTGTGGCTGTACACTCCAAAGCCATAATTTCATTGCACTCTCTACTAAAACTACTGGGCGAAGCGAAGTTAAAGTCTAAGCTACAGACCGAACACATTCTCTCCACTACCTCCCATATCATTCTATCCCATTAGTTAGTTATAGCTCGAAGCTTTAGTGATTATAATATGAGAATAATATATATACTAAAATGCAATATTTTGTTTTAAATAGCATGGATTTTTTAGTTCATGAAGAGGGATATGTCATATTTTACACTTGCTATTTCCTCATTATTGTATTGAATTATATGCAGTATGTTGTAACTCTATATGTGCTTATATGTAGGATTATGTATTTGTTGCAATATATGTTACAAATATCTTCTGTTGATTGAAGATGTGATCATGTATACAACCTGTACTGTATATTGTATAAATAACAATGAGACAATAACACTTGCTAAATGTCATATATTCCGTAATGCAATGTCTTTCACAGTGTGATATTTTAGCTTCTTGCATGTGCTATTTTGAATGAAAAATAATTGTTCGTGTTTGAATATTTGACCTACCTTAGAGAGGTGTGCCAGCTATTAATTTTGTTGTGACTGTACACAACCTCAAAAGTTTTCCGACAATTTTGTGGTAAACAAACGGAATATTCAACGCTGTGATCTGAAACACGACCCAGACCTTGTAACGCATGTTGGTAATCCTGAAGATTAAGGTTATCAAATGAAATATATGCTTTATGGTTAAGAAACATAGACGTATGAGGAAGGAAAATTTATTTACGCCATTTCAACACCTGAAGAAGCAGTAGCGAAACGTCGTCAATAAAGGTTCTTCTTCATTCGGTGTTGTTCCATAACCATTCTGTCATGTTAATGCATATTATAATTCTTATATGCTTTGTGTTGAAGTGTTATCATAGCATTTGCTATCATTAATATGCATCATTGTTATATTTACTCTTATGTGTGTTTATTATAGATGTGAATGAATTACTCTATAATTTATGCCTTCTGCTTAATTGTGTATTAATCAATTAATCTAATATAAACCATATCAATACAAAAACTACTTTAAGTCCTTGTCTGTCACGGCTATTATGGCTGCTACTAAACAATGAAGTTAGATAATAGTTATGATCATACAGTATTAGATTGTCATAATGAATCACCAGATCATTGTTATCGCCACACATCAAAGTATTCTGACAGAATGCAATACAAAATATGCAGAAATAACTAATACCTTACTGAAACTGTTAAAGTAGAATCCTTAATTTAAAGGCATTGGTTTGTGCATCACATTCGCTGTCAATTCGCAATATTCCTGTATGACAAATCATATCCATTTGTTTCCAATGGTAATATTGATTAGGTTCTACTATTTTCAGGGTCCGTTTGCTGACAATGGTCATTCAGAGTTATGATGTAACAATATTAACACATTAATCAATACGTAAATATTACTATTGAACCCTATTTGTTGGCTCGGGGGTACAGTACATCCTTGTGAGCCAACAGATCTCACTATAACCCTGACTTCCATTTGGGGGTCCGAGCATCTGCACGGCTTCGGTCAACTAGACTCGGGACTGCTCGACCAGACAGTCTGGGGAATTACAACAACAACAACAACAACAAATATTGAACTCAATTTATCAAACTTAGATGTTAGTGCTTACCAACCTTTCTGAAACAGCACGAGTGATTCACAATGTATGATTTCACAACTATCTACTCCCAAATGCGGATACTTTTCTGTAACACAGTATACAAGGATATTTGTTTGTTATTCTCTTGATCTTAATAAGAGTGTTTATTAAATTAGAATGTTATCTTGCCTTATGAGGACAAATAGTTTATTGATGAATTAAAGTCTATTGATTCCTCTCAGCTGTGCTATGAAACAGACTACCATTGAATTGGTACTATTTCTTTCGCAGTTTGGAGGACTATCCGACTATGTACTATCCTCCAGTTCGATAATAAAATAGGTTAAGTTGACTACACTATATTGTTTTTATGTAGATTTTTAATTGACACTATATTTCTTAAGTGTTTAGAGCTTACATATTAGATAATTTGTCTAGTATAAACATGTATCAATATTATTATTTATGTCATGGTTAATATAAATGGAATCACACTGAAATCAAATGTTGTTTTATTTAAGACTTTCAATTGTGTTGAAGAAATGCATGAGAGTATCTGAAGTAACAGACCCTGATGGAGGGGGCGGGGGATTGGCGAAACTTTGTAGATATGATTCTACCGAGAGACCATAAAAAAAAAGTTGGATACCATTACAACACGATACATTATGCTTCATCACACGAGGCATTCTAAACTATTTATTCACTCATGTCATCTGTAATTGTGATATTTGTAAATATGAAGAGTATTAGAACAAGATCTATGGAATAAATTATGAGAGCCTGTTTAATACAAAATATTTACAAGTGTAATTTAAGCCCCTTCCACACTAGAGGCAAAAGACGGTGGGCAGACACTGTTACTAATTTTGTGGGAAGGTGTCGGGCACTAGTGGGCAATGGGTAACGGTGACTGTTTGATTTGGTAACACTGGTAAAAAGCGAGAGAATTGTACTGAGTTGGCCGTGCCCGCTGTCTGTTTACATCTCGTGTGGAAGGGACTTTAAAAGTGTGCATTGAGTTGTTACTTGACGCTGGCTACCCGTCCTACAGATGGCCGTATAGTGTTCTCAACTATATCAGGAGATTACAAAAGGTTTGTATTTCAATATTATTCATGTAGGTTTAGTGGTTTACATGCTATAAGCTGCTAAAGGTTTCTTTACGTTTTGCAAAAATTGCTACATTACGTTTTGCTACAGAGTTGACAAGCTCAAATATGTCCGTAGGAAGATGGTTAACCCCAAGGTAAATATAGCTTCACAAGGTAGTTTCATGGTCACTCGGCTGCGCACCTAGAGTGACGTCACGATGAATTTGAGAAATGATTGACCCAGATTGGGTAGGGTAGGAGAGATAAAAAATGGAGGTACCGAATCCTAAAGTAAATTATTAATTAAAGCAGTTTTATACATGTAGTACAATGGTATATGATTTAAGAAGCTAAAAGCAAACCCTTGGAATAATTTTATATAATATGATACGAGTTTTTATTGGCAGCTGTAGAACTACCCTGAAAAGAAAAAAATCTATAGAACACAAAAAGAAAAAGTTGAAGTTGTTTTTGTCGTACTGAATATTGGTAAAGCCCGTTTACATACACACATTTTAGCATGATATAAGAATTTGAAGTTTTCAGTATTTATTGCTTGTATTTACTATGTCGTACTATTACGCAAACTAGAATTTCTTTCTCGTGTTTCCCTCCCCTACCATTGTTGTTTTGCCTTATTACCCCTGACTTTATCACCCATGAACAGATGTACTGTACATCCACAAACAATACACACAGTAGGCATTTTCCACAAGTGAATCTGTATCCTCTTTTACACAAACACCACAGCGCACTCTCATCGGTCAGGTCAACTGTCTGGGTACAACTAACCTCCTTTCCAGACTCCAATCCCATGTCACGATTCATCGTGACGTCATGCGCTGAGCGTACCAATTTTCATACACGTTGCCCGCCCACTGAAACTACCTGGCGTAGCTATATTTACCTTGGTTAACCTCAACAGTCCAGGCCCGTTCCATCAAACCCTATGCTTCATGCTGGCAGATTTCAGTTGCCCCCCCCCCCTCACATGCCGGTGATATTCTAATAATCGAACTATTTCTGTTTATCCCTCCTAAAATGCAATTCCTATGAACTTAAATTTCGGTTTATACTTATCATCAATGCTTCCTCTTTCTAATGAGATCAACCTAACCCCTCTCCGTTTTACGGTTGTGGAAATATGACGAGTTTAACTGAAGTCATTATTACTGTGAGAACCAGGTGTTGTGCTTGCTGTTGGTGGCCATGACTAAGTCGACCCAGCCCCACATAGCCACTTTTATGGTTCTTATCTGTGCCCCTACCCTACAACTATTGATTTTATGGTTAGTGAACCATTCCAAGGTGGTTTTATGCTCTGCAGTGATAAATGAGAGTCATAATGAGTCAATGAATTAATGCATAACACAGTACTGTACAATATAATATGGTAACTTATTTTTTACGAGTGTCACTGTACTTAATTTCTGTGAGTGTCTCAATTGCTTTACTTTTGACTTGGCAGAAATATTAATTTGAGACAACAGTCATTGTGACGTTCAGACACTTAGTGAGTGACCCACGATATTGTAACATTAGCGGCTATAGGTACAGCGCAAAACATCCCACCCAACTTGGCGTATCACCCGGCAAATCCCGCCACCAGGACTTCATTCTTCATTGTAAGGGGGGAAATTCCGCCATCTGGACTGTATGGGCTAAGAACCACAAAAATTAGAATATTCATGTTAATAGTGATGATATCTTTTCCAAAAACATAGTAGGACACAGATATCATTACAATTTTTCTTCCACGCACATATTCACTGATATGCAATGGAAAGTGGATGCTATAGCCAGGTCTACTGTACATACTTTCGAACTAGACCATAATATAGCCGGCCCACTCCGGATACGGGAGGGCACCATTAAATTCTCCTCCAGTGAATGTTTTCCTGCAATAACGAGTATCTATTTGACATTGGTCTGCAATACTACTGTTACAACTTTGGGCCCTTTTAAGTTCCATGATAAACTTTGATCTTTTCACCCATATCACATTTCCTCACACACCGATACAATCTAATAAGTGTACACCTGCACCTCAATTTGAGGTGTACAGTTACTCATAAAAGTAAAGACCTCCTCCCTGATAAGACACCTTGAAACTCATGACGTTGTTCTGGGGCAAGAAAGACCTTACTTACTCCAGACACGTGATGATTGGTGAATGTGGTAGCTGGCGACTGGTTCGTGGTCTTTGTCTTTTTATTAGTCTTTGTAGTATTATTAGTCTTTGGCGTCTCTTCGGAGTTTGATTTTAATTATATGGTTTTCTATAATTATATGGTGTAGGAGAGGTAGCAAGCGTCTGTAGTTTGCACAATTTATTGATAACCCGAGTGAGTACAGTTTCACAAATATGTTTGGGGTTAGGTTAGACTTGAGCTAACTTTATAGAGAGAGATTATATGCTAAGGTAACCTTGTTGAGTGTATGGTTATCAATAGCTAACTGAGGCTGAAGGAGCGGGAACAGGGCGTCGCTTGGTAGGTCACTTGACTTATGACGTCACTATCTGCTAACGTGTTAATGGTTCCCACAGTGAGCTAGGGTCTTGTATCCAAGCCTATGCTAGCAGTTTCACGGCATCATGCGATGTGTGACTCACTCTTGTAAGTGAGTATAAGTGATTATAAGTAGCCTCTTAAATGTAGGTTTAACTGGAACAGCGTATCGATTCTGGTATCAGTGTACGTGACGTCAATGGTGGTGTTTGAGGGAGGAAGTAGGCCTGTTCCATAAACTTTGAAAAAATTGTAAATGAGACGAAGCTTGAATTGAGGCAATGTTTCTAGTAGTACAACCCCCCCCCCCCTCCCCCCACCCAACAAAAAACAGCCCCACAGCTCCAACCCTGACGCCAGGTAGAACGTTATCAGAACAGTTATCACACTTGTTATACGGTGTCTTGCCTGGGGAAGATTCCTTACTTTTTTGAGTGACCTTACATTTTATGGGCCAGAGGAGTACTCTTATGGCTCACCTGATAGAGCTACTGCCTGAGAAATCTCTGGTCCAGGGTTCGATTCCCCTTGGGTGTGATGAGAGAATTTGAATGGATCAATATGTGGGTCTGACTGGACTTGGATGATTGTAACTGACCCTTACATTGGTGGCAGCGGTGGGATGGTTGTTGTTGTGTGCCATGGTTCCTGCGTCGTTGATAAGTTGATCTGGTGAGTTGCCAGACCCTGGAAATTGATCCTTCCTAGGGGATAGAAGTGTGTGGTGGCCGGACCTGAGAGATAAAGGCAAAACTCGAAAGCTGGGCCAGAGGAGTACTTTTATGGCTCACCCGGTAGAGCTACTGCCTGAGAAATCTCTGGTCCGGGGTCCGATTCCCCGTGGGTACGACGAGAGAATTTATATGGATCAATTTGTGGGTCTGACTGGACTTGGATGATTGAAATTGACCTTACAGTACAGTCACAAGGCATACTAAATATCCATTTATTATAGCTCCAGCGGGTATGAGACAGTATTAGCGTTGTAATTAGTTCACTGGTATGTCAGACAATTCCAAACTTTAACAAGACCTGGATACTTACTATGGTTCATGATTGTACACATACAGGTAAGATGAGAACACTACCCAATACCACTGCACCAATCCAGTGCCCATACATTATTTTTAGGGGTAGTTTGGCTACGGTATGTAGGACAATACTTTAAGTTTTTTGGCGTCCCTTTAGACCCTGTCCTTTCTTTCCTTCGACCTTACTGTCCCTCCTCTGTGTATCCTTCTTCTTTGTGGCTAAATTTATTGAGTCATATCTTTTAAGGTTTCCAGAACCATCTGATTCCATCTCTCAGCAACGTCATGAGTTATTCTCCCAGTCGAATAAAGTAGAAAGTGCACATAAGTGTCGTGAATTTGCATAAAACCATGCTGATTGGAATATTCAGTGTTGTTTATATTGCTGTATATTGTAAAATTTGTTGCTTTAGGTGATTTATTATTCGGGGTAGCATCATGTTTTTGATAATGAGGACCAACAAGAGCCGTAATAAAGTAATCATATAAAAGAGGTGGTTGTGTGGCGTAGTAAGAATCATAAGAAAAGTTATCATCTCTCGCCAGTAGCATTGACTTCAGAATCCTGTCTTTGTACACTAATTTCTGTTTGAGTTCCTCCTGGTACTGTTCTCCAGAAAGCTTCGCATATTGCCAAAATTCTTGCCTATCTCTGTGACTGCCTACCATTGTGTGTGGCATAGCCCCTAGGAAACAACCCAACTCATTGAACGGGTTTTCACTGAAGTAGCGACGCTCACTGACACTATGGCGACTAGTGACACGATACAGATCTCGTTGCACCCCAGCTTCTCTTACCAGTTCCACCAGGGATCGGTCCAACACACTGTTCATACCGGAGGATAATGAGACTCCTGCTGCTTTACATTTGTTGTGAAAAGACTCCATGGTGGGTCGGTCTATAATCGTACGTAAAGTCTTAATTTGTGGTTGTGTAACTACTGGATCGTTAAAAGCCTCAGAGAGAAGTGGTGTGAAACTATTGTGCAATGTGGACATTTCTTCTAGCATATTGTTCAATGCGATTGGGTCTTCCTCCAGTTTCTCCCGAACACTTTGTTCCACCTGCATTGTGAGGTTGGGGTCGGTCAAGCGACCAAACTGGGAGTCGTCAATGTGAACTGACTCGAGGACATCCTGTAGAAGTTTTATGACGGCACTTTGTATGATATATAGAGAAAACCCATCATTGGCAGCGTGGTGGACGCCGAGGAGCAGAGTGTACTGGTTGGGGAAAGTAGACTTGAACTCGGGCGTGGTCCAGGGGTCTGTGGGTGAGTAGGGCAGCAGACGGGCACACCATGTTGGTCCTTCTTCATGGTTGTACTTGAGGTTCATCAACGAAGATATTTCTGTCTCAAGGTCACCACCAGCCACCTGTATCATAATTATTGTAAGAACATGTTATATTTTGTACTTCAGACATTCTGCAGGAGATGTTTAAGCACCATTATAATCACTATTACAATGAAAACTAGACTTAAAACACATCATATTAATAACTACAGTAATTTATGTCTTCGGCAAAAGTGCACTAGTCTTATACACATATACACTTTTTTTTTGTTAACTGCATTTAAGTATTTAATTGCAAATAATCCATCAAAGAGTAATTTATTTTGACTATTTTAGGTGTTGTTTCCACTAAGGAAAGATTGCCTGCGGTGATGTGGGAAGTACTTTAAACTTTTTGTGTCTCTTCGAACCCGAGTGACTCTCTTTTAATTCTTCAACTGTCCCCCCTTTCCTTCATGCTTTCTGTCCCTCTTCTCCGTCTCCTTTTCCCTCACGCTACAGGGTCTTCTAGCCCTAGAGGTTCTTTTTCTTTCTCTTAAATTATTATTATTATTATTTTTATTATTATTATTATTATTATTATTATTATTATTATTATGTGTGCTATGTTCACAATTAACTCGTAAGAAGTCTACTACATAAAGTGCACAGTGCTCTAGTACTAATTTCTAACTCACCCAGGTCGACCACCTTACAGTGGAGGCATAGTGATTGAAATGTACAGTATGCTCCAAATATATACTAAACTAACCCCTTTCCTCATCAGTCAATTATTGTAAGTGTTGGTTTATCTGCCACACAGATAGAAAACAAACAGAGTTGCAGCGTACAGTAAGTGCAAGTACAGTACCGTACACCTAAGAAATGGTTTGCCTCACAATCGACCGGTATGAGCTAGGAATTGTGACGGGGGATTGATTAATTATATATATATTGTGTCCTTACCTGAAAGTCGATTTTGGGTTTGTGCAGCTCGCAGATCCATAGTTTGTCTTGGTGTTGACGAAAGCAAGTCCTAAGAGACGGGACCTTCCTAGGAGGCAAGATACAGTATTATCTCTCTCTCTCTCTCTCTCTCTCTCTCTCTCTCTCTCTCTCTCTCTCTCTCTCTCTCTCTCTCTCTCTTAGATTCGTCAAATTTTTTAACCTTGTTAGAGTTGTTCATAGTGTTCTGTGCATGTACATACAATGATAATGAAGTTATATTGTCTTGTCCTCCAATATTCATAGAAGACGATGCTTCCTCCTATATACAGGGGGGCCGGGAGGAGGGATGGGATGGGAAGGGGAGGGACGGAGGAGAAGATATGTAAACAGAGAGAGATATAGTGGGAAGAGAGATTACGACAGAAAGGATGAAATACAAACCAATATCAACAGACCTATTGATCCTTGCGAGGCTGTATAATTGTGCAAAGCTAACTCGTCTACGAGAGATAAGGGAGTAGGAAGAGGGATGGATAGCAAGGGAGGAGGATTTCTGAGGGTGAGAGGATATGAGAGAAGTCGGAATGAGTGAAGAAAGGATGAAAGGTCAGAGTGATTGATGGAGAAGAGATGAAGTGGAGGTTTCAGAGAGACCAAATAAACTCAGATAGTCAGTCAATATGGAGTTGTTGTTGTTGTAGTTGATGTTCCTCAAGCTGTCTGACCGAGCAGCCCCGAGCTCTTGAAGAAGGCTATGGCTTGAACCGGGCTTTCCCACAATGCCCTCTGTGAGTGTATGTTGTGTTGTTGGCGAGTGTCGTTGTGTGCGTTACAGTCTTCCATAATGTGTTTAATAGAATGGGGTGCTGTGTTGCATCCTGGACAGGTATCTGCGATGGCTCCATCTAGCTTCTTTTGATATGTCAGAAGAGCCGGTTGATGGCCGCTTCGTAGCCTGGCCAGGTGGACTCTCTCTTCACTGGGAAGGGAGGAATCTGATGGGTGGATGTCAGGGGGTCGTGCATGCAGCAGGATGTTGTTCTTAAGTTTTTTGGTGTATTGGTGGGTGATTTGAGTATGGATGTGTTTTTAGAGACTGGTTTGGGGTGGGCAGGGTGTATTTGTGTATGGTATCGTGTACTGGGTGTTGTTTTGATATTTCTTGGCATCTCTGGTTGTTTTGCCATGTAGTGTAATGGGTGGCGTAGGTTTCTGGATGCTGCAGAAAGTGTTTGTGTGCCTCTCATGTAAAGGTGATCCTTAATCTTGAGGATTTGGGTTTCATGGTGTAAGTGGTCAGTAGGTGTGGTAGCTGTGCAGCCTGTGATTGTCCTTAGGGCTCTATTTTGTATGGTCTGTAGGGTGTTGAGATGAGTCTCAGTGAGGTTTGAGGCCCAGGCGGGGCTTGCATAGACCATCACTGATCGGATGTATTGTTTGTACACTGTGGTTGAGGTTTCTTTGATGTGTCCAAATGTTGTGCTGGCAAGTGATCTGAGGGCCTTAAGTCTTTGCATGCATTTGTTTTTGATGGTTGAGATGTGTTGTTTTAATGTCATAGATGTGTTGTATATTATGTATTTTGTGTGTGTGTGTGTGTGTGTGTGTGGTATAGGTGTGTTGTTTATGGTGAGGTGTTCAGCGTTGTGGTTGGTGAGAAGGTTGACAGTTGACTTGTAGGCCGCTATTTTAAGTCTGTTTGTGGTGAACCAGGCATTGAGTGTGTTGAGGTAGGGTTGGAGGATGTGAGTGGCTGTGTCTGCGATTCATCTTACCAGGGGATCGGGACACAACTTCTGACCGTGAGTGTACATGTGAGTGTTATGTCGTCTGCGCAGGAAGCTATGTGTAATTGTGGTGTCTGGGGTGTTAGTAGGTCGTGCATGTATAAGTTGAAAAGGCTGGGTGACAGTACGGAGCCTTGGGGGACACCGTTGGTGAAACTTTTTATGTTAGATGACTGACCAGCATGTGTAACATGGGGTACTCTTCCTCCCAAGAGTCAATATGGAGTGGATTATATTATCTACTAAACAAAGCCATTCGAATATTGCTTAGGTAATTCTATAGTTTTGGATAACAATTCGATCGATACATCAACAGGTTGAGCTCATGTTTCATCTTATCGAATATAGGGTAGGGTTCTGAATTTCTGCAGAGGATAAAAATAATCCTGTGTTATATAAATTATGTGAACAAAACAATAATGAAAATCGTAATTAGTAAGAATGCAAGCAAAGCAAGTAAGGATATATTCAGTATTGGTCATGGCAGAAGGTGCGCGGACCTCCCTATATATGTATAGTTCTACGGCCCTCAGGCGGTAACTGATTATGTGAGCGGCAGAAGACTCCTTCTCTGAGTCCATTTACTCGCCCCGGACTGTACAGTTGCAAAATGTTAATTGATAGTAAACACCTTAATATTATTTAAGGATAGAGGCGGGATAGGCCTTTGTCTCTCATAAATCGGGGATTGCGTGAGAGTGGTGGGGGAGAGGAGGGTGCAGTGAAGTGTGAACTTGTCTTCCTGTTCATACTACTCTGGGTCCTAGAAAGCTCCTTAACTCAAAACCGCGATTGACGATATAAGTCGACACCACCAACAAGTGTTGGTAACCACGGGTGAAGACATAAGTCGACAGAGCAGTTTTTAAATGTATGCACCCCCCTGACATACTTGATTACACTCACAACAGAAGGAATGTATGCTTAGACACGTGACTGAATACACATAACTTTGACTAAACTACGTGATGCCCAAGTTTACATGAAACCTCACCTGGGTTGTGGTATCCTGCAAATTCCCACTTCTAAATTATACGTGACTGACTTAGCATCCAGTTAATATATAAGATATGGATGCACAACGGGTCTGATGTCTTCCGTAAACATTGACACAAATGCTCTTTTTTGTTGGAGGGTGGGTATGGTACTTGACCTATTTATTGTAAAGTTTCTCAGCTAAGGAACAATGGGAAGCTGTCTAACGTTTACATGAGTCACCCCAATATGGATGATTATTATTGTCTGCAACTGTATTGTACATACCTGACTAGGTGGTGTAACATTTCCTCAAAGGTATAGTCTGGGATGGGATGAATCGAGTTGATAGTGATGGAGCATACAGTGTTCAGGACAGAGTACTTCCCGGCAAAAACCAACCTCTTCACAATAGTACTGGCAGGGAACAGCCATGTCACCGGGTTATTGCAGCTCACATCCTTCTCTGGAGGCACTGTTCGATTTGTTCTGTAACAGTGTGATCATTTTAGCACCATCAGCCACTCAGAATCCATGATAATATATACGATTTTAGGGTCTGTGTACTGTTATAGCTTTCGCAGGCTTTAAGTGTAACAGGAGGCTATAAACGTTTTATTTTGGTATGAGCATGGTCTGTAATAGTACAGTCTTACAGTTCCGACTGGGCCACTCAGTATCTGTATATCGTAAATGTGGCAACAATGTGTGTGTGTGTGTGTGTGTACTCGAAAACTGTTCAGATCGTCAACCATCTCCCTCTGTAGTGAATGTGACTCTGCCTTAAAGTTCATTCCATAGATGGCCTTGTGTGGTTGTGGGAGGAATGTGGACTGGCTTGAAGTTTCAGGAAACAGCTATACTCCTGCAGACGAATCATGAGCTCTCAGTCAGAGTGGTTGAGGAATGCTAATATGGAAATTTTACAACTATATTACACAATGAGTAGCTGAAGCTAAGGTAAAGTTGTTCGTAGCCAAACGTATGTTTAATCTACCAATAGATTATTCCAATATTTGGTGCTAGACCTTATGTAGTGTGTGCATATCAGTGATTGATTTACCAAAGTTGCATATCGTTCACATAATGAGGGATTTATTCCAGAGATGCAGTGTGTGTGTGTGAGAGAGAGAGGAAACATCACCTTGCTGCACTCATGATTGACTGAGTGGAAGCACTCAGCACGATTTGTGATTGGACATAATATTATCTTGTGATCCATCCTAACATGCTGAATTTGTATCCATTTCCTCAAGTCTCTGATTGTATCAAAGGCCCCCGAGGTCAGATAACCGCAAGTGTTACGGGGAGAAACTCTTGACGGCAAACAGGACCTTTACCGTTTAGTTCCCTGGGACAGTGTGGAGGAATTAATAGCCCCTCCAATTTACATTAAAAAAAATTCTCCCCTTGTGTCAACCTCACATCACTTTTGAAACTATGTGTACTAACTTAGACTCACCCACTGTGGCAAGTACGACGGGGACTTGCCAGGTGGGAGGTGAAGCATGGGCGTATGGCAGAGGGGAAGTCACACCACCCTGTTGTTGTTGTCTGCCTGGCCAGGCTTGTACCACCCACAACCCCACCATTCCTGGCTATGGTATACGGCAGGAGGCAAGGCGGCGTTGTAATAGTTCTTAGTAACCTTGCCATTGTGACCACCACCTGTGATTATTAAGAGTTACTGTCGTTTTGGATGTACTGATAAAGGTTTCATGTATCTCAAAACAGATGATAGGGGTTACTAGTCGTCTTAATTATCTTATCTTGACCAAGTAGATATGCTACCAATGAGTTTGTTAATGTGAGCCTACTTCTCTTCACTCTCCTACAGGACACAGACTATAAATATGACCTTGGTATCGCTCACTACCCAAACTGTACCCAGCCCGCGAATGCCAAGTTATAGGAGGAATTTATAGCTGTCATTCGAGCAAACAATATTCCTTAATTATCAACCCTGTGGAACTTTTATAACTATTTCTGTTCACCTTATAAGCTCGGTGGTGTATGTCAGTGGTTGTACAGTACTGTACAGTGAACACCAGTAGTAGTTGTGTAACGAAATGTGATGAAAACATAAGCCGCCTTGTGTCATGGGTTCTCATAATGCTTCACCAGTTACATTTCATCTTCGGACAAGAAAACCACGACACAACTTTTGGCACTAATTACCGTACTCTACTTTGGCAAAGGCCAGAACTGTGAAATTTCCACATCCAAGAACTCAACTGACACTAATATTAACAAAAATTAAAGAATAATATAAAATTTCAACTCTCAGTTAGGAAAATAACCAACTTCACTCAAGGTCATAGCTGCAAGCCAAATAGTTGTAGCCTAGTGTTACATATCACCAAGCTATAGATGTTTGGTTATACTAAGTAGAGTCTATGTGTAAAGTTGACTTATTTCTATATTGACATAAACGGTGAAAGTTAGATCAAGCTTACCTTTGAGTTAATAAGTTGAGTGTAATGGATAAGAAGGTGTGTGAGTATCAAGTTTAACTTGCCCACCTCCGGGGCTGCTCGGCCTGACACCTTGAGGAACTTCAACAACAATAACAATAACAACTGCTACTTGCTGACTCTGTGATACAGTGAAGTTGCCAAATGTTGCCAGTTCATATCACCAATGCTCTTGACGGAAATCTTCCAAATGAAGTAATCTCAGTAACATTTATTTTGTTTTATATAATAATAATAATAATAATAATAATAATAATAATAATAATAAAAAAAAATCACCATTTTCTATGAAAAGGTTGTTTTACAAATCCATACTAATATTTGTGACGGTCGTATGTGTGTATGTACAGTCGCGAGCAGCAGTCGGTATCCCCCTCTTAAAGTTGGAGCCTTGGTCAGAGAAGAGCAGGGAATCGAACAACCCCTCCCTCCACCCTCCATCTCCACCCTTACCCAGTCTCCTTAAGCAGTTGTTGGGTAGGCGTAATAGCACTGACGTATTGATAACATCATATGATTAAACATTCAATTTAATTACCAATACCGTTCAAAACACACCAGGAGGTAATCTGTAATAATGTGTTAATGTGGCATTATGAAGACAACAAATTCATATAAAGGCAGATTTAAAAAAAAAAAAAAAAAAGAATGAATAAAACCAACCATAAATCTAACAGTTTACTTATTTTAATTTCACAAAAAAATGTGCACATGCTAAGTGAATGTTTTATTACATTTATATATATATATGATATATTACAGTCCATCACCACCACCACCCTAACACTCCAGTGACAACGAACAAAACCTCCAACACAATTAATTTGGCCGTGATGCAGCGAAGAGGAATTGCCTCAGGATAACGTGTAGCTCTGTCAATAATGGTTAGCAAATATGTATTACCCTTAGAAGATTTAGGAAGAGGGCCTACACAATCAATAATAATGTGGCTGAATGGGTCTCCTACTGCTGGAATATGGTGTAAGGGAGCTGGTCGTATGCTAGGGCATGGCTTGCCTGTCATCTGACAAATGTGGCACGTCTTGCAATACTTACTTACAGTCTGCATCATTTTAGGCCAGTAAAAATGAGTAGAAAAGACATTTTATAATTTTGTCTTACTCCTATATAACCCCCTACACCATCATGGGCTAATTTAAGAATGTCTTCCTGCAGGGAGCTAGGAACTACCACTTGGTGAAGGACATGCCAAGGCTGATCAGCAGGGACATATAAAGGGCGATATTTTCTCATTAATACTCCTGACTGGAAATAGAAACGGCGAGGGACATTATCTTTCTCTGACTCATTTACTGCATGGTCAAAGCATATTTTCAAACTAGGATCCTTAGCCTGCTCAGCAATGAGAGTGGTTTGGGTTGCAGCCATGTCTGTAATACTCCCTATAACCGGCTCTGAGCTGCTAGTCGGATCAGGGATATTTGACTCTTGAGAAGCACTGTTAAAAACTTAGCAAGTGAAAATTCTGGGCTACGGGAATCCGATACAATACTATTCTCAGGTGTGGGATAGTAACTGGGTGAGAAGGTTGGAAAGACTCATCAGGTGAAACAGAACCTGGAAAACAATATGGTTTATATGAAGGATGCATCTCTGAGGCATCCTGCGAGTTACTCTTATCATAGACCACAACAGGAATCTCACCCACTAGGGTCACAGTTGTAACTACTGTATCTCTAGTCACACCAACCAGGAGAGCGTATAGCTGCTACGGGTCGGACTCTTTGCTAACTTGGAGCAATGATCTCTTATGTGACCAGATTTCTTGCAATATGTACATAAATTTACAAGAAAACACCTGTCCACAGTATGGTTACCTTTCTTACAATATGAGCAACTGAGTGAATTGGAGGAAAATTTAAATTGGTTATACCCAGCAGATCATATCTCCCGGTTATCAGACTCACTTGAACTCATTGGTGCAAACCTGGGGCGTCCTTCCAGCGGAGACAGCGCAGCGGGTTCTCTGGGTCTGGATGAATTAGGGTTGACTTTAAGGGAAGACTGATTTAAGGGCAACTTGTTCCTGAAATTTACATGAGGATAAGTCAACAAGTAATGGTCAGAAGCTGGTCCTGCTGCCTCTAGGTCATGTATACCTAACCCTTCCAAGTAGGATTGCAATTGCTCAGGCATGCATGACTTCACCTCCTCGTACACAATTAAGTCTAACAACTTTTGGTAATTTTTCTCGACTTGAGCACTATCTACCCACCTTTGGCACTGGGCTAGTTTCTCACGATATAATTCCACAAAAGTTTGGTTAGCTCGCTTCTGACTAGTTCGGAATATCTTATGGTAGCAAGCTGGAACACGCTTGTACTCTCTCAGGATTGTGCTTTTTACCGTAGCATAGTCCAAACTTTCACCCACGGATAATCCTGCATAAGCCCTCTGGGCTTCCCCCGTAAAAACATTGCTAAGAAGCACGGCCGAGGTACCTGGCGGCCAGCTGTGAATGGCAGCATTCTCCTCAAACTGGGAAAAGAATGTCTCGGGTTGCCCTTCGTCAAAACGTGGTACATACTTATCTCCATTACTTATATATGACAATTCTTTAGCCTTATTTTGCTCCCTTAAAATCTCTAACTTCACTCTTTCTCTTTCTAAACTTAACCTGGCCTCCTCAGTATCACCAGAACTCAAGGGAAATTGCTCCTGAACCTCATTCCTGTCCAATATTTCCTCCTCCATGAGGTGCTCTAAAACTAGTTTCTGGAGCTGAGTTTTAGTTAAAGTAGGACGAGGTTCTAAATGATAATATGCAGCTAAACTGGCCCAATCCTTCTTTTGCAAGGCCGTCAGGGCTCCTATTGAAGGGTTGGTAACAAATTCCTCCAAATTAAACATTTTAACAGACTCTAACACAGTGCACAAGAAATCAGTTACTCACCACCAATTTGGTAGACAATACTGTATCACACACTGGAAAATTTAAGAGTTAGCATAACAAAACCAACAGCATAGACATGATATAAATTTTATACTGGGGCTTATTATTAAGATGGACCACCAACACACGTGGTAAACCCACCAACAGCATAGAGATGAAATAGATTCTACACTTAGGGCTTATTATTAAGAATGACCACCAGAACACGTGGTAAGTACAAAGCAACAAAAATATGATTCAGAGACAAAATAAAATACACCACACACAGGTGTGAAAAATGAATGGTGAAAACTACTGATGGTAGAAAAACAAACTTTGCCATTAATTTCACTCAAATTGATCACTGTAGAACACATACTTCATCATAGCCAGACCCTGAACATAAAGACATGGAAAAGAAAAATCCACAACAGGACTGGTCATTAATCAAAGTACAGTGATAATATGTAATTATATGGCTTCAACATCCCGGTCAGGCCCCCATTTGTTGCAGGCTAAGTCCTCTATGCTACGAGATTTACCAGCACGTGTGCTCGAATAGCAGACCTTTTCCAAACACCCCCTTCTCCACTGGTAACCAAGGACTAGCCCGTGACAAGGTTATTAGTCTCTGAATATTAATGATGGCTGCATAGGTTATGTTACTTTAAAAGGGAAGTGATTGAGTGGGATTGGATAGGAATTACGAGTGGACATAAAAACAACATTAAGGTTTTTCTCTATAATGAATAAAATCACTTAGCACTAATATAGCATTCCACACCGTGTAAGAAAAACACTCCTACCTACTACAATCAAACAATAGCAAACCACATGGTCGAATGTTGAAGGGAGCTCTCTAGTCCCCACGTCCGACCTTTAAGACTAGTAAGAGAGAGAGAGAGAGAGAGACTCAACCCCTGGCCTAGTTTAGCCTGGAAGGGCGGCCTAAAGTGTAGTTACCTACGGTGGCCATCAGGACCTACCAATAGCTACTTATTCCCATGACAGGGAAGGAAACAGATGATAATACAATATTCCTTATTATCTAAATATCCAACCTAAGTACAATACAACTTGGTGATATAATACAATACAACATACAAAACAACATAGTATAAATATATAGGGAACTTGGTGGCCTACGGTAAGAAGGGGTAAGTAGTGGCCTTGACACATGAGGGAGAGCGGCACCTAGGCCTATAGACTGGGGTATAAATATATAGAATTGTAGTGTGGGGGAGGGGGGGGGGAAGAGAAAGTACCAGTTTCCAACAGTCGTTTTTGCTGAAATTTTGCACATCGATAGAAATGCACCAAACATGTTCGCACACCGAGTCCCGAGTTTTGGGGGTCAAAGTCCCCATAGACTAAAAAAAAATGATTTTACTCAGTCACTTTTGATCGTCCGGCGTCCATCTTGGTACCGTTTGACGCGTCTTCCTGAGCTACATGCACCTGTATAACTCATTACCATGAATCACCTATACTGGACCTCTCGGGTCAGGCCAAAGTTAACGGGAATTTACAAAAATCCTAATTTACGGCCTATTTCATGGATTTTGACCCCAGCCCACATATACAGTAGGTGGGGTCATACGAGGTCATATGGGGTCAAATTTGCAAGTTGTCTGAATTTAATGAAAGTAAATCAGTTTATGGGTGAAATTTGATCCCTAATATAATTATTATACTCCCATCGACAAGAGGGACCAGCCACCTGTAGGGCGGCCGCTGGGAGGCCGCAGGCCTTCAATTCTCCGCAGGAGAGTGTCGGTTGCCCAAAGGGCGACAACGGGGCCAATCGCAAGGGCGGCTAACGAAGAGGCCGAAGACCTCTAGTGAGTATATAGTTCTTTAGGTTAGTAACATCATCTGGTGGTAATCACAATATAGCTAATGTAATCACTAACGTTATTATTATTAATATTTTATTTGCGGTGAGGTCATTTCTAATGTAGTGTGTTTAACTGAATAGACATTGCATCATTTATGAATGAATCGGTACTAACCTCGAGACACCAAGGGTTCATTTGGCTCTTCGAGGCACCCGTGTGTAATTTGACCACAGTGTGTTCATTTGTGCACTGTTTCGTTTACCTGTCGTCCAGAATGCTTCGAGTTCTTATATGTCTGGTATCAAGGCATACTAAATATCCAGCCTGATTGAGTATTATTATAGCTCCAGCGAGTATGAGACAGTATTAGCGTTATAATTAGTTCACTGGTATGTCAGACAATTCCAAACTTTAACAAGACCTGGATACTTACTATGGTTCATGATTGTACACATACAGGTAAGATGAGAACACTACCCAATACCACTGCACCAATCCAGTGCCCATACATTATTTTTGGGGGTAATTTGGCTACGGTATGTAGGACAATACTTTAAGTTTTTTGGCGTCCCTTTAGACCCTGTCCTTTCTTTCCTTCGACCTTACTGTCCCTCCTCTGTGTATCCTTCTTCTTTGTGGCTAAATTTATTGAGTCATATCTTTTAAGGTTTTCAGAACCATTTTATTTAATCTCTCAGCAACGTCATGAGTTATTCTCCCAGTCGAATAAAGTAGTAAATGCACATAAGTGTCGTGAATTTGTATAAAACCATGCTGATGGGAAAATCCAGTGTTGTTTATATTACTGTATATTGTTACGTTTGTTGCTTTAAGTGATTTATTATTCAAGGTAGTATCATGTTTTTGATAATGAGAACCAGTAAGAGCCGTTAAACTGTAATCGTATAAAAGAGGTGGTTGTGTGGCGAAGTAGGAATCATAAGAAAAGTTATCATCTCTCGCCAGTAGCATTGACTTCAGAATCCTGTCCTTGTACACTAATTTCTGTTTGAGCTCCTCCTGGTACTGTTCTCCAGAAAGCTTTGCATATTGCCAAAATTCTTGCCTATCTCTGTGACTGCCTACCATTGTGTGTGACATAGCCCCTAGGAAACAACCCAACTCATTGAACGGGTTTTCACTGAAGTAGCGACGCTCACTGACAGTATGGCGACTAGTGACACGATACAGATCTCGTTGCACCCCAGCTTCTCTTACCAGTTCCACCAGGGATCGGTCCAACACACTGTTCATACCGGAGGATAATGAGACTCCTGCTGCTTTACATTTGTTGTGAAAAGACTCCATGGTGGGTCGGTCTATAATCGTACGTAAAGTCTTAATTTGTGGTTGTGTAACTACTGGATCATTAAAAGCCTCAGAGAGAAGTGGCGTGGAACTTTTGTGCAATGTGGACATTTCTTCTAGCATATTGTTCAATGCGATTGGGTCTTCCTCCAGTTTTTCCCGAACACTTTGTTCCACCTGCATTGTGAGGTTGGGGTCGGTCAAGCGACCAAACTGGGAGTCGTCAATGTGAACTGACTCGAGGACATCCTGTAGAAGTTTTATGACGGCACTTTGTATGATATATAGAGAAAACCCATCATTGGCAGCGTGGTGGACGCCGAGGAGCAGAGTGTACTGGTTGGGGAAAGTAGACTTGAACTCGGGCGTGGTCCAGGGGTCTGTGGGTGAGTAGGGCAGCAGACGGGCACACCATGTTGGTCCTTCTTCATGGTTGTACTTGAGGTTCATCAACGAAGATATTTCTGTCTCAAGGTCACCACCAGCCACCTGTATCATAATTATAGTAAGAACATGTTATATTTTGTACTTCAGACATTCTGCAGGAGATGTTTAAGCACCATTATAATCACTATTACAATGAAAACTAGACTTAAAACACATCATATTAATAACTACAGTAATTTATGTCTTCGGCAAAAGTGCACTAGTCTTATACACATATACACTTTTTTTTTTATAACTGATGCGGTATTATATGAAATTCAAAGGAGGGAGATATAGAATGTCTCTCTCAGCAAAATATAGTTCAGTATTTGTGTCTGATTGCTCACTTGATAGCCATAAAGTATTTAATTGCAAATAATCCATCAAAGATAAATTTATTTTGACTATTTTAGGTGTTGCTTCCACTAAAGCCCAGATTACACATGCGCGAATAAGCTCCAGATGCTGTCACGAATAAGCGAAATGTCAAAAGTCGTGGACCTGACAGCTGAATTTTAGATTTTTATCAATTGCTGCAACCTATCGCGGGTGCATCGCCAGTTCATCTGTGGTTAATCTGCGGTATACCACGAATGGTCGGGGGAAGCTTGGGGATCCACGACTTTGCTGCAGGTAAACTGGTGGCACCTCTATAACTTACCAGCGACTTATCCCGTTCCACCCCAGATATAAAAGTATGCACATTTTTTACAATGGTTATGAATGTTTATATCGCCGATATATCCCGGACACACCGGCGATTCACTGGCGTTGCATCCACGGTGTTTCCCAAGGTCGCAGAAAAAAAAGGTCGGGGGGGGGGGGGGGGTTTCGCAACGGTTGTCTTGCCGGCAGTGAACAAGAATGTCGGGGGCAAGTTGCAGGTGTACCTACGGTGCACCTGTGACTTATTTTTAATTGGGTTGCGCCACGAAATGTTGGGAGGGTCGCCAACTTTTCATGGCGCGACCCGAACTGCCGGCGAACCAACCGAATCGCCGCCGAACTATCCGAATATGCTTTTTTTTTTTCTTCTTCAAAATTTCCGTTAATCGGGATGGCGTCGGGAACTTATTCACGCATGTGTAAACTGGGCTTAAGGAAAGATTGCCTGCGGTGATGTGGGAAGTACTTTAAACTTTTGGTGTCCCTTCGAACCCGAGTGACTCTCTTTCAATTCTTCAACTGTCCCCCCTTTCCTTCATGCTTTCTGTCCCTCTTCTCCGTCTCCTTTTCCCTCACGCTACAGGGTCTTCTAGCCCTAGAGGTTCTTTTTCTTCCTCTTCAATTATTATTATTATTATTATTAGCAGGTGTGGTATGTTCACAATTACCTCGTAAGAAATCTACTACATAAAGTGTGTACCAAAGCAAAGGCCAATTAGAATAAGAGGAAGAACAGATCAGATTACTAGCCATTAATAGCCAGACAGCTACAGGACACCACAGCCAAACTCAGACACAAGACACTTCGACACAGCTGCAGTCACTCTCTCTCTCTCTCTCTCTCTCTCTCTCTCTCTCTCTCTCTCTCTCTCTCTCTCTCTCTCTCTCTCCACACAGACACACACACACACACATACAGCCTAAACACTCTAATTAACTAATTGACCTGACCAGACCTCAGTAACATCTCTCAGGTTGCAGCTGTGGTAAGAGGACATACTAGAAACCATTAACCCTTCCTTCTCTCTCTATTTTCACACAAGAAGAGAGAGAGAGAGAGAGAGAGAGAGAGAGAGAGAGAGAGAGAGAGAGAGAGAGAGAGAGAGAGAGAGAGAGAGAGAGAGAGAGAGAGAGAGAGAGAGAGAGAGAGAGAGAGAGAATAAGGAATTAGAATAGGAGAAGAGATAAGGGTCAGACTGACCCATAGTAAATAATAGAGCACTAAGACAGTAATACTGTATTCTGGACATTTCTGACAACTCAAGGGCTAGAAACACATATAAGCTGAAACAACTAGACCTACAGTAGGAATACCTACTCCGACTCCACAAAGGGCATATACTCTGGAACACAAGACAAGACAGGCACAGTATTCCCATAGTGTTATATATAATAAATTACTCTATTTAATTGTGAAGTTTAAATTCTACCACTTTGAAACACCCACGCTTGCTACGCTACCTCATACATCAACTCTAAGAAGAATTTTTCACATAAGGAAGTTACCAGATCCTGCAAAAGTTCAATCCTTAAGGACTGCTACAAGTGCACAGTGCTCTAGTACTAATTTCTAACTCACCCAGGTCGACCACCTTACAGTGGAGGCATAGTGGTTGAAATGTACAGTATGCTCCAAATATATACTAAACTAACCCCTTTCCTCATCAGTCAATTATTGTAAGTGTTGGTTTATCTGCCACACAGATAGAAAACAAACAGAGTTGCAGCGTACAGTAAGTGCAAGTACAGTACCGTACACCTAAGAAATGGTTTGCCTCACAATCGACCGGTATGAGCTAGGAATTGTGACGGGGGATTGATTAATTATATATATATTGTGTCCTTACCTGAAAGTCGATTTTTGGGTTTGTGCAGCTCGCAGATCCATAGTTTGTCTTGGTGTTGACGAAAGCAAGTCCTAAGAGACGGGACCTTCCTAGGAGGCAAGATACAGTATTATCTCTCTCATCTCTCTCTCTCTCTCTCTCTCCTCTCTCTCTCTCTCTCTCTCTCTCTCTCTCTCCTCTCTCTCTCTCTCTCTCTCTCTCTCTCTCTCTCTCTCTCTCTCTCTCTCTCTCTCTCCATTAAATTCGTCAAATTTTTTAACCTTGTTAGAGATGTTCATAGTGTTCTGTGCATGTACATACAATGATAATGAAGTTATCTTGTCTTGTCCTCCCACATTCATAAAAAACGATGCTTCCTCCTATATACAGGGGGGCCGGGAGGAGGGGATGGGATGGGAAGGGGAGGGACGGAGGAGAAGATATGTAAACAGAGAGAGATATAGTGGGGAAGAGAGATTACGACAGAAAGGATGAAATACAAACCAATATCAACAGACCTATTGATCCTTGCGAGGCTGTATAATTGTGCAAAGCTAACTCGTCTACGAGAGATAAGGGAGTAGGAAGAGGGATGGATAGCAAGGGAGGAGAATTTATGAGGGTGAGAGGATATGAGAGAAGTCGGAATGAGTGAAGAAAGGATGAAAGGTCAGAGTGATTGATGGAGAAGAGATGAAGTGGAGGTTTCAGAGAGAGAGAGAGATAAGACCAGAGTTTATACATTTACATAAGATTATTATCGTCGAACTAGAGGTCTGTGTTTCCTCGGGTGTGCACGTACTGAAACATACCAAATAAACTCAAATAGTCAGTCAATATGGAGTGGATTATATTATCTATTAAACAAAGCCATTCGAATATTGCTTAGGTAATTCTGTACCAGTTCTGAAGGCTTGAACTCTGGGCAGAACTTGGTAACTTACTTGTATGTAATTCTTGTAGTTGTAGTAGTTGTTGTTGTTGTTTTAGGTAACGTGGAAGACGGGGTGCTTTCTTAGGTTTTCTTAGGCAATTGACTTCACAAGTTTCTTAAGGCTTAATTTATTAATATATACTTATATCTATACAGGGAATTATAATGATGTGCCTTGTCTTATTTGTATGGTCTCTCTTTGTGGAGACAAGTGTATAGCCCTGGGAGTCAGTGTTAAGTATCCTACCTATTAGTTAAACTTCACTGCTTAAATACATTCTCTACTGGAGTTGACAGCTGTGTCTGGATACAATATTACCAACTTGGATGGTTATGATTTACTGTGGGGTTACCTGTGGTCATGTGGTAGGATGAATCACGTGGGACTATGGTCACGAGGTTTTGAGTTATGCCTCATGTAGCTGAAAGGACCCTTGCTCCTATCTCCAGGTACCTATACTGACAAATAGTCTGTGATACCTGGTTATCTTAATGTTTATCTTCTTGTTTATTTATCTAATGCCGGTTCTGGGCAGGTAGTCTGGTTACTGACCCTCGCTAATCTTATCTTCTACCTGCCTTGCCTCTTGGAGCTGTACATCGCTCGAGCCAGCTGCCAAATCTGTCCCAGATTAGAACTTTATTGTGGGAACAAATTTTACAATACTTGGTATATCCAAGGATGATTCATCCAGAGGAAAGGGATAAAGGAGCTAGGAAATTAACAATGAATACTTAAATACTAATACAAAATAGACATCCAAGACATAGGCACACCATATGCTTAAAATTAACATTACCGGTAATACATGAATATAAATACATTGGTACATAAAGAAATTATCTTAAAATGAATGTGTTTAGCTAGGTGCATGTCATTGTGTGTATATAAGCTAACCTATGCTAAAGATTCACATATTAATGAGGGGGCCGTGTTGCTATGTTGTGGCTTTGAAATAATAGTGTTATCCTTTTCAAGACAAGAGCATTCAGTATACGTCGATAGTGCTTACTTATACAAATACAAAAATAGTATTTTAGACTGTCTTATACAATACATAAATATTATAGTACATGCCAGAAAGATAAGACATGGGATAATAAACATTGGTACCAAGAGTTATTATGATCAATATATGGAGGAATCAATTGATATACTAAGGATGTTTGAATCCTAGTCTCATTGAGTAACTTAATAGTTTCATTTTTCCTGAAACAACTGATAATTAGGAGATGTTAAACAAGTCGACATTAAATTAAACATGTTGAAAGGTGGAAGAGAGTGTTGTTATGTTTTCACGCAATTTATGTTTATGAGGCAAGATAACGATTCCCTTGGATCGTATTTCCTATGAGTCTGCTTCTTTATAGTAGCCTTAAACCATACCATGTGTAGGGTGATTAGGGCAAATTAGTGTTAATTGTGTATCAGCAGGTAAGTATAGATAGTGGAAATTAAAAAATGATGATGAAAGAGAGTTTGATTAGTAATAGATATGAATGTACATGCATATAGTGCTTGATTAGTATTACTTTGATTCCAAGCAAGTGGAGATTTTGCATCATGTGGAGACTTAAATGCACATAAATATGCAAAGAAATATGCAAGACAAACATATAAATGAAGATATGCAACATGGCACTTGAGGAGTTGTGTGTCACTGATGACATCATCACTAAGTATAATACTTATTGGATGAAAATTGAATATTAAATGATTACTTCCATTTTCATAGGGATTGTTGAAGTGCGTAGCTTGTGAATAACATTTTACCTTTTATGGGAATAATAATGAGTATATGATTTTGTATTAAAATACTACGCATGACTGTATAATAATATTTCATGAAAGATAATAAGTAAGATGGGATTTCATCATTGATTGTACCATTGCATCTCGTAGCTATTGGAGTGGTAATAATATTGTGAGTTGATCTTATCTTACCCGCTGTAAATATTCTCTTAATAAGTGGTTGTAATTCCTCTTGAAGTTCCTCACCTGCTATCATTTTTCCGCAAACTCACAGAAATAAATAGAAGCCTAAAAATATGATGTGATTATTTCATATATGTAGTTCTTTTCATTCGTTGCTCATGTAAACTTTATAAATCGTATTTAATTTCTGTGCAATGATTTACACTCTAATACAGTATATACCTGTTACTCTATCTTACCTTGATTTGCAAAGGCTTGTCTTGCAACCTTTTATGTATGGGATAATGCTTGTATACCACTATATCTCTAAGCATTACCAAATAGTGCTCATGAAATTTCACTTAAAAATTTTCTAAATCACACTCTGGGCTGTAATTGAGGAACCTAATCTATTCTAACATGTTCGTGGACAAGTGAAAAATAATGTAATGTAACATGTAATGTGTACCTACTTTTAGTTGACTCTAGTTGCAACGACGATGTGGTGAAGAGGCGACGTCGGTGGAGAGGCGAAGCGATTATTAGTTAGCTCGCACACTAACACACTAACAGTCGTTATTGGAGTGAAGATGATGAACGTTGACTTGCCTTTACGAGAGCATTTACGTAACAAGGCGTCAGCGTGGAGGTGATGGAGGTCGTGGCGTTGTCCTGACGAGAGCATTTACGCAGGGACGCCGATGTGGTAGTGATGAAGTGATGATTGTTTGTTGTGAAGTAGATGAGGACCCCTTGTAGGTCAGTTGCAGTTTTGTTGAAGCAGGTGCCTCTTGTAGGTGAAGAATATGTGGTTTATCTCCCTCGTTAGAGGTCGTAAGATTATACCCACAGAAGAAATTACTTGAGAGGATTTACAAGTAGATTCCTTCAACTTGTCCTTGAACTATGTTAGTCACTGTACTCCCGTGAAGTCTATACCTTGCAATTTGCCTTATTGCAAAAACACCGCTGCCATCAAATGTACCAGTTCTGAAGGCTTGAACTCTGGGCAGAACTTGGTAACTTACTTGTATGTAATTCTTGTAGTTGTAGTAGTTGTTGTTGTTGTTTTAGGTAACGTGGAAGACGGGGTGCTTTCTTAGGTTTTCTTAGGCAATTGACTTCACAAGTTTCTTAAGGCTTAATTTATTAATATATACTTATATCTATACAGGGAATTATAATGATGTGCCTTGTCTTATTTGTATGGTCTCTCTTTGTGGAGACAAGTGTATAGCCCTGGGAGTCAGTGTTAAGTATCCTACCTATTAGTTAAACTTCACTGCTTAAATACATTCTCTACTGGAGTTGACAGCTGTGTCTGGATACAATATTACCAACTTGGATGGTTATGATTTACTGTGGGTTACCTGTGGTCATGTGGTAGGATGAATCACGTGGGGACTATGGTCACGAGGTTTTGAGTCATGCCTCATGTAGCTGAAAGGACCCTTGCTCCTATCTCCAGGTACCTATACTGACAAATAGTCCTGTGATACCTGGTTATCTTAATGTTTATCTTCTTGTTTATTTATCTAATGCCGGTTCTGGGCAGGTAGTCTGGTTACTGACCCTCGCTAATCTTATCTTCTACCTGCCTTGCCTCTTGGAGCTGTACAATTCTATAGTTTGGGATAACAATTCGATCGATACATCAACAGGTTGAGCTCATGTTTCATCTTATCGATTATAGGGTTCTGAATTTCTGCAGAGGATAAATATGCACAAGACAATAATGAAAATCTAAATTAGTAAGAATGTAAGCAAAGCAAGTAAGGATATATTCAGTATTGGTCATGGCAGAAGGTGCGCGGACCTCCCTATATTTGTATAGTTCTACGGCCCTCAGGCGGTAACTGATTATGTGAGCGGCAGAAGACTCCTTCTCTAAGTCCGTTTACTCGCCCAGGACTGTAGAGTTGCAAAATGTTAATTGGGGTCATGTAGCAAACCTTCACGCCGGTTAATCTTCGGAGAACCAATTGCTACACTACGCGCAAAGCCGTGCCTAATTAGTGTCCAGTAGTGGTAAAAGGATAAACCCTCGGCTCCTGGTCATGGTTTCATCAAAATTCAGAGTCCTCAGTATTAACGCTGAGGGAATGTCTGGTGATAAAGCGGAGATTATCGCCACCTTTGTGGCTGATATTGTGTGTGTGGATAGGGTGCCGCCAAAAATACCTGGCAAACACCTCGTCATCCCACCACCCCCAGCCAACCCCACGGAGTGCAATATAAGCACGAGAAAGGTCAGAAATCAAGACCAGCACCGACCTTTCAGACGAAGGCCTCGAATGGCTCCAAGTGGAGACGGCGCACCTTACCATCACATCGGTGTACAAACACCCCGCAGGACACGACCATTACGTGCCATCTCCCTATGGGTAACAACGGAGCAAGCCTCTTTATTGGTGACTTTAACAGCCACAGTATCACTTGAGGCTACAAAGATACAAACGCAGATGGAGCAGTAGTCGAGGAATGGGCTGCTTCCAATGACCTTACGCTCCTTCATGACGCAAAAAAACCCACATCCTTCCAGAGTGCTCGCTGGAGAAGGGGCTATAATCCTGTCCTGGCTTGTCATTTCAGCCAGACACACTCTCAACATTGACAATAGCGGTCGGTGACCCTATACCTAGAACACGGCACCGGCCCCTAATAATCGACTTAAGACCAGTCGTCAGACCGTATGAAACGCACAACAAACCAAGGATTCAACTACCGCAAGGCTAATTGGGAAGACTTCACGTCGAACCTGAATACAGCGATCACCAGCATACCAGCTGTCGCTGAAGAGTATGACAAATTCCATAGTCTGGAAGACTGCTAAGAGAAACATCCCCAGAGGATGCAGGAAAACCTACATACCTGGCCTCCACAGAGCCAGCAAAAGACCCATATAAAGAGTATATTCAAGCGTTCAATGAGGACCCATTTGCTGAAGACACTCTACAACTAGAGGAAGACCTTTTTGATTCCATCAGTAGTGAACGAAAAGAACACTGGCTAGAGGTCATTACCAACATCGACCTGACCCACAGCAGCAAGAAAGCCTGGATAACCATCAAAAAGCTAAACTCGGAAAAGGGGCCCCCTGAATCGCAGCCGTCATCCCTAACCAGGTAGCACATCAGTTGCTACTGAATGGCCAAACCACTCAATAAGGAAAAGGGGCAACAAATAAGACTGAAGCAGGACATGAGCCATGCCATGCAAGACTGCAGAGAAGACTTTGAACTATTCATACTAGAAGACCTGAACACAGCCATAACACACCTCACAGCACGGCAAGGCATCTGACGAAATGGAATAACCCGCTGAAATGATTACGCACTTTGGGGAAAGAGCTAAAGCTTGGCTACTGTCGATGCTTAACAACTGTGCATCATCCTTCAAAAACACCAAAGATATGGAAAAGAGCTAGAGTGGTGGCCCTCCTAAAGCCTGAGAAAGATCCAACATCTCCCAAAAGCTACAGGCCCAATTTACCCTTTTATGCATACCGTACAAATTGTATTGAATGTATGATCCTGGCCCACATACAAGGAACAGTGAAGAAAACCTGATGAAGACCAAGCAGGCTTCAGACCAGGTCACTCATGCTGCAGCCAGGTATTAAATCTGATACAATACATCGAAGATGGCTTTGAGATGAAACAAAATCACAGGCGCTGTTTTGTCGATTTAACGGCTGCCTACGACACAGTGAACCATAGGGCACTGCTCTTAATAGTAGCCCAAATGGTGCGGAATTCCACTCTAGTCCGCATAATAGAGTCCCTACTCGCTGACTGTCGATTCTATGTGAGATGGACGGAAAGAAGAGCAGATGGCGCATCCAGAAAAATGGACTCCCTCAGGGCTCTGTCCTGTCCCCAATATTGTTCAACATCTAAACCAACAACCAGCCAACCTACCAGAACATCCACAGGTACATATACGCAGACGACCTATGCATTGCCACACAATCCAATAGCTTCACCGCTATTGAAGAGAGGCTATCAGATGATCTGGCAGCCCTCTCCACCTACTATGGAAAATGGAACCACAATGCAAATCCCAGCAGGACCCAGGTTTGCGCATTCCACCTGAACAACCGTCAAGCAAAAAGAAAGCTACGTATAAGGTGGAATACAACGACTTAGAACACAAACAGTTTCCAGTCTACCTGGGTGTCACCCTCGATAGAACCCTGTCCTTCAGGGAACATATCACCAAACTTAAAGGGAAACTCGCATCGTGAAACAACCTCCTCAGCAAACTTGCGACCACCAGCTAGGGAACTGACCCTAAAACCCTGAGGCAAACAGCTCTAGCACTGTGCTACTCTACAACCGAGTACTGTGCCCCAGCATGGGCAAGGTCAAATCATGCCTAGAAGGTAGACCCAGAGCTACCCAGGTCATGTCGGATCGTAACTGGCACCTTGGAACCAACACCTCTGGAGGCCCTCTATAGAGTTGCCGGTATCCCATCACCAAAGATCCGACGTGAAACCATCACAAGAATTTGAACGGTAATAGCAACTGAACGACCCCAGGCACTCACTCCATGGACATCGAGAAGTGAGGAAGCGACGTAAAGTCTCGCAAAAGCTTCATGACGACAGAGCCTCTTGAACACACTAGAACTGCTTCTTACAGACTGGATAGGTGGCGGAGGAGGGAGAGCAGTCTGCAAAGCGAGGCCCTCCCAAGTCCTGTTAAAGCCTTGTCCCAGGGATACAACCTGCCTAGGAGAGATTGGGAGGCCCTGAACAGAGCAAAGGTAAAGGTGGGGCAGAACCAATGACAACCTCCGCAAATGGTGACTAAACACCAGCGCCGACTGCACGTGTGGACAGACCAAAAACATGAACCACATTCTTCAAGAATGCCAGGCTGGTCCCCACTGCTCCGACCGAAATCTCAAGGAAGCAAATGATGCAGCCCGACAATGGATACGGTTTTGGCGCGACGAGATATGATGAATTGATAGTAAACACCTTTATATTATTAACGGATAGAGGCAGGGTAGGCCTTTGTCTCTCATAAATCGGTGATTGCGTGAGAGTGGTGGGGGAGAGGAGGGTGCAGTGAAGTGTGAACTTGTCTTCCTGTTCATACTACTCTGGATCCTAGAAAGCTCCTTAACCCAAAACCGCGATTGACGAATATAAGTCGACACCACCAAAAAGTGTGAGTAACCACGGGTGAAGACATAAGTCGACAGAGCAGTTTTTAAATGTATGCACCCCCCTGACATACTTGATTACACTCACAACAGAAGGAATTTATGCTTAGACACATGACTGAATACACATAACTTTGACTAAACTATGTGATGCCCAAGTTTACATGAAACCTCACCTGGGTTGTGGTATCCTGCAAATTCCCACTTCTAAATTATACGTGACTGACTTAGCATCCAGTTAATATATAAGATATGGATGCACAACGGGTCTGATGTCTTCCCGTAAACATTGACACAAATGCTCTTTTTTGTTGGAGGGTGGGTATGGTACTTGACCTATTTATTGTAAAGTTTCTCAGGTAAGGAACAATGGGAAGCTGTCTAACGTTTACATGAGTCACCCCAATATGGATGATTATTATTGTCTGCAACTGTATTGTACATACCTGACTAGGTGTGTAACATTTCCTCAAAGGCATAGTCTGGGATGGGATGAGTCGAGTTGATAGTGATGGAGCATACAGTGTTCAGGACAGAGTACTTCCGCGCAAAAACCAACATCTTCACGAAAGTACTGGCAGGGAACAGCCATGTCACCCGGGGTTATTGCAGCTCACATCCTTCTCTGGAGGCACTGTTCGATTTGTTCTGTAACAGTGTGATCATTTTAGCACATCAGACACCCAGGATCCATGATAATATGTACGATTTTAGGGTCTGTGTACTGTTATAGCTTTCGCAGGCTTTAAGTGTAACAGGAGGCTATAAACGTTTTATTTTGGTATGAGCATGGTCTGTAATAGTACAGTCTTACAGTTCCGACTGGGCCACTCAGTATCTGTATATCGTAAATGTGGCAACAATGTGTGTGTGTGTGTGTGTACTCGAAAACTGTTCAGATCGTCAACCATCTCCCTCTGTAGTGAATGTGACTCTGCCTTAAAGTTCATTCCATAGATGGCGTTGTGTGGTTGTGGGAGGAATGTGGACTGGCTTGAAGTTTCAGGAAACAGCTAAACTCCTGCAGACGAATCATGAGCTCTCAGTCAGAGTGGTTGAGGAATGCTAATATGGAAATTTTACAACTATATTACACAATGAGTAGCTGAAGCTAAGGTAAAGTTGTTCGTAGCCAAACGTATGTTTAATCTACCAATAGATTATTCCAATATTTGGTGCTAGACCTTATGTAGTGTGTGCATATCAGTGATTGATTTACCAAAGTTGCATATCGTTCACATAATGAGGGATTTATTCCAGAGATGCGGTGTGTGTGTGTGAGAGAGAGGAAACATCACCTTGCTGCACTCATGATTGACTGAGTGGAAGCACTCAGCACGATTTGTGATTGGACATAATATTATCTTGTGATCCATCCTAACATGCTGAATTTGTATCCATTTCCTCAAATCTCTGATTTTATCAAAGGCCCCCGAGGTCAGATAACCGCAAGTGTTACGGGGAGAAACTTTTGACGGCAAACAAGAGCTTTACCGTTTAGTTCCCTGGGACAGTGTGGAGGAATTAATAGCCCTCCAATTTACATTAAAAAAAATTCTCCCCTTGACTAAAGACGGGACCTTGTGTCAACCTCACATCACTTTTGAAACTATGTGTACTAACTTAGACTCACCCACTGTGGCAAGTACGACGGGGACTTGCCAGGTGGGAGGTGAAGCATGGGCGTATGGCAGAGGGGAAGTCACACCACCCTGTTGTTGTTGTCTGCCTGGCCAGGCTTGTACCACCCACAACCCCACCATTCCTGGCTATGGTATACAGCAGGAGGCAAGGCGGCGTTGTAATAGTTCTTAGTAACCTTGCCATTGTGACCACCACCTGAGATTGATTATTAAATATTTAGTCAATATTACAAGAAGGAGATAAACAAATAAATGTCAGGAAAAGTGAACACGGTAACAATGATGATTATCTCTAATGTAAGCAGAGATTATTATCCTTTTGGATGTACCGATAAAGGTTTCATGCATCTCAAAACAGACGATAAGGTTTTCTAGTCGTCTAAATTATCTTATCTTGAACAACGAGTTTCTTAAAGTGAGCCTACTTCTCTCCACTCTCCTACACGATAAAATAAAATGACCTTGGTATCACTCACTACCCAAACTGTACCCAGCCCGGGAATGCCAAGTTATATGATTCACTGATTGATTGATTGATTAATATTAGGCGCCGCAACAGCGAGGTCATATAGCGCCAGAGAAAAGGTGATAGAAAGGTGTGACAGCAAGCAGGAAGGAAATAAAATGAAAAGAGGGACATTTGAAGAACTGAAAGAGAGTAGCTGGGGCCGAAGAGGTGCCAAAACCCATAAAGTATTGCCCACATCACTGCAGACAATACGGGGCAAAGTTATAGGAGGAATTTATAGCTGTCATTCGAGCAAACAATATTCCTTAATTATCAACCCTGTGGAACTTTTATAACTATTTCTGTTCACCTTATAAGCTCGGTGGTGTATGTCAGTGGTTGTACAGTACTGTACAGTGAACACCAGTAGTAGTTGTGTAACGAAATGTGATGAAAACTTAAGCCGCCTTGTGTCATGGGTTCTCATAATGCTTCACCAGTTACATTTCATCTTCGGACAAGAAAATCACGACACAACTTTTGGCACTAATTACCGTACTCTACTTTGGCAAAGGCCAGAACTGTGAAATTTCCACATCCAAGAACTCAACTGACACTAATATTAACAAAAATTAAAGAATATTATAAAATTTCAACTCTCAGTTAGGAAAATAACCAACTTTACTCAAGGTCATAGCTGCAAGCCAAATAGTTGTAGCCTAGTGTTACATATCACCAAGCTATAGATGTTTGGTTATACTAAGTAGAGTCTATGTGTAAAGTTGACTTATTTCTATATTGACATAAACGGTGAAAGTTAGATCAAGCTTACCTTTGAGTTAATAAGTTGAGTGTAATGGATAAGAAGGTGTGTGAGTATCAAGTTTAACTTGCCCACCTCCGGGGCTGCTCGGCCTGACACCTTGAGGAACTTCAACAACAATAACAATAACAACTGCTACTTGCTGACTCTGTGATACCGTGAAGTTGCCAAATGTTGCCAGTTCATATCACCAATGCTCTTGACGGAAATCTTCCAAATGAAGTAATCTCAGTAACATTTATTTTGCTTTATATAATAATAATAATAATAATAATAATAATAATAATAATAATAATAATAATAAAAAAGATCACCATTTTCTATGAAAAGGTTGTTTTACAAATCCATACTAATATTTGTGACGGTCGTATGTGTGTATGTACAGTCGCGAGCAGCAGTCGGTATCCCCCTCTTAAAGTTGGAGCCTTGGTCAGAGAAGAGCAGGGAATCGAACAACCCCTCCCTCCACCCTTACCCAGTCTCCTTAAGCAGTTGCTGGGTAGGCGTAATAGCACTGACGTATTGATAACATCATATGATTAAACATTCAATTTAATTACCAATACCGTTCAAAACACACCAGGAGGTAATCTGTAATAATGTGTTAATGTGGCATTATGAAGACAACAAATTCATATAAAGGCAGATTTAAAAAAAAAAAAAAAAATGAATAAAACCAACCATAAATCTAACAGTTTACTTATTTTAATGTCACAAAAAAATGTGCACATGCTAAGTGAATGTTTTATTACATTTATATATATATGATATATTACAGTCCATCACCACCACCACCCTAACACTCCATTGTAGTGACAACGAACAAAACCTCCAACACGAAAGAATCAACTAACACGTTTAAGAACTGTATATTGCTTTGCCATAGCACACTACAGATGTGACAATAGTATCAGTATCAACAGTATATATATTCTTTTGTATCTAGTTTCTTTACCGGCCACGTGAAAATATGGACGATATACCACACCTTACCTGGTTTACATAAACAAGTTTCATGATACTAGTAAACAGGTGATTATGATATTATTACATGTTACAGTAATAAGAAGATAGTGTAAAGAAGGAGGGGGGGAATAGATTCAAACGCTTGAGTAGTCCAGATTTTTTCTTTTATTTCTTTTAAATTTCTGCTTATCACCTCCTAGCAATGTTGCCACTTGCGACTCGGGCTCCACCCACAAAGGCAGCCCATTTCACCCACAAAAAATCCACTGATATTTATAGTATACTCACAAATATACCCACAAATGTTTGCATATTATTTACTGTAATCAGTAAACAGTTTACGAAATTTTTGGACAAGTAATATCCTTTTAACTCAGTTACAGTGCATGGTGTAATGGTTAGCACACTCGCCTCGCAAGCGAGAGATCCCAGGTTCGATCCCAGGTCAGTGGAATTGTTGGACAATTTACGCAGCCCCTTATGTTCCTGTTCACCTAGCAGTAAATAGGTACCCGGCTGTAAGAGCAAGGATAGCAACCTTGTAGGCTGGGGGAAGATGACATTGTGTTATTGTAACAAGACTTGACTGCCTTAATGACCAACACCATTCATCTTCCTTCAATATTTACTAACATACTGAAACGTGGGTAGCAATGACCATAGACCTTATCAACATTAACACTGAGATTACTACTGTTGGTGAATTTGAAGGTGTATGATTCCTCCAAACTATGCCACGAAACAACAGATCCCTTATTAGTACCATTGAGCGTGTCTGTGTGTGTGTGTGTGTGTGTGTGTGTTTTCTGGTATAGTTTGGAGGAATCGGTAGCCTAGCTATCGACTCATGTGTAAACTTATTTTTCCACAAGAAATCTACAAAATATAAAATTTCTACAAAAGAATCCATGTACAGTTATATATCCACAAAAAAGATCCACAAATTCTGTGCTTAACTGTAATGTCCACAAAGGGTTCCACAAAAGGTAATTTTATCAACAAATTTGTGGATAATATCCACGGTGGCAACACTGCCTCCTAGTGGGGTATTAAGGCATTAAAAGTTATATCATTAGTAATAGTAGCAACATTAGTAGTAGTAGTAGTAGTAGTAGTAGTAGTAGTAGTAGTTGTAGCAGCAGTGGTGTTATTTCTTTGTTGTTGTTGTTGTTGTTGTTGTGGAGGTGGTGTAGGGTGTCTCCCTTGCCGATGGTTCAAACCGTTTCCATTTCTCTCGGAACTGGAAGACATCGGGGTCCCGGTGTTTTCCTGGAAGAGGTCGATCCGAGGTGAGGTGGACAGTCACCACCGCACGGCCACAAACAGCGGCGGCTTAGATATCTGACTGTCCGTCCTCCTCCTCCTCCTCCTCTTCCTCTTCCGGCGTTCCCCTTCGTCGTCCAGTTCCGTCTCGTTCTCGGTAGTAGTGGAGATCCTGGTTTCTGTGTTCTTCTCTGTCTCTGTCTCCATCTCCTGTGGTGGTGACGGTGGTGGTGGTCTCCCCACGTTCACACGCAAGATCTAATGAATACATTAGATCTTGTTCGCATGGCTGAGCGGACGAGGAGGCAGCAGACGGGGTCGAGTGTGGTCAGATGGGAGGTTTGATGTCCCACGTAAAGAGATGTGTTTTGACTGGTGATTGGGAGAACATTTCAGTAAATCTGTCGGTTGAGATTAAACCATTCATCCATAGGAAAAAAAATTAACTGTCCGTTCAGTCAGATTGTTTGGTGTGTGGATCAAGGATTGTTGTACCGGTAAAAGCACGGTCTAAGCTGTTGTCTTTGTTGTATAATTCTCATCCTGGTATTGTTGTCATGAAATCTATGGTTAGGTGTCATATATGGTAGCCAAATATGGATAAAGATCTTGAAATGTTTGTTTACGAGTGTTCAAGTTGTCAGGAACTGGGAAAAAAATTCACCCAAAACTCCTATACATCTGTGGCCATGGCCAGCTAGTCCTTGGTCGAGAATTCATGTAGATTTTGCCGGTCCATTCCTAGGTAAAATTTTTTTTATTGAGATAGAGAGAGAGAGAGAGAGAGAGAGAGAGAGAGAGAGAGAGAGAGAGAGAGAGAGAGAGAGAGAGAGAGAGAGAGAGAGAGAGAGAGAGAGAGAGAGAGAGAGAGAGAGAGAGAGAGAGAGTGGTTGTTGTCATACGGCACCATAATTACAAATTAAATGTCACAGAATTAGCTCTGTGAGACTGTGAGACATGTGTATCCATCATCTTGTAGATTGGATAGGCTTATTATCTGGGTGAGTTTGTTAAGTATCATGTTGGCTTGACATTTACCAAAAACAAACCTTTTCTTCTGGGTGGAATGAAGATTATATATACACTTTTTCTCTCTTTCTCTCTTGTTAAGAAGATGTGACATTTAGATGAGTATACGAAGAAGCGCAAGGGGCGGGACAGAAAAACAAGAGTAGCAAGTCAAGAGAGTGGAGAGGCGGAGCAGTGTTAGCAGTGGGAAAGGAGGGTCAGATGGGGGCAGGAGAAATCAGAGAAGCAGCAGGGGGCGGGGCAAAAAGAGTATGCAACTTGGGCGTGGCTGAGCGGAAGGAGAGGCGAAGCAGGGAAAGGGGCAAGTGGAGGGGCCGTCTGAAGCTACAGGGGGCGGGGTATTGGCAACACACATACATAAGAATACAGTGGAAGACCCAGCATAAGTTCCGAGCAGACCTGTAGTTTTGCATTCAACACCAACTACTACTACCAGAAGGTCAGAACACACTTTGATAGCAAGAATACTGTTCACAATTACTAGATATCTTTGTGGTATTCTTTGATAGTCATTATATTTCCCCAGTCTCACCAGCCCCCTACTAGAGTAAGTATAGCTAGTGTAAGTATGTTTACCAAGTGTTGCTTTTGAAGGGTATAGTTTACCAGATAATATCAGTGATCTCATTTTGTGAGAATATAATAAAAAACGGACCAATTTTCTGTTAATGTAAGTACAGCCACAAGTAATATTGTACAGTAGTTTCATCTTTTTTAGCAAGCGCCTATCACACTAGCACTTCTACCGTCGACTTTCATGTAAGCTACAGGAGGCTAGAGGATGCTGGTTTCATACTCTCCTTATCACACACACTTGGGTTTGCGACTGTCGACTCCCTTACAAGTACCACAACAACAACAGCAATGAAGATGCCATGGTGTTGCTCAGTTGGCTTCAAAAAAATAGGAAAAATAATACTCGTATAATCCAGTAACTACACTTTCCCTCGTGCTCAGTGCTCACTGCTCAAGATCATAACAATAAATATTGAACAAACTCGGAGACTGATCATCTGGTTCTTGCACATGTGGTGACAAATTTCACTTCTAAAAATACTTTTACTAGCTGTATCCTTTATGCATCGATAATAATGAAATATTTTATAACTATTTCTGTGAATTGAGATCTAACATTATTACTATGACCAAGACACATAAGAATAGAACAAAGCCACCCACCATGTTTACTCGTACCTTCACACAGTCGATGCTGGGACCCAAGTGATACTGGCAGAATCCGTGCGTCCGAGTGTTGACGCTAGGAGCCTTGCTTTAAACACTTGTATGAAGGTTGACGGATAGTGTGATAGGCGCTTTAAAGTCACGGTTGGAGAAGGGCCTAACGAACAAACATTGGTCGGTTCACAACGGGTCGTCGAGTTGGGTTCGATACTTGTCACTGCACACAGACTTGATTGGGATGGGTAGCGTCCTCCTGTACTTTCAGTGGGTTACATGGCCTGTACGGCCTATCTGGATAGACTGTATTTTTACCATTCCTTCAGGACATCAGATGGGGTCCAGTTAACTGAACCCCAACACCTCTCACGCCAGCGTGAACCATTATAGGGCTGCCAATATTCATACGCCTGGCCATTATCTAAATGCGACTTCGACCTCGCTCTCGCTCGAAAGGCAAAGATGCTATTGCTTGTGACAATACAGTTATAATTACTATACCCATAATTATTTTCACTTCCCATCATGGAACAATTGAAGAAATTTTTTAAAGGAATTGTCATAGATTTGAAAATGTCAATTTCCACGCACCTCACTACACAACCAGACAAGTTCCCAAGATCAGAGTACCATGACAACACTCCCTCCTTGAGCCACATAGTCCTGAGTGGGTTTTAACTAAATATCATACCTCTTACGTTTGCTTCCTCAGTGTGAGTACGTATTGTGACTTGACGTGACAAGAATAATGGTTGCTCTTGGAGTCCCGCACTTACTATCAGGTGAGTATCCACTATATTTGTATCCTGTCTTTAAGTACAGTTCATAATTATCAGTGACACAACTTCACAACATCTTCAGATTGCAAACTATTGACAATCTTAATCATACTAAGCTTGTTGTTGGAAGATAGATCTAAGATTCGCTGGTTATAGGAACTCTGGTCCTTTATCCTTCGTGCGTCAATAAGTAGAAAACAATATTTATAGCCTCGTTATCTGACCCTAGTGTCCTCGTACTTGGTGGACATAACCCTACGTATTATTGCTATAACCACAACGTTGAATTCACATTATGGAGATGTGGAAATGGTACAGTACCCATCATCCCCAACCTCTCATTATGGTCTTTGTTCATCTGCAGCTGCCACTTGTTAAGGGGATAGTACAGTGTTGGAAAATTTGGAGCAACTGATTCCTCCAAACTATTCCAAGCAACACCAACAATTATTATTGCTAATCTGGTTTTGTTTCTTGGCATAATGTGGAGGAATCTAGGCTCCATATACAATCGAAGACCATGAAAAGTCTACCCCCTCTGCAGACCCTGAGACGAGGCCTTTGGTCTTCCTGGATGAATGGTCAGTCAAACTATCACGAGCAACACATGCACGAACATACTCTTATTAACTCTTCATGGCTTTGGAACCAGTATTCCTAGTTTCATTTCCTGAACCATCTATCTTATCACGTATTGGTTACCTATTTATACGAATTTATGTAATCATTTGAGTATATTGGTATGTAATATTGAGGTCTATCTCGATAAAAATATGATAAATTTAACATGAAGGGTTTATAAGAGTATGTTCGTGCATGTGTTGCCCTTGATAATTTGATTGACCCGTCATCCAGAAAGACCCAAGACCTCGTCTCAGGGTCTGCAGAGGGGGTAGACTTTTCATGGTTTTCGATTGTCCACTAGTGCTGTCAGGTGTGTGTGTGTGAGAGAGAGATAATAATAATTATAGTGTGGGCCCTTAGCGATGTGTGTTGTTGAATAATAATAATATTGTTGTCTGTGTGATCACCAGTGATGCTTGTTATGTTTGTGAGACCAATGAAGACCACAGCGACACTCGCCCACACCATCACCACACGACTCCAACCCACCACCACCACCATCACCACCGAGGATAATAGTGACCATTTGGCCCCCTCCCACACCACAGTCAGGCCGGGTGTGGGGTACAACGAAACCGAAGTAGAGGGTTGTAAACATTCTTCCCTCCTCTCTGTGTCTGCTGAGGCGGGGACCAGAGCAGGGCATGTCCTGGCCAGGCTGGGGGTCTCCTCAGTGGCTATGGTAACCCAGTGCCAACAGGGTAAGTATATCGTACATATAGACCATGGAGACTTCTGACGGTATTTATTGATTGTACGTGTATATATATATATATATATATATATATATATATATATATATATATATATATATATATATTCTTTATTTTTCAGTTAATTTCATCTTCCATTATAGGAAGCAATATTGGTTATAATTGGTTATAACTTACACCTAAGATGCTACAGACAATTCTTTGCATCAGTATGTACATATACTGTATAATCACTGCCTAGGGGGCTGACTTTATTCTCTGTGAATATCAGCCATCCCCCACAGGGCTAGAATAATGATTGTTGTAGGATCTGGTCACTTTCTAGTGGATTTGACGAGATCTGCCCACATGGAATAAAAATCCACGTGAAGTGTACTGCAACCGGGGGCTCTTTTTTTTCCACTGCTGTGTGGACCGCCAGTACACAGGGGTGCATTATCCCTTTGCATGCAGCAGTGTAAACTCCCTCCCCCTTATGGTCCCTTCAGGGCTGGTCTCATGGAAGGTGCAGCCCCACTTGTAGCTCTTGTGGTAACGTGGACTTGGGCCCACAGCATAGTATTTAATATACAGTAAAGTACACACACGGTATATATAACCAACAGGCGTGGGTAGACGCAGTATGGAGATGATGACCTGGGCAGTATGGCAGCATGGTGTGTCTGTCTGTACCTTCATCAGTCTGGCAGCTCTGACACGGGAAGTGATGTTACGTCCTAGCCTGGCAACGTGCTTCCATGGGCGTCAGTGGACAGTGGTGGTGGTGGGTACTCCTCCTGGGCAGCCTCAACCATAGTAACTTCACCCTCACTTGGACTCTACCACCAGGTAAACCACATACACCTGTCTAACCAAATAGAGAGAGAGAGAGAGGAGAGAGAGAGAGAGAGAGAGAGAGAGAGAGAGAGAGAGAGAGAGAGAGAGAGAGAGAGAGAGAGAGAGAGAGAGAGAGAGAGAGAGAGAGAGAGAGAGAGAGAGAGAGAGAGAGAGAGAGAGAGAGAGAGAGAGAGGGAACGTTTGATGTATTTGTAGTATCGATAAGGTTATGACATATATATTGGGTTCATTTCTATAACCCGTTTAGTTTTACCGTAATTATAATGTGTATGGGATGTTGGTAGCGTGTGCATTGGTTGGTGGTTGTGATGGGGGAGAGTGAGGTCGTGACCCTACACTCCCTCATCTGTCCCTTCTCTTCGCATCACCTGGTTGAGTTGGTCATCTCGTCTCTCAGGTTAGTTACAGCATTTTTCAACTCGTTTATCAAGTAATATTAAACAATTATTTTCCTCAGCTAAGGGACTATAGGGCTTGTCCAACTCAAAAGTATAACTGAACCACATAGATATTAGGACCTTGTCAATTGCATGTATATTCCTTGAATGATGCTCTGATTCATCTATATAGTTTATACACTGCCGATGATACCAGAGCAGTTATAACTATTAGGTGTCTGTCAGAGTGGGTTGTACTGGTGGGTGTGGCCAGTGTGGGGAAGATGAAGGTTAGGGAGGCGGCCAGGTGGACAGGTAAAGGTGAGAGCTCATGCTGCAGGTGAAGCGTTTCTTGAGGCCACCTTACCTTACCAATTTCTACAAGACTCCCCTTAGAGTGGTCAGCCGCTACCCCACGGATAACAGTGAGTTTCTTGTTGTTAATTAATAAAAGCAGTTTAGCATCTGTTAATAAGTGCTTTCCCTTTATTTAACGTAATAGTGTCATATGTTTTTTCGTTTTTTCTTTTACGAGGAAAACTTTTTAGGATGCTTATTTCAGTTCTACAATTACTTTCTTATGTACAATATTTCTCCATTTGACTCTTCCTTCAAATGCCTTTTATCTACTCCTTCATATCCGACTTTTGATTACATTCACAATTCTCTTCATTCAGTCCCTGTTTCCCCTCACACAAGTGTTTGTTGTCATCAGAACTAGTTTCCAACTCAGTGGGTCGCTGTTACTTTACAACTCCGGTGACACTGACTGCACTGGGTATGTGGGTATACTGCTCATGTTGCTTGCGTCCAGCCTCAACCTCACTATCGACAACGCTGCTATCAAGAGCTGTGGAGTTGCCGATGTCCAGGGCACGAGGGTCACCGTCATCCAGCAAGGGGTTGGTACAGGAAACCTTCTTTATGTTAAGTTTCCACATTTATGGATGGTTACTATTTATAATATGTGGTAACAGTACCTCCCTCTTTATGCACATGGTTGTGCTTTACTTACCTACTGCTTGAAATATTCCAGTACAGCATACTAATTTAATACTGAACACTACCATATAACATTCTTAGTTTATACTTTTAATCCTATATTTTCTCCAGTATCAAGATCACTTAGACATAGATTGGGTACTTAAACTGTATTTCACATCCATCATTGCAGTGTCCTAGAAACAATAGCTTCTTGTACCAATTTTTCATATTCGAGTCTTTGAAGCACAGTAGTAGTAATGTGACAAACCCTCTGGGTTACACCTTCCTCAGAATGCCGACATTGCCTTGGGGACCTGTTCCATCACGGCAAATCGCCTGCGGGTGGTCGATTTCACCGAGTTTTTCAAGGTCATCCGTTCCTCCATCGTCACAGCTCTTCCCAATATCATACAGTCTCCCTTCATGATCTTCAATGTCCTTTCCTGGCATGTAGGTTACCCAGAATGGCGTATTTTTCCGAAACCTCCTTTCATTAGCTTACCTTCTGCACCCCTGAAGTTTCTATAGAGATTGACAGATAGGTACACAGACATAGATTGAAATAAGATACATAATAAACACTAATTTAAAGATTTGTTTTGGAATGACTAATATGTAGACACATGTTGTACCGTATTGGACGGACGGATCTAGTTTGTGCCATAAAAAGTCATCGGACTGAAGTTCCTACCTAAGCATCTTGAGTTGCCAAAATATTAGCATCCTGGAGCATTGAAGTGGTCATGTTTAAAACTCGACAAAGGGCAGTGACTTTCCGTAATTTTGTGTTTTGTATGAGATGTAACCTATGACTGTGACCGTACAGACATGGTTGTGTCTGTGCATATACTTGGTGGTGGTGGCAGGGACTGTGTGGGCGGCAGGGAGAGTGTGGTGAGGATGCGTCCAGACCTCTACCTTGCCGCAGGAGATGCAATAGCTGTCACAACCAAGGCATTTATCTTCCAGGGTAAGTCACATGTCAGAGAAATAAACTTTACTCATCCAGTGTGTTCATCAGTCAGCTCGTTTCTTGCCTATTATCTCCCTATGGCTCTGACGCCTATTCCACGTTCTTTTCTTTTATTAAATGAATACTACAGAATTGGAAAGATTATTTCTCGCTATTCTTTTAACTTCCATGTCCACATTCTACCCTGTTAGTTTTAATCCCCGTCCACATTTTGCCTCAAATTACGCAACGAATTGCTTACTCCTTATGGTAACTCTACTTTGGTGTTAGGTATTAATAACCCGAGAGTGTTGTGGCGTGGGGGATTTTGTCAACTAGATGTGGGCAACATTTGGGTAGTAGCCGTTGATCTTGGACCAGGTAAGGGTATGCTGCTGCCAGTCGTCACAATAACTATAGCTGAAAAGGTTTATGTTCTTGGAGCAACCACAGTCCAATAAATACCCTTCATATTACCCGTTATCTGTTACCTACTGTTGTACAACTCGTGCCCAGTGTGGACATTCGCTCGCACTTCATGCAGCACTTCTAGCAACAGGAGTCGAGCAATTTGATGCATAGTGTGGATGGGCGGTAACCTTGCTATATATATATTCAGTATTAGTTTCATCTTTATAATCGTTGTATGATCTATATAAGTTTCACTTTACTTATCTATCCTAGAAATTTAGTTTGTTGTTTTTACGTTGGGTGGTAGACAGGTGAGGCAACACATAGATAGTATGGTACAGTCCAGTATGTGTTTGCCAAATATCTGAAATATAGAGAGACTTACCCTTATTGACATTTTGGAATCCTCAGTAGATGTTTTTAAATTATGTGATTCAGGGGCGTCTAGTTCAAAATTTGACTAATCATCGCCTTATTAGAATTATGATTAATATACACAAGGTTTTGTAATGATCATTATATGCCTTTCTTTGAGTCTGTGTTAAATTTCTGTATATTGTTCTCATTTCTCTTCCTAAATGTGAAACTGTGATCCCATCAAAACTAAGAGTGTGTTGATGTTTGTACGAATCAGTGCACGTCCACCAGCCCAGGAGATGTGAGTGGTCGTGCAGTTGTAGCAGTGAGTTGGGTGGTGGCCATCACTATGACAAGGGTGTACTCTGGTAACCTTACTGCTGGCTCTCCTTACCAGGTTTGTACTGCTTGGACACTCATATGAAAAGGTTTCAACCATTAAAAGGCTAAGATTCTGCAGCAAATTGGAGGATACTGATTACCCTAAACTCTAAAGTGTAACAAACAGTGCCAAATCAGAGACTGTTTCAATTTTTTGTGTTGCAGATTGGAGGAATAGGTATCCTCCACTTTCCGTAGATATTTTCACTGCTCTTATATTTATCAGGTAATCATAAGCAATAGCTAGGAATAGAAGACGTATATGTTCCATTGTTCTGCAGATATCCATTAACAAAATATTAGTGTTTTATCAGCCCTTATTTCCTTTACTAGTAAAATGTTTCTTGTGTGTCGTATTCATGGGATCTTATTATTCTCACTGTGGCCCCTCCTTGAACCATATCTGCTTCTCTCCCACCCATCTCAACTGCCTTTTACCCCCTGCTCCTCAATCATCATTCATCTCCTACTCCTCCTTTGCTTCTTTATCCCTTCTCCTCGTCCCACACCTTCTCTTCCTCCCACTTCTCCAGCCGTTATCTCCTATCTCCCACAAACTACTAGCAATGCACTGCTCCTCTACCCCCTCTTTTCGTTCCACCACTTTCTGTACCTCCCACTTCTGCAGCCTCCCACTACCTTCTACTATCCATACATCCCAGGTATGAACGTGCAGTGAATTCCTTGGCTGATTTGGCAGAGCGGCCTCAGTTTACTCCAGTAGTCAATCGCAATGACCCCAAACCATATGATGTTCTTGGTAAGTATACCATATCATCCATTGTAGGTCACTCACATACTATATTTCATGTTTCACACCAGATTACCTCAGGTTACCTCAGGTCACACTACTTCTAGTCACTCTAGATTTTATTCAGTTTATTCCTGGATACAGACAGTTGTCGTGTTGGTTATTACTAAGGTCTGCTGTGGTTTTTGCAAGTCATGCAAATTTAATTCCTTTGCAATTCCCAGTTTACATAGAATTATGACATTGTCGGTACGTTTTGCAGTTTTCACTGTCACACCGTGTGTGAAGACGATTAATAAATGTTTTGTCTTTATCTCTAGAAGAAATCTTTGTGTATGAAACCACAATAACAGCAGTAATAATAGTGCAAATTATTCCTAACCTTAATTTATACTACATAATCTGATGCTAATATTAATCTCTGGTTTGTAGAACCGTACTGTTGGCCTGCTGGGTTACTTTGCAACTCGTCTGGTGTTCTCAGAGCGATACGAAAATCTTCAACTCACGCAGGACATTGTGGCAGGGAAGGCAACCTTCTTCAGTGAGTGTGGCGTCAGAATGGGATGTGACTGAAATGTCTTGAGTAAAATATGCTCTAGCTTGTCAGAAAGGATAAGGAAACTTATTGAATATATTTCATATGAGGTTAACCTCCCTTTTGTACTGAATTATTTATTGTGTGACTTAGAACAACCATGTAGCACGTGACCCACGTCATAGTCATCCTTCCAACATATATCCCTAAATAACTTGGGTTACATTATTGGAAAGTCATAGCTATGCTGGGCACCATCTTCATTGATAGGTAGGGCTATATTAGCTAGTCAGGACACCATATTTCCTTATAAAGGCACCATGCTAGCTTGTTAAAATATCATTTTACAGCAGCTAGTCGTAGCCTCAGTAATAGTATGGTAGTCATGGGCTGTGGACAGTCTGTGATGCCACTTAAGTCTTAATTATTTCTTAGTAAGCCAAATTGCTGTTATGACAAGCCAGAGTGCAAACATTCCCCACCCATGTTAACACATACTGTAATGTATACCATTGAATAGTTGAATAATTCAAAACATGCTTCCCGTACAATGTGATCATCAATATCATTTTTTATTTTATGTATCTGGTTCCCACTCATGTGTTGACGTTCGATGAGTCACTTTCTTTCTCTCTCATACTTGACTCTCCCTGTTTAATGGATGCAGGGAACAGGGAGTCATTGTGTTTGAAACTTATACGATATTCTTTACTTCATCCTCTAATTATATATTACATTACAGACAGTGATCGGCTTCACCTGCGCATGGCATCGACCCTGAACAAAGCTCTAGGACATGAGGGGCGCTGGACACCCTGTGGAATACACTTGGCTGCCCAGGACCTACGGCAGGATTACCTGGGCCTCATGATTAGCAAGAATAGCTGGTTCAAGGAACAAATCAACCAAAGGTAAGAACTTCAGTGGCAGGGGGCACAGCAGGAGGAGGAAGGATTATGGGTAATAGAAGGTGAAATCAGAGACACAATGTGGTTTGGGAAGGATGAGCGTACTAATACAGTATATGGAAGGGAAGGACAAGGAAATGAAATGAAGGACAGGATAAGGAAGGACAGAGGTAATGCCAGATGAATTTCTATGCAATTAGGTAGCTTCATAAATCCAAGAGGTAAATGGAATTGTACTATTGACCACAAGAATTCGTACACATGCTGTTGTTTTCGAGGGTTTACAACACATAAAAACTGTAAGACTACATAACTGTAATACAACAATATTAGTAGGCTTGTTGTTTTGTAATCACTGAGTCACTTGGCAGACCATTCACTGCAATACTTTCAGAATAATGACCTCTCTTTCCATATAACCTGTGTAAGAATTCCTGTGGCCAACCATACTTACAAAGGTAGGTCGGGTGAGGCAAAGACTTAAGGTTGGTACTGTACATACATAATCTACCCTGCTCCTTGTGACAGAATCCGGTGGCTGAGGTCCTTTGGCATTGTGTCTCATCTGTACCAGCAATTTAACCCTCCAGGCTGCCTCTTGAAGGTGCCACGGCAGCAGGGTGGCGGTGTGCTTACCCTCCGTCAGTTGCAGGGAGCATTTTGGGTTTGGCTCTCGGGTATCTATGCAGCAATAATAATTTTCCTCTTTGAGCGTGTAAGTCGTTTTCTTTGTTCTGGATGAAACTATTATAAATTCTGGATTGCACATGATGGGTGATACTGATTAGCTGTAAACATGTACTTCTTTATTTGTTAAAAGATTTCTTGTGTTTAGGATCATTTTTATTCTTACTGAGTGAGAGTCTATGAAGGTAAGAGTGAGCCATATTGACTTCATAAATTTCTTTATTTCTCTTCTTAGCCACTAAATATATGTTTCCAGTGAAAAGAGTAAAAAAACACAATGTTCTTATTATATAAAACACTAAGAAGTAAAGAAATATATATTAGTTTGATTTCTCTCGAGACAACACCAAATTTACAGCACATAACCGAAGCAACGTTACTCAGATGTACTGTACTGTACGCCTTGCTACTTGTGAGGTAGTTACAACAGGAAGGAAAGTGAGCAAAAGTTGTAGTTTGTTGACAGGCAGACAGTAATAATATTATCATTGTCTGCCTGTCAACAAATTATATCTTTTGCTCACTTTCATTCCTGTTGTACCTACCTCATAAGTAGCGATGCGTTCCAGCTTCATGTTCATGTGTGGGCATCTGTACAATAGTCTGTTGTATTAAGAACATATAGTCAGTTGTTTACATGGCCATACGTCTAACTTCATATCTGGTTTTCCATCTCTTTTTCTGTATGTTGCAAATATTATAAACTCTCACGAAACAGTGCAAACCTCCTTTCATTTAATTCCTATTCAAATACCCTTGGAATAAGGTAGCCTACCTTAAAAAATTCATTTCATATGAGGGAAACTCCACTTTTGTAATGAATTCACCAATGTGTGATTTAGACCAGAATAACTTTGTAGCACCGGAGAGAGAGAGAGAGAGAGAGAGAGAGAGAGAGAGAGGTGGGGGTTGGTTAGAGCCAGCCTATGTTACGTCCTAGGTATGTCATACTTTCACACAAATCATTCGTATATCCTTGTCCTTCATATCGGAAATAAACCTCACTTCTCGGGGACAAGTACCTTGAATATTCACATGCGGTAATCCAGTATAATGGCAAAAATGAGCGCAGGGTGTGAAATAAAAAAATGTGGCAAAGTAACATACTGATCCAAACGTTAGATACTGAGTAATTCCCGAGAAACGAGCGACGTGAACTCTGAAACCGATAGGTAGATAACAGTTTCCATTTAGGGTAATTTGGTTCGTGACTTCGTGCTTCACATTTTACGTTGCATTTTTGCTTCAGTACGGCAGAAACTTTCTTAGCATGACAATATAGTGGAGTGCTATAGATATATTGAAGTTCGCATGTTTATTTATTCATAATTTTTCAAGATGGTGTGGTGTTTATTATACATGGATTCTACTATGAGCACAAGAAATTCAAACCCTCATATATGACATAACAAAGATACAGTACACCGTTGTCATCAGAAAGGATAATGTTGTTTCTGTACTGATTCGCTTATATTAGGCTATAAATATACAGTTATGGAAGGAGCCTATGTGTTATATTGTCATTTAATAATAATAATAATAATAATAATAATAATAATAATAAGGAAGTATTAAAGAAAGTACTGATTCATCTTAACTGTAGAAACTGCCTTCATAGTACATAAATGTCACATGGCAACTGAGGTCTTCAGGGCTACCAACATAATTATGCTACAAGGTCCTAGGGTGTGTTCAGATCACATCGCTGATGTTTCAAATTGTTTACCCCCTCAAACAATTCCGATACTCTTTTGAGGTATTGTGTACACTCGCAATCCAAAATACGTATCCAGGCTTCCTTCAAATAGCTTGATCGAGTATTAAGCGAGCTCAAGCAAATAAGAAACAGGTTAAGCTTTGTAACTGGTTTACTAGTATGTCAAATTACTCGAAACTTCAATAAAACCTGGATACAAATTTTGGATTGCGAGTGTACCCTCTAGGTCCCTAGGACATCACCACAGCATAATACATGTTCTCTTTCGTTTTGTTATTAAGTGTTTTATGCGTACACAACAAGGAGGGTAGTGTTGTTCAAAATACTATATGGTGCAGTTAGTTAGGAAAATAAGTAAAACGATTTCATAACAATAGTTTATGTAATGATAAAGTCACACTCATTCCTTATTGACTAATGCATTACACTTGATGAAAAGGTCTACAGAATGTAGCAGTACTACCGAGTTGTGGGAGTGACATAAAGTAATCAAGTCGAATGCACTCACAATGAATTACTTGTCTAGTGAACTGAACCAGTGTCTGTGGTCTATATATATATTTTTTTTTAGATTGTTCACTTAACCCAATGAAGCAATCGCCAAAGTAGGTGAACTGTCAGCTAAATTGACGGCTTGTGCATCTAGCATGATTCAACTCCATCCAGGCTTTAAAGGTTGGCCAATACAGTGGATATAAACATTAACAAACCAGGGAAGATAAATGTGGTTATCTGAGTTATGTAGTGGCCTTGTATATAATGATAGTGTGTAACTTTAACTTAGTAACCATATATTCAAATTTTGATGTGAAGGAGGAGAGCACCTTGATCATACGTTGTTGCGATTTATGCCTCCAAATCCATTTGACCTTAAATTTATCAATGCGCAATGAATGATAGGAAAACACTTTTTCTTTATCCAGTCCATTAAGACTATTGGCAATATTTTGATTCAAGAACAAGTCCGTCGTGTGAAAATGTCGTAGTTGCTACAATGCTTCTAAATGTTGCTAAAACAATTGAGGTCAATTTATCTATTATTCAGCTTCACTGTTATAGGGAGTAGCAAAATTATGGATGTCTGAAGATAATATTATCCACTCCTTGTGCAAGCATTGAATTGTCTGAAACAACATTGAACTATTTTCAGCAGTCATGATTGAATGTGGGAATATATTGAAGGTGGCTTAGTATTAAATACTAGCCCGTCCTACTTATATCGTTCTACTTCTAACGTGTGAGATGGGGGCTACGATGGCTCCAGAGTTTCAATGCAAGTTGAACATTTTGTATTTTTCACTCACATACACAAATTATATCTCCAACACACTGACTAATAGTGATCTCTCTCTCTCTCTCTCTCTCTCTCTCTCTCTCTCTCTCTCCGTAGGGGGGTATTGCCTACAAGGATGTGAGCAATACTTTAAGGGTTTTGGCGCCCCTTCGGCCCCAGCCACTCCCTTTCAGTTTTTCAACTGTCCCTCTTCATTTTATTTCCTTCCTGCTTGCTGTCTCACCTCTCTATCACCTTTCTCTGGCACTATATGACCTCGCTGTTGCCGGCGCCTAATATCAATCAATGAATCAATGAATCAATCTCTCTCTGTAGTCTGGTAAAATCACTCTGTAGAAAGGCAACACGGCCCGTTAGCGTTGCCACATATCTCTAATTCCTCAAACCCCCACTCTATTAGCTCCAAGAGGCGGGTAGCAAGTGAATTTGTTGGTGGCAATGACGCGTTGGTTTGTACAGTATATATATTATGTAGAAGATGTTTCATGGTCCATTTGATTCTAGCGTGACATACACTCATCCTACGATCAATCATTTGTGACACCTTCACTTATTCGGGTAGTATCTATATCTATAATTTGACCTGCTCATATCCCTCCAAGCTTCGGGACAACTGTATTAGCTATAGTACAATGGTCAAGTATAATGTACCACTTAAAATGTCGATGATTCCAGTAACGTCAACACGAAGAGTAAAATGTTGCCAGGAAATACTAAAATAAATACTGAATAATGTATGTACTATCAAAGACAAAACTCGTGTGGTGAAATTTGGTGAAAACATATGGTACAGTTAACCATATTGGACACGACCATTACTGTGGTGGGATTTTCATTAAGTTTCACGAGTTATTTCAAATCATCGGACAAGACAACGACACGACTTTTGTCTCTGATAGTACAATATGTCGATTAAAGCAATTTTTATACATCTCCTCTTTTCTTGTGCTATACAGTCACTGATAAATGTAATCTGTTAAAGACACACTGATACATGAGTAGCCTATTGAAGACTGCAAGGTGGAAGGTAAAACATACTAGAGTGCAATCGTCTACCTACCTTACATATTGTACAGTTGAGCAAGTTGAAAGTGCAAGAAATCTATGATTGTATATGGCAACATCTGGCAGTTGTTTATAATAAGCCCTCGTATCTTTATCAATGAATCACTGGGAACCCAAAGTCTATGAAAGGTGGAACGTGATTGGCTGAACTTTGAGTGGTGGTGAAGATGTTGCTATATACGTGCCAGATTTTCTTGCACTTTCTACTTGCCCAACTGTACACCCAAAGCCTTCATTGGTTCGAATGTATTTGGCCTCATGATGGTTTGGGTGGGCTGTCGTCCAGAAATCGCTGCTTCAGATCTCGGGCTTCGTCTCAGGTGGGCTAGGGATTGTGGATTGCGAGTGTACTTACTGCTGTTCACCAGGGTAAGTAGAAATAAATTCGTGGTTGCCCAAGTTGTATACAGATATGTTACTACCAAGGTAATTTCAGTAGCTCTTTATAATTCCCTTGTCATATAAATTATGGAGAAGTTGAGAGAATAGTCCACCATGGTAATGATTGTGTACCGATTCTCTAGTGGTTTGTTTTGGTTTGCAAGCAACATAAAGAAAGAAATTTAACTGTATAAATGACTCATGAATGAATTATTTGATGAATATGATGACTACACTATGAAACTATCGTAATAATGGAACTATTGTACCTGACAGATTTTGTGGATATGGATACTGAGTTTGTTGGATATAATTATAAGACTTACAAGTGTGGTTGGGGAGGATCATAACAAGCCAAAGTCACTGTGGAATCGGCCCTGTATGTCTAAGTAGCCATTTGTACGGTAAATAACATGGCAAGTAACATTTCCTGACTGAGACGACCAAACGTATGTCATCTGAGTATCGTTTATGTACACTCGAGCTCGTAAATTCGCGACCACGTCCCCAAATGTTTATGTCATCTGAGTTGGTAACGCTGTGTGGGGAAGGTGTCATTGTAGGTGAAAGATTGTATCATGTCCCTCTACTATGTTCCACCTACTCTGGTTCCTTCCCAAATAAATGTTACCAGCTCAAATGGCATAAACATCTAAGAACGTGGTCGCGAATTTACGAGCTCGGGTGTATTATTGGCCACAAGAATTCGTACACACGCTGTTGTTGTTTTCGAGGATTTATAACATATAGGAAATGTAAGACCACGTAACTGCAAGACAACATTAATATAAGGTTTGTTGATTTGCAATAACCGATAACATTCATTTGCAATAACATTCATTGCAGCACTTCCAGAAAAATGAATAACCTCTCTTTCCATATAACTTGCATGTGTAAGAATTCCTGTGGCCAACTGTACACTTCTATGCATATTTAACACCCAAACACCAAGTCACTAAAGTGTACAATAAGAAAGACTTCATCATTTGTGTCCTGCTTGCTGTCTCGACTCTATATCAACTACTTTTGGCGCTATATGACCTCACTCTTGCGGCGCCTAATATCAGTCAATCAATCACTCAATCATGGTTAGTGTATTATATTTTTCACCCACATGTTTGGTCAAGAGTCAACCCACGCATCAATGTTATTCAATGTGGTAATTTGAGGAATAATGAATATATATATTTGCCATTATAAAAACCAAAGCTGGAAATAATTGTTGAGAAATAGAAGGTCTTACCCTCCACCTCCAGTTAATTTCATTTTGCGTTCAGCATTTTTTCCTCAGACGTTCTTGAAGACTTAGTTTTATTTATTTATTTATTTATTTGTGTATGTGTGTTTAATTTGTTTGCGTGTTTTATTAGTGTGTTTTTGTGTGTGTGTGTTTTTTTTTATGTGTCGATGATGTCGCTAAAGAGGGCGGAGGAGATTGAGGAAGGAGGGAAGAAATAAGTAGGTCAAGGAAGGAGAGAAAAGAATAGTACGCAAAGAAGGAATATAATAGAAGAGAGAGAGAGAGAGAGAGAGAGAGAGAGAAGAGAGAGAGAGAGAGAGAGAGAGAAAGAGAGAAAGGACACACGGGGAGGATTTGCCTAATTGGGAGAAAATGCATTATGTGGGCCAGTCCTTGGTTTGGGATTTTTTAATTCTAATTTTTTAATTTTTAATTTTATGATCTCTCTCTCTCTCTCTCTCTCTCTCTCTCTCTCTCTCTCTCTCTCTCTCTCTCTCTCTCTCTCTCTCTCTCTCTCTCTCTCTCTCTCTCTCTCTCTCTCTCTCTCTCTCTCTCTTCTCTGTCACTCCTCGCCTTCTTTCCTCCGCCTCCTCCCCCTCCTCCTCTCTCCCTACTTGCCGCCCTACCCCGCACTCATTCCCAATCTCTTCTCTTCCCACTCTATCTCATTTCTTTTCATTCCTAACCTTTCTTTAACCCACCTTATCACATTAATCTCTCACCCTTCTAATCTCTCTCATTCCCTTTTATTCCTAAGCTTTCTCATCCCACCCCATTTCATCAACCTCTCTCTCTCTCTCTCTCTCTCTCTCTCTCTCTCTCTCTCTCTCTCTCTCTCTCTCTCTCTCTCTCTCTTACACACACAAATTATGCCCAGAAAATCCTTTGGTGAGGGACCAAAGCTTTCACGGGGCGGAGACTTGAGTTTGGATTTTGCTGATAAGTTTGGCTTCAGAACTTAGTGCGGGTGAAGATGGGAAAAACAAAGCTCAGAGAGAGAGAGAGAGAGAGAGAGAGAGAGGTACAATACAATGTGTGTGTGTGTGTGTGTGTGTGTGTGTGTGATAGAAAGAAAGAGGGATATGGAGGAAGTAGTGAAGTAAAACGGACGACGACTGAAACAGAAGCTTGCAAGGGAGTGAGTGAAAGTGGTGAAATGTGATGGGTAAATGAAGACAGGCTGAAAATGAATAACACTGAAGATGGAGAGAGAATAACGATAGAATGGGCAGGTGGGACAGAGGAATGAGAGAGAAGGAAGAAGATAAAATAGAGGTAGAATGAGCAGGTAAGACAGAGGAGTAAGAGAGAACAGAGAAAACTAAAATCGTGTGGAACTAACTACTCACACTATTTATTTCCATGCCCAGGGGGGCTGACTTTATTCTCTGTGAACATCAGCTATCCCCCACAGGGCTAGAATAAAGATTGTTGTAGGATCTGGTCACTTTCTAGTGGATTTGACGAGATCTGCCCACGTGATGTGTACTGCAACCAGAGGCCCATTTGTTTTCCACTGCTGTGTGGACCGCCAGCACACGGGGTGCATTATCCCTTTGCATGCAGCAGTGTAAACTCCCTCCCCCTTATGGTTCCTTCAGGACTGATCTCATGGAAGGTGCAGCCCCACTTGTAGCCCTTGTGGTAACGTGGACTTGGGCCCACAGCACTGGCTGTGGGATCAAAGACCTTCTCCCCAATCTCCCTGGCGGTCGGAGGCCCCCAGGCTCCCTGGTCCAGTAAGCTCTGGTCCCATTTCCCTGGGATGTGCGTCTGTAGCCCAGGCATATAGGGCCAGCCCCTCCTTTATTTTAATTTGTTTTTTCACTGCGACCAGAGTGTACCAGGGGTCTGTGGGGCAGGAGGCCATTCTGCCCCGGGAGAACATCAACAACAACAACAACTATGATCCCTATGGTTGCACTAGCGCAACATCTTCATTTACAAAATTTACACTATTGTTTCAAAAACTGTATCAATCAGAGATTTATACAATACAGCGTAAAAGACATATGAACTTATGTTTCTTAGAAAGACCACAATTCTACAAAAACACAGTTCCTTCTTAAGGTTCCTCACATCTAACGCTGACCAGTCAGGGCACAAATGACACGTACAGTAAATGGCAATGATAAGTACTGCCAACCTGAGCAGCTACAGGATCCTACGTGTTGTGTCTGTGGTATAGCATCATATTGTTAGAGCATGTTTCACGTTGAGTCAACGCAACCAGCTGCTTAATATGGTCTAAAGTAATATACTTGAACTAATTAATGCCAGGCAACGGAAGAAAGTGCCGTCGTGTAATTTAACGAGACGTTGATTGTTCTGCACTTAAAGGAATGAAATATTATATGTGCAGGCGGGGCTCTGATAAATGTGGTTATGAACATAACTATTGCCGTTCTCTCATCTAGGGGAAGTGTTGAGATGTTTTGCCCTCGTCAATATTTTTCCCTAGTTATACGAACACAGAAAGTTTTCTTTTCCCCCTCTCATTGTGTACTGTATTGCTATCCCTCTTTTTTATCACCTTCTCCTAGGTCCTGCAGAGTCTTTGAGGCCGTGGGCAGTTCTTCAATATAATTCTGGTAAGTGACCAAGACTGAGGGAATGAAGAGGCTGATAACCTGGACCCAAGACAACAACGAGGCCATGCACAAAAACTCGTCTCCATCACACCAAGAACACAAGCCAAAATCACGAGATGGACTTGAGTGTAGACTGGGGTGTAGACTGGGGTGTAGACTGGGGTAGACTGGGGTGTAGACTGGGGTAGACTGGTGTGTAGACTGGGGTGTAGACTGACTGGGGTGTAGACTGGGGTAGACTGGTGTGTAGACTGGTGGGTCGGTGAGGGGGAGTGGCTGGTGGGTTGATGGTTCGCCACCCACTAAATTAGATAGGGTAAAAAAAAAACCCTCACTGTTCAAGTTATATAACGCGCCATCCAACACTTCCCACACTCCCCCCCACCCCCCACAAGCAGACTTTCCTCTCCCTCCACCCCCAATACCCCATGTAATCTGTAAGCGCAGAGAAGGGGGGGCACCTGGGACATAGAGGTATCGAGGAGGGTGGGTCATAAATTTTAGAGGCGATGATACACATCGTACTTTACAGAACCATATCAGACCATTCCTTCTTCATAGATTATTTATTTGTCTTTATTATCGTGTTGTACAGTAGCCTTATTAATTTTATTCACGGTACTACAACATTATAATAATACCATCGATAACTTTATTTTTTTTTTACAGTTGCTTTTTAATTTTATACACGGTACTACAACACTATAATAATATCATCAATAACATTATTTTTATTTTTTTACAGTAGCTTTATTTTATTCCACAGTACTACAACACTACTGTACGCTATACACAACTATAATAGCATCACCACTAGACACAGCCATGCATCCCTGTATAGCTGCGTGTCAAAACATTCACTTCAATCTTGGCTATAAGTTATTTTAAGGCGAGTCATTCCCAGTGAGTGAGTGAGTGAATGAGTGAGTGAGTCCTATATTATGATTTATGACTAATTAACCTTGACCTTGAAGAGAGATAGGGAGTGGGGGGAAATATATGCATGCAGAGAGAGAGAGAGAGAGAGAGAGAGAGAGGAGAGAGAGAGAGAGAGAGAGTGTTGTTGGTGGTGGTAGGTAAATCTGGAGCAACTGATTCCTCCAAACTATTCCAAGCCACAGATCTGCACCATTATTTTTGTTCATCTGGTTCTGTTTCCTGGTTGTGCTCTAGAGGAATCAAGGCTCTCCAATGTACCAAGAGTATACTACTATCATCTCCTTAAGGACCCTGTGATTGTGTATGAAACTTGGAGGCTTCTGCTGATTCCTCCTGACCATGCCACGAAACAACAAGCTCCTTCCATATTATAGGTGTGTGTGGTGTTTCGTGGCAACATTTGAAGGACTCGTTTACCTCCAATATTCTGACTACATCACAGGGTTCCTTAACTGTTGATCTATCTTGAGCTGCATGGGGAAAACATCAAGAGAATATAATTATATACTGTATATTTTCTTTTTTTTTCTTTGGGGTAAATAGGAAGGTTACTGATTCCTCCAAGCTGTAGGCTACCGTGAAATAGAACATCCACTTGAGTGAACGAATAAGGGATCTGTTTTGTTGCACTGGTGAGAGGGTTATGTAGACTCCAATTCACCCCCCAACACACACACACACACACAAACGACTCTCTTCATATATGCATGAGCTTCTCTAGACACGCAAACTTACAGAGAGAAGGAAGTGAAGGGAGGGGGGGTGGTGAGCTGAGAGACAGACAAACAGACGAAAAGATACCCAAACAAACAGCCAGACAGACACGTAGACAGCCAGACAGACGTTCACACAAAAACCCTGACAGATGTTGACAGCAAGACATAGAGAAATTGAGAGGCAGACGGGCAGCAGATTGACAGGAAGTTACGTAAGATCAGAGGGTGAGAATCGAACACGCAAAGAACCACTTACTTCACATTCCCCCTCAGTACATACCAGAGAGAGAGAGAGAGAGAGAGAGAGAGAGAGAGAGAGAGAGAGAGAGAGAGAGAGAGAGAGAGAGAGAGAGAGGAGTTACGTAATGATTTCCTGTCATATAACCACAACACATTTTCCATACACAAGAATGACATTGAGTTATAAGGCATTGCTAAATACCCATGAATGCATCCCCTTAATTAATTGGCTGTCCAAACCCTTGATGAGTCCTTAGTAAATTCATGAACACACAACACATTACTATAATCTCTGACTGATTATACCGGTACGTGGCTGTTTATTATTCTGGTTGAAGGGAAAGAAGAAGTTAGTACTCACCTCCAAATTATATAAACCTATTTCGATGAAGTGGATAGCTTACTTTTGGTACATTAAAGGAAACAAGAAGGCCCAGATGAGCAAAAATTATTGGTGTTGGTTGGAATAGTTTGACAATCCAATTTACCAAAACTATAGCCTACTGAACGTGTACAAGAATTGGGGACTTCTGATTCCTCCTGACTATGCCACGAAACAAGCTTCTTCTATATAGGTGGTGTTTCGTGGCAATATTTGAAGGACTCGTTTATCTAGAATTTTCTGACTACATCACATGGTCCCTTAATAAGTCGTCTAGTGTTTTCCAGAGAATTTTATAAAGCGTCAGTCAGCATTTGTTTTCAGTCTGGGAGTTGGAGGGTTAATGATTCCTCCAAACTATGCTATAAAACAGAACCCATATTCACATGCTGAAGTTATGTGTTTCTTGATATTTTCTGGGGGAATCAGTTGCTCCAAGAAACAATTATTGTTCCCCTTATTAAGGATTAATCTTTACTCTTTCTTCACACTCTGATTTTCATTTTCTGTATTGTGTAGGCTACTTCTGGAACCACATTAATTTCCTGTATAAAATTTATAGTAGACGGCGTCAGGTATTAAAGGAAAAATCCCTTTGTTATCATCATCATCCACACTGGCAGACGGTGTTTCCATAAAGTCTATATTGCATTAGATATAAGGTCATGCCTACAAATGATTACAACCAAAATCAATTATATTTGATATTAATATTATATTGGTTTGTACTACATGAGACTACAATATATATATATATATATATATATATATATATATATATATATATATATATATATATATATATATATATATATATATATATATATATATATATATATATATATATGCAGAATAACTCGCAAGGAAAATGAAAAACGGAATACCAACGGTATTCCGTTTTTCATTTTCCTTTCGAGTTATTCTGCAATTATATAAATCACGTGTACTTGTGATTACTAATGAATATATATATATATATATATATATATATATATATATATATATATATATATATATATATATATATATATATATATATATATATATATATATATATAATGAGTGTTGTGATGGAGTGTGTGAGAGCGTGGGGAAGCCATTACACACACACTCACGTCTCTCTTCACACCCTCACTGCAGACACTTGGGATCGTGATTAACTAATTCATCTATTCTTGATACTAGAACTGCGGATTTTTTAAATGTTCTGAACCTGTGTACTCGTGTGTGTCATATTCATTTAACAAGTCCACCCTCCCAAGACAAAGTGTCGTATCTCGATTTTTACTATTTTTCAGGAGAGCGATTTTAAATTTTTGCTCAAATTAATTTGTTCACTGTGGCCATCGTTTTAAAGATATTAATATTCTGTTAATGTACGTATACAGGTAAAAGGTTGTAGTTTTTCCTGCACATAAGTATTCGTATTGTAAGACAAAGTTTCCTCATATAGGTCATCTGTAGTTACGTCACAGATACGCAAAGTATATACCCAGAGAAATAAAAACAAAATATATAACTATCTAAGCCTTAATTGAATCTATTATTATCTAACATTCACCCGTACAATTTTTTACTTAAAATTCATGAAGAAAATTGATAATCCGGCAGAGCACAGCCCGTTGCTACTTTGTACGTGTGTTACTGAATTAATGCCACAAAAGCAAAATGTGAGAAAACTTTCTTTGACCATAAAATAAAACAGACCATTGTTATTGACTTTGCTATAAAATGCTGTTTTTAATAGAAAAAACTTCAGTGAGGCAAGGACTTGTAAAAGTCGACATATTAAGACACTCTGACCACTGGTAAAGCATTTTCACAAAGTGACATCAAGTTTTCATACTTGTCTTTTCCAATCTTTGGTGATTGTGAATATAGTTTTTTGGGTTGTTGCTGTGGCTGAAGTCTTTGTTTTAAAGTAATGTTACTGTATGACTCTTCTAGATGACTGGTTTTGAAGAAGATTTTGTTCCTCTGAATTTTCTGCACCATTACCTCTTGCAACTTTGTCTAGTCGACAGAACTACCTTGGTCATCAGTTCAGATGGAGAATATGCGAAGATCCGTCGCCATTGTCTTATAATCTAGAATATCATGGGGCTGGAGTATGTGAACAATGTATGGCCTCGTTTTCCTTGCCAGTCGGTAAATTGGAACCAGTTGAGAAGGTACATACAGATCCCCAGTACTGTCAATGGCAGTCTTGATGGCACTGTGTGCTGAGTCACCTTCGTTTTGCCCGTGATAAGCCTCAAAGAAAAGGAGAGAGATTCGTTCAATGTTTTCCAATCTGCAGACTGAATGTAAAATCATAGCTGCAGTGATAGAATTTTCTTTTCTTTTTTGTCCAGGACATCCATCCGCAAACAAAGTTACTTCTCTGATCCCTTTAGTATCAAGATTTTCAAGATAAATTCTTTGGCATGTTGTTATTTCGTAGGATCCTCTTTTACCTTGTCCTTCATGCCATGAAAAGTAACGGCACTCCCTACTTTTCAATTCATAGACTGTAAAATTGTAAATTGCCAACCTTCTCTTGTAATGCAGCTGATTGTCAATAACCTGCAGGTAAATAACCTGCTGGAGGTCAAATATGCCACGATTTTATTTTGATCTGTATCGTTTTTTTCTTTGTCCTTTATCTTTCTTACAGCAACTTTCTCCTTGTTGTGTCTTTGGAACAGTTCCTCAAGCTGTTTCTTTTTTTCAGTGTCCCCTTTTCGGTACTTTTCACATATATTGCAAAGGTTATTCTTTCGGTTGTGAAATGAAATATTCTGTAACTTCAGGACGTCACAATACGTTGAGTAGCTGACTTAAATTTGTCTTGATGCATACTCTGTTTTAAACATCTCAAACATTTTCTTCTTATTAAGGTCTGGGTGTAGATAATCTCGCTCTGAATTCTTACGACAATAGTGTGACTCCATTCTTGGAAATCTCTTATTATGTTCACGAATCACATCTCTTCTCTCTTTATCCTGCTCTTGTATATTTTGTAGTCTGCCTCCTCTCTTGTCCTTCTCAACTATACCTGTATATTGCTTTTTCTGTATGTCTGTCCTCAGTGTTTTCTCTGAAACATTAAGTGAGTTAAAGAACATGGTTTTGCACACAGGAATTAACTCTTCTCTTTTTGGCAAGTAGTAGTAAGAAGACATAGTTCTCCTTGAGGCATGGTCTGTTACTGTCCTTACTTTTACAGCAACTACTTTCACATAACTAAATATGTTTTGTACTGAGACGTAACTCATTATTTGCACTACTATAGCAGTCTATTTGCTATGACAAACAGGCCTATCTTGACTTACGCCTAGTCAAATGTTGATGTTTTCTATTTTGTATTGTGCCAAACAGCTGTAAGTCTAGGTACGGCTTTATGTCATAATACAGACATTGATTTTTCGAGATAGGACCACCCTCGCAATGTTCAATATCTCGGAAAGTATTGCTGGTAGAGGTACGTACACAGCTCCAGACAAAACTCTCTCGACTCGGTTCGCAGCATTTGGCATCTCTGAATCTTAAAAGAGAAGTACAAACTACACTGGCTCTAAATACACATACATACATACACCGGACCTCCCTCTGATAGCACACACACACACAATGAATATTAAGATTTAGTGAAAAGTTCCCCCTAACCTCAACCCCCATCCCCCTATGAGATGCCAAATGCTGCCAAACGAGTCGAGAGAGTTTTGTCCGGAGCTGTACGTCCTTTTGAGACAATGTAGAACTCGACACGGGAATCACCATGGTGTTGTTACCTCAATTTTCCAATTTTTCGAGTTACGCCACTTTGACTTGGGAGGGTAGAAGTATATAATTGTGGTTTTGTGGGTTTTTACGTGATTGTAAGTGCAAACATGTATTGTGTACTGTGTAGGTATTGTGTGTGTACTCAGTGTGGAAGGGTGCGTGACGTGCGTGTACGTGTATAGTAACTCATACAAGACAAAAAAGTAAACACCTACCACAGGCAAACACACCTTTTAACTAATGTGACATGGGTCTGGTAACATTGTACCCTTTTAAATCGAGTGATACTGGTTCTGGTAACATTGAATCTGTCGTTTGATGTGTGGGTGTGGAGTAGAGACCCTGCATGGTTGTGATGGTGCCACATGTCGGGGTTGGCTGGGAGTGGGTGGATACTTATACTCCAGGCCGAGACTCTACACTGTTGCCAAGGAGGGAAAACACTCACAGACATCACACAACACATACGTACACTTCTCCATATACATACATACATACCCTGACACACACGTACACTACTCTACATACACACAAACACACAACACATACCTACACTTCTCCACATACATACATACATACCCTGACACACATACCCTGACAAACACGTACACTACTCTACATACACACAAACACACAACACATACGTACACTTCTCCACATACATACATACATACCCTGACATACATACCCTGACACACACGTACACTTCTCTACATACACACAAACACACAACACATACGTACACTTCTCCACATACATACATACATACCCTGACACACATACCCTGACAAACACGTACACTACTCTACATACACACAAACACACACACTCGTACATATTCTATCTCTCTATAAATAAATCGCTTTAATGATCATTACGTAGTCGATAGGCGTTAAGCCCAAATAACAAACAAACGTACACTGGATCAAAAAAGTATCACGCAGGTGGGGTCCGATGGTTCTGTAAATGATCGCTACAGCTCATGATAAACAAGCTCTTTTTCAGTAGCCATCGTCTTACTTGTCAGAATGTTTCACGAGGGAAATGCGCGATACTTTTTTGATCGAATCTACACTGTTGCCAGAATCGACATCACACGTATAAAAAGGTGCCTTGCCTGGGGGGGGGGGGGTGCTTAATTTTAATGAGTGACTGAATAATTATGTGTTCAGCCCACTAATATACATACGGTGCTTACAACCTTATTTACTGAAGCCACTTTTCATCGTCTATATTCCCTCGCTTCTCAAATGTAGAAGGACTAAATGATGGGTTGCAATACATGTTTAGATTTTAACAATATTTGTACAGTCCCCGACAATGGCAACGCCCCTCTCCTTGACCCATACGAAACCTGCAGCCACTGCTTCAGTGTGGGGGAAGGAGGAAGGCAGTGGGTGACAGGAGGCAGAGTTGGTTTTGAATTAATTATATGAAAATGATCATAGTATTGAAACAAAAGCTTGTGCTTTTGGTTCAGTGTACATCAAGGCGAGGGGCGTCGCTATGGTCGGCGACTGTACAGTTACACGAATCAATATATGAGGAGAAACTCCGAGACTTGGTTGATGCACATGTGTTGCCAACAATATCATTTTGGATGCTTGAGTAATTATGCAGTCCTTCAATGCTTCTCCTCTTTTTCAACCACATTAGCAACATAAACAATGATACTACTTCTGGAGTCTTTGATGCAGTCAACGAATCCAATGCAGGCTGCTGATTTCTTTCAGACACTGCTTAGAAAACAACATCTATAATGAGGAAGTCTGTTCCAAGCATAATTGGAGAAATCATATGCCTGGAAAGAAGATGGTTCAATAGCAGAATACGGAAGTTGCTAAATATAATATCTTGTCCACAAGAAAATATAAATTCTTTACAACAATTCATTAGCCTTAGCTTACCGGCAATAACGAGACTCCGTTTGGCACTGAAGCACCAAATATGTTGTAACTCAAAAGTGCGTCAATCAGTGAATGTGCCTGACATTATCCACACAATATCACAAGAGGGACAGGGAGCGCGTACCCCCGACAGGCAGCCAGAGCCCCCAGACACTTCCATTTCCCAGGGATATTTACTCGCCCCCTCTCACCCCCGCCCTCCCCCTCTCGACGACCCTGGGAGTACGCTATGGACGGAAGAGGAGTAGGAGAAGGAGGAGTAGAAGGAGGAGGGAGATGAAGGAGTGAGGAAAAGAAGTGAAGGAATGTTGGTAGATGGTTGGGTGGGTGAGTGAAGGAATGGGGATGGAGGGGGATTAGGGCGAAGTAAGGAGAAACACTTAAGGGAACAGGGATGGGTGGGAGTCAAAGAAAAAGGTGGTTAGTGGATAAGTACAGTACTGTATAGGGAAGTCAGGGAGAGGTGATGACATGTTAAGGGAGAGAGGTAATGAGGAGCCAGGAAAAAGGAAAATTGATGAAGGAAGTAAAGATTTAGGAGGGAAGGAGCAGGGAAAAGGAATAATTGATGAAGGAAGTGAAATAGAGGGCAGGGGTTAGGGAGGAGGGACGATTGATGAAATGTGATTTTGGGGAGGGGTTAGGGAAAAGGGACAATTGATGGAGGAAGTGACATATAGGGGGGAGGGGTTTTGGGAAAAGTGACGATAGGCAGGGAGAGCCTATATATACTGGGATGGAAGGGAGGGTCAGAGGGACAACGTGGGAGATGAGACAGAGATGAGGAAAAGGGCGTGAGGAGAAAAATTTATGTGGAAATGGAATGGTTATCCGGATATCAGTTGGCCATGAGTTATGTCACAATAACAAAAAATATAATGTTCCAATGAAAAGGGGATCGGGATGGCAGGGGTGTGAAGAGAAGATTAATGTCGGATAGGAATGAATCCTCGAGTATCAGTTTGGTAGAAAATAAATGTTATCAAATCATATAAACGTGAAATTCTTGTATGCAAATTATCTTCATACCGAATGCAAATATACTATGACCACGAAAATAAAAGAAAACTCTGATTGGGAATACCCCATTTTTTTTTTTTTTTTTTTTTTTTTTATGATCCTGATCAAACCGAAGCCACTTGAGGGAATATGCACTCCGTCCCGTCCCCTCAGAATACCAATTTTGGACACAGATTTGTAGTGGGTTCCATTTCAGGTGAGGGTCTCTCGTAACCGGCTCAAGAGGAGAGGTGGAGGTGCAATTTTGCGGTGACTAGTTTTTGCTGAGAGAGAGAGAAGGAGAAGATGGGGTGGGGTTGGGTTGGGTGGAGGGTGAAGGGGGCCACGATTTTTTTTCACTTTTTTATGTGGTATAACATTAAGGGAGTATAGATTTTTTTTTTTTTTTTTTTTTTTTTTTTTTCTTTTCTTAGGGTGGGTGCATGGGGTGGGGTTGGATGGGGGCGAGGGTGGAGGGGGCCACGATTTTTTTTTTTTTTTTTGTGTGTTTGGTATAGCATTAAGGGAGTATACGCAGGCAATCTCTCGTGGTTAGATTGGAGAGGGGTTAACTGATCCTTCTTCAGTCTATATAATATTTGCCTGGAAAGAAGATGGTTCAATAACAGAATGCAGAAGTTGCTTATATAATATCATACGTAGTCTGCACGAAGCCGTAGCCCTCCAGTTTGCCCACAAGAGAATACAAATCCTTTACAATTTATTAGTTTCTCAAGATGGCCTGATTTATTTTATTGTCTTCTCAAGTCTTTATGACATTTATGTATATTCCCAGTTTTATGTGCATTGTGTTTGTCAATATTGGCCCAAGTTCTTAATTAATCACGAAATTTTACCCTTTTTTCCCCAGTTGTGTATGATTCATTACAAAATTTTCCCTGTTTTCCCCAGGTTGTGTTTTTTTTATTTCAATATAATTTCAGGTTTATGTGACTATACTCTCCTCCTTTTATTACTTCCTTAAGGGACCCTGTGATGTAGTCAGAAAATTGCAGGGAAATAAGTCCTTCAAATATTGCCACGAAACACCACCTATATGGAAGGAGCTTGTTTCGTAGCATGGTCAGGAGGAATCAGAAGCCTCTAATTTTCATACACGATCACAGGGTCCTTAACCAACTCAGTATTGGGAATGTTTTATCACTGTACTACTTAGTTAGCTCTGTGTCATCATAAGGGGAGATTCATTTGTTGGTGAATATGGAAGGTCTGTGATTCCTCCAAACTATGCCACGAAACAAATCCCCTCTTTGTATACAACCATTGAGGGCATAATTATGTTTTCTGGTATAGTTAGGAGGAATCAGTAGCCTTCCAATTTACCAACAATAGAAACTCGCTTTAATTAATATAACTCCCTCTTATCCTTCTTCCTTTGTGTTAATATATACCGGTATATAAAAAAAAATTATATAGTGTTTCCTTGACTATGAATAATGCCCGTTTTTTTTTTTTTTTTTTTTTTTTTTTTTTCAATAGCATATATCCGGAAAATCATTAGCCTCCATTTTAACCGAAGAATTTCCCCTCGTTAAAAAATGGCCTGTAGTCTGTGCTGTGGCATATCACAAATTAGTTTTCACCGTGAACATCCATTTTATCAAGTAATTACGGTACAGGAAATTGCATATGGGAACAGACAGACATTTTGGTCTAATCATGTTTTGTATTTCATTATATTGAACTATACTGTATTATGATAATGTATTTTGACTTGTTATATATATTATTTTATGTGTGTGTGTGTGTGTGTGTGTGTGTGTGTGTGTGTGTGTGTGTGTGTGTGTGTGTGTGTGTGTGTGTGTGTGTGTGTGTGTGTGTGTGTGTGTGAGGGCAAATAGACCACAGAAGGACTAGTTTCCCTCCACTTATTATTTTGATGCTTCATGGTGGGATCAAGGGTTTTGGCACTACTGTACACTCTATTTCTGTGAGTGGTGGGATTTTGGCACTGTCATTATCAACATTATTTATCTGATCGGTACATTGATTTGAAGGCGGTGAACTCTCTCTCTGTGACCTCCATTTCTCGAGCCTCGAAAATAAAAATAAATAAATAAATAAAATATAAAATAATGAAGAATAAGTAAAACACACACACACACAAACACAAACAAACAAACAAACACACACACACACACACACACACACACACACACACACACACACACACACAACTAACACAGTAGATATTTTCAAAAGTAATTGGATCTGAGAAAAGTCTGATTGGAGATGAAATATTTGCTTAATCCTGCACCACCACCGTCTGCATAACTTACGCTCCCCATAATGGCCAAGTTTACAAATAAAATTACGTTCTCCACCGCCCCTCCCCCGCCCCCCCCCCCCCCCCCCCCCCACTTGCTGGTTTATGAAAATGGAGCTTAGCTAGTAGCCTACCCTCTGCCGAAACCTTTGGGGAAAAATGAATTAAGTATGCAATGTTATTAATATTATTATTTTTATTTTTATTTTCATTTTTATTATTATTTTTATTATTATGATTATTATTATTATTATTATTATTATTATTATTATTATTATTATTATTATCATTATTAATATCATTATTATTATATTAACAGTAGTAGCAGTAGTAGCAGTAAACGTAGTAGCAGTAGTAGCAATAGTATTAGTAGTACTATTTGTAGTAAACGTAGTAGTAGTAGTAGTAATAGTAGTAAACGTAGTAGTAATAAACGCAGTACCAACAGCAGTAGTAGTAATAGTAGTAAACGTAGTAGTAGTAGCAATAGAAGTGAGGAAGTGAATTGCTCTGCCAACCCCACGTCAAACAAACACGAGACTGAATATTCCCCCACCATATGAAGTAAATAAAAACCAAATGTAAGCTATAGCGAGATGCAAGGCCTTCAAAACTAGTCTATAAGCCCCCCCCCCCCGCCCCCGTCCCCCTGCCCCCCGCCCCCTGCATGCATGAACGGGTAAACATGTGTGGTGGCGACGTGTGTGTGTGTGTGTGTGTTTGTGTGTCCATGGCTTCAAAGGGAGGTCACGTGTATCAGTCGAAGGTTTAGTGTGTCAACTGGTGTGGTAATTAAAAGTGCTTGGTGGTGTGTGTGTATGTGTGTTTTGTAGTGGGTTGAGTGAGTTTGTAATAGTAGTAGTAGTAGTAGTAGTAATGGAGTGGATTGAGTGTGTATGTGTGTATGTGTGTTTTGTAGTGGGTTGAGTGTGTGTGTGTGTAGTAGTAGTGTATTGTGGTTTTGTGTCTGAGCATCTGTGTGTGTATGTGTGTGTGTATGTGTATAGTAGTAGTAGTAGTAGATTATGGTTTTGTGTCTGAGCACGCGCGCGCGCGTGTGTGTGTGTGTGTGTGTGTGTGTGTGTGTGTGTGTGTGTAAGCTGAGGGTAACCCGGACCTGGTAACAATGAGCCACCTAAAAATTATCAAATAAGTGTCTATATAATTACCGAACCAACCACACTTGCAACACTCTATGTAATTACCTCACCCTTTAAAAATAACAACACATTTAATTACTGCAAATGGCATATCACTCAGCCACAAACCTAGGAGAGAGAGAGAGAGAGAGAGAGAGAGAGAGAGAGAGAGAGAGAGAGAGAGAGAGAGAGAGAGAGAGATGTGGGAGAGTTATTTATTTGATGTGTAATTAATAAACAAATGAGGTTTTTACACACACTCACGCACACACACACACACACACACACACACACACACACACACACACACACACACACACACACACACACACACACACACACACGCACACGCACACGCACACTCACACACCTACACACACACGCACACACACACACACACACGTGGAGTAAATCTGGGTGTCGGTGGGGTGTCGGAAACGCTCTCTTCCACCTGACCCTTCAACTCAGAGAGGTAATGGTGTGGGAAGAGTGAGGAGGAGGCGTTTGTCAGAAGAGAGAGAGAGAGAGAGAGAGAGAGAGAGAGAGAGAGAGAGAGAGAGTGGTGGGGAAGGTGTTAAGTATAGGTAGGCAGTCACGTAGATAGATAAGTAAATATATAGACAAGAAGATGGAGAGTAGAATATTTTATAAAGAGAAAGAAATATATTTAGATTTATGGATACAGAGAAGCACTCAAAGATAATGCATGAGTAGACAGAGATAAAATAAACACAAGCTCACACTTACAGAGAGAGAGAGAGAGAGAGAGAGAGTACGGCACTTGCTCACATGGTATTGAATGTGACAGGTGCGGTTGACTGTGTGTGTGTGTGTGTGTGTGTGTGTGTGTGTGTGTGTGTGTGACTGTGTGTGTGTGTGTGTGTGTGTGTGTGACTGTGTGTGTGTGTGTGTGTGTGTGTGTGTGTGTTGGAGGGGAAGTGAGACAGTATAAAATAACCAGTGCATGAGAACCCTGTGATCGTGTATATATGAAAACTGGAGGCTTCTGATTCCTCCTGACCACTCCATGAAACAAGCTCCATCCATATAGGTTTGTGTGTTTCGTGGCAATATTTGAAGGACTCGTGCAACTCCAATTTTCTGACTACATCACAGGGTCAAATTGGAGCACACGTAGCCCTTCACACACTATCATAAAACACGTCTCTACAGTCTTATGTGGAGGGATTCTGTTGCTTGGGATATCTTGGAGCAATCAGAGCCTCCGAATTTCTCACAGCAGGTTAGTAAATGGTGTGACCCGATTCACTGCATTCACTTTCAACATTAATAATAATAATAATAATAATAATAATAATGATTATGATGATGATGATGATGATGATGATGATGATGATGATGATGATGATAATAAAGTGATAAATAAATGAGAAAGAGAAGACAGCGTGATAAAGTTAAATGGACGAATATGAATAAGTCAAAAATTCAAAGCAGAAATAATAATAATAATAGGTGATTTTGATGCGAGGTTCTGTAATCCCAAGGTCCCAGAGACTATTGTTATTGTTATTGTTATTGTTGGTGTGAGGTGTGGCAGAAGAAGACCGTGTACAGCCTCCTCCTAATTGGCACAACATTGAGGTGGTATGTGTGTGTGTGTGTGTGTGTGTGTGTGTGTGTGTGTGTGTGTGTGTGTGTGTGTGTGTGTGTGGTTGCATTAGTTACCCTCAAGTGGATCGAGCCCAGCTTTAATTATGGGGGTAAATAACACATGGTTTAATTTGGGTGGTAAATAAATCTGTAGCCAATGATTCCTCCAAACTATTCCAGGCAACAGGATATCATTATTTTTCTTCCTCTGGGTCTGTTTCCTGCATGGCATACTTTGGAGGAATCAAGGCACTCCAATCTATCAAAAGTATACCATCCCCTTAATTTGACATCCGTGGAACAATTTTAATCTGATGGAAGGGAGCAAAAGAAAATGAGGGTGATTAGGGAGGGAAGGAATGAAGGATAGATAAAGGGAGAGCGATGTAGGGATGCAGAAATGAGGGAGTGAGGGATAGTGTAAAGGGAGGGTGTTTGGTGATGCATGGGGGAGTACAGAAAGGGGGGATAATGAGGGATTGATAGGGGGGATGAGAGGGTACAGGGTGATGGGAGTTAATTAAAGAAGGGAGGGAGGGATGGAGGGATTGTGGGAAGGGATGGTGATGGGGGACACAGAATGCATATAGGAATTGGATAAGAAAAGAAGAAGAACAATAAAAAAAAAGACTGTAGTAGGCACGAACGATGAAGAGAAACGAGGAGGAACTGACAATGCAAAGAAAAAGTGTATAAAATAGAAGTAAAGAAGCCCCATCATGCATAAAGTTCAACCACTCTATCAATAACACATGATTATAGTGTACCCTGCATGTTGAAAATTATCGTTCCTTGGACACTCGCTCAAAAAGGTTTAGGTGTATGTATTGATGGGATGCGATGGGTTGAGGGAGTGAGTGAGCAGTGTCCGTCTTGGGTCACCCCTATGGAGTAAATTTCTTAAGGTTTGGATATCCTGATGTTGTGATGTTATGGGGAGGTGTTCTTGTTGGTCAATTGGAAGACGTATTCTCTCTCATTCCTCCCACTTGTGCCAGAAAACAGAATCCCTCAGAAGTACTAATAGGAGAACTGTTTCGTGGCATAGTTTGGAGGAATCAGCAGAGGCCTTCCACTTCACCAACAAGAAAACCTCACTTTGCTTCGAGTAACGTTTACACAGATGCTTTTTGTGACTGCTGTAGTATATACGATGTACGAGTGTAGTATGTGGCGTGATGTGTGTGTGTGTGTGTGTGTGTGTGTGTGTGTGTGTGTGTGTGTGTGTGTGTGTGTGTGTGTGTGTGTGTGTGTGTGTCATCCCACCTGGTTGTAATATGACAAAGCCGAGTGGTTGCCTAGCATTCCCTTGGGGTGCCATATTACTACCTGTCACACACACACACACACACACACTCGCACCCTTCTCCTGACACTCAAACATTTCTCTCGAAGGGTATTATTTTCTTTTTGGTGAAATAGGGGGCCATCGAGACCTTCAATTAAATGAAGGCGACAGATTACAATAAATAGTTACTCCCTTATGTCTGTCCTTTCCTACATATTCCTATTTTCCTTCCCTCCGTTCCACCTCCTCCCTCCTTTCCTCTTATATCACCCATCACTTTGTATTGTATATTTCCTTTCCCTTTCATGCAGTACGTATGGTAAATTCCACAGCTGTTATCATACAGGGTAAAGCACAATTATTGACCCCAATCTACCTACCCACTGTATCTACCTGGAATTCGGAGCAACGCATGACATAGACTGCAGGTACACACGACAGAGTTACTAAGAGATATCGAATAATATAATATACACTGGGCTACAAAAAACTGTCTGTAGAGTAGATTTACTTATATCACTTAGAGTCTTAGATGAAAGTGAAATACTGCTACCCCCACCTCTCTTACAATACCTAGTTTCTGAGGCTGTTGTGGACTGTTGTGAGGGAGGCGCCCCCTTCCTGAATGAAGCGTTCTAAATTAGGAGTTCCGATTCAGCACTTTTCATTCAAGAAGCAATTCACGAAGAAGAAACGAGGATGAAAAGAAAAAGTGGCATGGTGAGGAGGATGAGATGGAAGGAAGAGGATGGTGAGGATGAGTTGCAAGGAAGAGGAGAAGGAGGAAGGGGAAGACAAAGAACATTCACATGTAGCAGGATACCTACTGGTCATTAGAAAACTGTTTGATTATACCGCTATGCTAATTAGCCTACTAAGGTGAGGTAAAGGATATTAAAGCATAAGGCTCCTTTTCTGCTGGAGAGGGAGTGGTAAGTGGGAAGTCGGAATACCACGTGTGGGTAAAGTTAAGAGTATTGATCTAAATCTCACATTGTGTATGTGTGTGTGTGTGTGTGTGTGTGTGTGTGTGTGTGTGTGTGTGTGTGTGTGTGTCCATTTCCTAATAACCAGCAGAGTGGAGTGTTTTAGCTGTTTGCTCTCTTAAAATGATTACTTTAAAGATTCATAGTTGGAGGTAAACGTTTCTTTGCACCTACACATTTCAACACTCGTATAATAAGTGGAAAGTAAATTTTGTCAGCAACTGAACTGTGTATCTTTCTAATTTAGTAGAAATGTTTCTTCCTACTTCCAGCCACACAATATTATACTGTGAGTGTTAGCTGGTACTCGTATACTGTAGTTGATTATTAGGTGTTGTAAAGTAGGCATGTATTGTACAGTTACCAAAATATGAATTGCGACAAATATTGATGGAACGTTAACTATATTAACATCCACTACTATTTATAAGGAACATAAGCATGTAATTCCAAAGAAAATTTACATTTAATTCTGTATTACATACCTATGATCCCTCCAAAGAACTATGGATATTTAATATACTTAACGTTCCCTCAATAGTTGTCGCAATTCATAAATTGGCAACTGTACGTATACATATTATATTTCTATAGTTGGATTAGATTTGAATTAGATTAGATTTCTTTGACAATGTCTCGCAGAAAATTTGAACTGATTGCAAGCAGGATCTCGTTCATCCGAGAAAACCTGTCTTAAAAATGCATGACGACAAAAGGCAATAAGTTGTATAAGTCACTTTTATTTGTATAAAAACTTTGGCATGCAACTAAACCATTACAATGGCAGTATTTGTGATTTACACACACACACACGCGCACACTAAACTAAGACTCAAACCAACACACACACACACACACACACACACACACACACACACACACACACACACACACATACACACACACACACACACACACACAGCGACTAGAAATTATTGCAGAAAAGTAAAGTGGACTGGTCAAATATGTGTGTGTGTATGTGTGTGTTAATCAAGATAAGAAGGAAAGACGTGTAAGTTGGTGAGTGAATGAGTGATCTAGAGTCACAGACTGTGATATAGAAAGAATGAGAAAGACTAAATAAGGTAGAGTGAGAAACAGTAAGAATAACATGAGCAAAAGAGTGAGAAAGTGTGAGAGTGAACGAGATTCCACGAGAACATAAACACAATGGATAGATTTATTAATGAGGCAGAAAAGGGAAGGTAAGGCGTGGGGTGAGGATGTGACGGGCGGGGACACAGGATTGATTGACTGATTGATTGATATTAGGCGCCGCAACAGCGAGGTCATATAGCGCCAGAGAAAGGTAATAGAGAGGTGTGACAGCAAGCAGGAAGGAAAATATACTGCGGGGATCCAGGATCAAAAGGAGGGGGAGGGGGGCAGGATTGTCAATTGCAGGATGAAAATGAAGAGAGGGAGGATGGGAAGGGAAAGGAAAACTACAAGGAAAGGAGGATTATAAGAGGAATCCATGGAACACTGAGATGAAGGAAGAAAAAGGAGAGAAAAGTGGAGAGAGTAAGAAGTGAATCAGGTCAGTGAGTAAGAAAAGAAAAGACAGGCCAGCGGGAAGAAGGAGGTACAGAAAGTGTGAGGACAGAGAGAACCACCGAGTTGAGAATGACAAACAAAGAGAGAGAGAGAGAGAGAGAGAGAGAGAGAGAGAGAGAGAGAGAGAGAGAGAGAGAGAGAGAGAGAGAGAGAATAGAAATGTCGAATCAGTGGTTCGCTTTGTCGAGTCGTGAGGCCCACCCACTGCCTCGGTTTCCAATGACCCTTTTAGAACTTCACACACACATACACACACACACACGTCCAGTACACACAGACAACACGTCCAGTACATACACACACACACACGTCCAGTACATACACACATACACACACACACGTCCAGTACACACAGACACGGCTACACGCGACACCATCACAACTTAGACACTCAACTTCACTCATTGTGGAAGTTTGGGCAAGACGTGACTGACCCTGTCTGGTGTGGGATGCTGGCCAAGTCACACAACCCTCCTGGTTCTGATCCTGCCTCTATTTCTGGTGTTATCCCAGTGGTGGTCAGCAGAAGGTGTGGCTCAGTAAGTGTTCTAAATATAAGTGCTCTCTAATTTCGTGCTCGTTACCATCAGTGCTCTTGAAGTGCTTGTCGGGTTTGGTTTCATTCAGTAATGTATATAAAATACTACGAGGGATTGTTTATTAAGACTTCTTCTGTATAAGTATTTTGCCTTTTTTCATCAGTTTGCCACCATCTGTTTCCGAAGAGTGGCCTTGTATGTAATGTGTTATTTTAAGTGTAGCCTTGAAATAAAATTGTTCTTCATATTATGACTTGGTAATAATCGTATTCACTAAAGTGTTTTATACCTGTGGCTATATAAGTGTTATCAAAGTGTTTACCAAGTGTGATCCTTCTATAAATTGTTCTATAAATATGTTCTCCATGTATAGATAGCCATGTAAGCCTCACTTTTATCGAGACCATCAAACCTAATCTCTTCCTCCTGATATATCTGCCAATGTCTGAGTACCACCGTAGTCCCTCCCCCTCTCCCGCCTCGCCTACGACCCCCCTTCACTCACTCAGCCCATCAGGGTCTCGTCACTCAGCCCCTCACCAGTCGGCCATCAGTATCTCCTCACCCTTTTATTTTCTACTTCCCGGCATTCCTCCTCACACGAAGCGCCCCCTCCCTCCCCTCCTCCCCTCCTTTCCCCTCCTCCCCTCGCCAGCCACTCCATTCAGTAATTGCTCCATCTCTCCAATTCCCCCACCAATCTCCATCCATCCTTATACAAACAAACAGTCAGACACTCATTCCTCTCCCCGACACATCCCTAACCCTAAGCCTCCCTGCTATGTTTATTCACTTCACGACTAACTCCCTACAATCCTTCTTACTCGGTCCCCTCTCCTCCGTACCCAAAGACCTTCCCCCATCCACCTAGCCCCGGCTTTGCTCAACTCCCCCCCCCCCGCCCCCTGTGACTCTCTTCTTCCAGGTACTCTTGATGGTTTTTCTGTAATGGATCTACCGTACATCATGACCCTAAAAAAAACAGCCCCCTCTCTGATCCCACTTGTCCACCGCTCTCTCCCAACATCCTTCCTATCCCTCCACTCCCCTTCATATATCCCTTACCTCACTTACCCCATAACTTTCCTCTCCCTCTCCTCCTTCATCCTTCTTTCTATCCCTCCACTCCCTCCACGCTGAAATGAATCTCTTTTATCCACACTGTGCATCAAGCTTCGAGATGTGTTGCTCAGCTTGTTGTGGCAACTCGATTTACCCAAGAGAGTTGCCGCTTCGGATATTTTATCAATTCGTTAGGGACATCACTCATTAGTAGACATTGTGCTTCCATAAGGGAGGTATGTTGCCGCCTGACCACACCAAAACAATGGCTGATAAGAACCGCTTTTCGTTGAGCAAGCCACTCACTTTTTTTTTTTTATATAAATTTATGCATATACTGCATGACTATCTGTCAGCGAGTGTTTCACGAATGGTCACGATGCAGTGTGGACACTCCGTATTTACAACACACGCAATACGAGTCGCTCAACACAATGTGCAACTGGATGCACAGCGTGGACGGGCTTCTAATGTCTTTCAACAGTTCGTAAGTATTTTGATCACGTAATTTTGAGGTGGTAAATACCACGTGTATCATTGTAGTTATATTGATTACACATGATAATGTTTACACACTATCAAAGCGTTAGCCAAGTTGGAACCAATGTTATCGTTTTCTATTATATACAGTAGATGTGTATAGATGGCATGCAACCTGATCACGAGATATTTTAGTTTAAGTCTTATCATTTATTCACGCTAGTTTTGCATCGATCAATAT